>VYXF01003804.1:1030170-1147406 GCA_013397295.1 Polioptila caerulea | reverse complement strand
GGGAGGCGGCGGCGAGGCTGCCCGGAGGAGCCCCTGGCTTATTCGGGTGTCGGCCGGCCGAGGAACAACGCCGTGGAGGTCAGGTGCCATTGGCACCAGGGTCCCATTTTCTCCGACGCTTCAAAGCTGAGACTCTCATCAGGATTCCCAGAATTAGACCCTCTTTTCAGTTTCCTGAAAAATTTCTTCACGTTATGTTATTTGTACGCTGCGTATGCTCCGGGCACAGGCAGTGGTACCTACCCCAGCTCAAGTCCTACCGCAGGCTGCAGTTTGATTTCTGCCGAGACAGCAGAAATGCCGAGACGTGCTGTCCCATCCCGGTCTCTCTGACCCGTTCCTGGTGCTGGGATAGATCGTGTTGTTTTTGCAGCATACAGTTTTCCTATGGTACTGCTGCCTCAAAACACTATTAATCTGCAGGTTTTCTCTTTTTCCCTCTCCACTGACTCCAGGGTCCTGTCAGACTGGTTCCCCTGCAGTGCCCAGTGAGTGGCTCCTGGCCTTGGGAGGCACTCCTAAGCAGACTTGAAAAGCTACTACTGTCTCCTGTCTCAAATTAACCTGACAATTAATTGCTTCTGTGCTGGCAGCATGGCCATTGCAGCTGGATGTTCTTCCAGCATCATGGTTGTGATGGCTAAGCGTGGTTGGGTGTCTTCTCCTTCATGTCGTCCCATTGCTTCTACTTTTTGACATCGATTATGCTCAAAACTCTTCTGTGTTGACTTAGCACTTAAACTAAAGTGCCGGGTCACTGTAACCACTTGAAACCCTTGGCTCCACTCCTGTTGTGCGCTGGCTTCAGAGCAGCCCTTAACCAGAAGGCTGCTGTGCAAGCAGAGGTCATGTCTCATCTCCAGTGAGAGAGGCAGCGCTCTTCTGGGTGCTATAAAATAGATATGCAACAATCATAAAGTGTCACCAGGGTCTTAGAAGAGACAGTAATCACAACATGTGGCTTTAGCATAACTGCAAATTTGTCACTGTCCCCTGATTTGGGTGCATTACAAGGTTAGAATATAAGTTTTGTACATGGTTTTATTCCTGGCTAGCTGGAAGAAATTTCCATGTGATACAGCAGATCCATTAAAACCTGCCAGAAATAACTCCTCTCTCTGACATCAGAAATTAATATTCTTGCTGTTTCATGTTACTTTAAATACTATATAATTCAAAATGACACTAAAATTAGAAAACTGATACAGCTATGGGAAATCATTTTCACTTTTAAAATCTCCGTTGTTCTATTTCTCTGTGGAGTGTTGTCTCTCTTTAAGGTGCCTGACTTCTGTTCATACTGATAAGACTTATGTGACCGTGGCAGCAGTATAGTGTCTGAGTCATATGAGATCATTCTGACTCATGCTTTCTGAATACATGGCGATTTTAACCACGACAGGATTTTCTTAGCTTCTCTGCAGGTTTAGTTGCCACATCACATTTCAATATAAGTGTACACAGGGGTGTCTGAGTTATATTTTGTGGAGACAATTTGAAAACCAGTGGTGGGTAGGAAGTAGCATATTGTGTTTTTATATGCCATACTTGCCTCTGGCTGGAGCCAGCAGAAGACCCATACAAAACCCAATTCCCATGGAGATCCTAGCTTGAGAAGTCAGGTAGCACTTGGCTGCTGCAAACTTCATCCTCTGCCCTCCTTGAATATTGCCAGAAGCAGATCAGGTAAAATGACCTCAATTCTGCTTTATGAAAGTTCAGCTTTTGGGCAGCAATTCCCTAACTTCACAACTCAGTCTACTTTCTTCCCACCAAGTTTCTTTACAGTTCCCCATGCCCCTTTGCCATTAAACCCATTAGTGAAAACAAATATAAAGGAGTTTCTGACCTTTTAGCATAACTTTTGCAAAATACTGCTGCTCTATGGATCATAGGCCAGGACACTTGCCTTGGAAAATAACACTGCTCATCAATTAGCCTCACAGGTTCTTGTAGAACTGGAGGTGATAAAAAAACTGGGACACCCATTGTAGAAATCATTTCAGTTTTAGTCACTTGATTTTTCTACTTAACCTGAGTTCCCGAGGCTTCATATATAATTAATGTACAGGAATAACTATGTCTGAAGGGCAATTTTTCTCACCTATCTTTGACATCTTATCTTAGGATGAGGTGATCCTTTGGTATTTCTTATTTTTTCTCCATTCGCTGTAAAGTCAGACTGGTACAGCTGTAAACATATTTTAAATGCCTGAATTACATGAGATGAATCATAGTCCCAGTGTAGAAAAGACTTTGTCCTAAAGAAATCAGGTATTACACAGTTTACAGGATACATAGTTTGCTGCCTGACATGCATCTCTGTAGCCCAGCTAATGCGACAAATATTCAAGGAGACTGATAGATTGTTGTAGTGCTGCTACTGGCCGTCAGGACTTGCTGAGATCCTGAGTTCTGCAAGGGGCAGTTGGCCTGGGGCAACAACAGTAGAGTGCTGAGTAGAGGCAGGAAGGCAAGCATTTGCTGGGCTCTGCCCCAGAAACCTCAGGTGGCCCCTGTGCCACCACATACAGCAGACTTCCTTCTGGACATGCAGCCCATGCTCTGTGTCTCTAACGTACCAGCAGTGGTGCTCAGTAATAAAAAGGAAACACAGTTTGGAAGAAAATAATTTTATCAAGTGTTTCTCTGGTTAAAAAGAAAAGAAATCCCAATGAAGAAATAGTAGTGGGAAGGTTTTTTCGTCTTACACGCCTTTCTGTGTAATCCACATCAGGCAAAACAAAGTATTTTTTCTAGAAGGCATAATGCTGCTATGTCTCCAGTGCAGAAATAGGAAGTAGTGCTGAATGCCTTTCTCATGATAGGGTCACCAAACAGCATCCTGATCCAGAGCACATCTGCTCAGAGCTTATCAGGGCCATGCTCTTCCAGGACAAGGTAATATATTTATTTTCTTTCTCCCACTGGCTGCAGCAGCAGCTGCTTTGCTGCCATTCCCAGCTCAGAGGCTGTCTTGCAGGATTGGGCTATCGTGGTAGCTGGAGCAAATGCACAGTTCCTCAGCCAAAATTAGCCAGTAGGTCACGTCAAAAATTAATCATCCCAGTCTCAGGTGGTTGATTCTTGGCAGAACTTCTCATTTAAGGAGGTTAGGAATAATTTAACCAAATAATTATTTTATCCAGATGAAATATTCACTCTACATCCTATGAAGAAAGAAGCTTTAAGCCTTCCTAGAATCTTAACAGGCTCAGAATGTAGCTCACAGCATATGCAGGCTAGTTTCTACAAGTAAGCAAAGTAGAATCCTGCAGGTAGTGTACACATGGCAGCATGGGGCTGCACATGGGTCCATGCTCAATTATTTAGCCAGCTAATTAGGTGGGCTTTGCAGCCTTTACTCACTGAGTCCATCACATTGTGGGCACATGTCCTGCACACTAGGCAGGACTGGTATGTCTGCACAGACTTGCCACCAGTGTCTTTGCTCGTGCAAAGCTGTTGGTAGGCTGTTTTTAGTTTGCTGGGTTGGTTTTGTTCGTTTTTTTTTTTTAGGGGGGGGTGGGTTGTGATTTAGATTGGCACAAGAATGTATTGAAAAAATAAATGTTGCAGCATCAAAATTCTGGAGCAGATAATAGTTGAAACTTGCTGGTATTCCTTCTGTGAATAGATACTGGAGTATCAGATACATAGTGGTAGTAGCTGATGGCAATGTTCCCTACAGTGCCTAGAGATCTTCATGGCTAGAAGCCAACAGGTAAAACCAAAGCAAAACAAAGGTGAAAGAAAACCTGACTTCTTTTGCTCATCCTGTGTTTAACAGCTGAACACTCCTGTGTGAAATACTTGGTGTTGTAACACAACAGCTTCAAGGATTGGTTTGATGCTATTGCTGGAACAGACAAAATAGTTATTGTATTTCTGCTGAGCAAAGATGCCTAAAATACATTTTTTATATTTGGAATACAAAACCTATGCTGTATACATGTTACATGTGATATGTTGTATACATCTGATGTAGGGCGAAGCTGATCTACCTTTTCACACATCCCTGTAATACGCCCAGATAGTAGAATTGGAAGAAAAGTGCTGGTTGCACCATGAGGCTTATCAGCTTGTAGCAGATAGAGTCTTGTAGTTGTAAGCACAGCATTTACTTAGATGGACAACTGAAAAAATTTGCATATCATCTCCTAATTTGCTAAAATAAAACACGAAAAAATTTGGAAAAAAAATGAAATCCTACCCTTGCTCTTTACATTGCTGAATTTATCCAGTCGTTTATTCCCAGCCATAATCAGCCACAGATTGTTCCCATTGCCTGTCTCATCTATATGTGTCTATGACTATGGCCTGTGAGGAAACTATCTCATTATCTGTACATTTCTCCCCAAATGCCATATGGAATGTTATCATGTATTGGTGTAGGCTATAACCAGCTTTGCTGCCCCGAAAGGCAAGGAGAGGACTGGCACATGGATCCCACCTGACAGGGCCTCACAGTGTGGGATGGTTACAGACTGTAACCTCTGAAGAGCTCTGGAGTTCAGCAGTGCAGATGCAGCTTAAGTTAACTGATGGTGTCAGTTGCTTGTGATCAGGATTAAAAGCATCACAGGCTGCTCTGAGCAACATTCAGAGGGGTGGTTACTCTTACAAATCTTGGGGGTAATCCTCCTCATAAATGCACACAGTCTGTGCTACCAAAGTCTAGGGAAAAAAAATCCCCTTCGAAAGGGAACACTCAAAAGCATTAGTTAGTGTAGTCTGGCAGGCATCTTCTACAACTTGAAAAGCACAAGATAGAGCAAACCAGAAAAGCCCACAGGAAACAATTTAAACAATTTGATTTGGAAGGCGTGAGTGAATGCGGTTTTTGTACTCACATTAAAGGTGATCCTGATGCTCAAGTTGAAACCCACAGAGTTTCGCTCCAATGTGGAATAAGAGGAAGGGAAAATGAAGCTTCTGTAACTCTGTAGCTAATTTTTTTGAATTTAAAACCATCCTTGTTATCTGCATTTGGGCATTTAAGTTTCAGTGGAAATCAGGTACTTCAGTGCTTTGAGAAAACTCTGCTGGAGGCTCAGCTGAATCTTTTGATGTCAAAATACTCCTGAAATTGTATTTCCAGTAAATTCTTACAATGATTTCATCTCCCCCAAGGTGTGTCATTTTAATCCTAGATGTTCTGGCTCACCTTGTAGGTTGGGACACACACTAATGATAACTGTGATTATCACTGGAGTATAACAATATGTACAACAGTAGAACTTGCAGTTCTGCTGTCAAGGCCTGTTTTGCTGGAGGAAAAAAATCCCTTTGAACACCTTTGAAGGTCATGCTGTGAAAGACTAACTGCTTTATAGTGTGGTTTATGGAGCTTGGCCAAAGCACTTGAAGCGCTTTTGGTCATATATCGGCATTGTTGCATTTCAAATGGAGTCACACAGTAAATCTGCATTTGCTAGGAAATTTTCAGATCCTTTCATTTGAAGCTGTTCCAGTGTTGCTTTGTTGACTTTTTGTTTTAGGAGGAAAAAAGTGTTTCTGGCAGTTTGGTAGCTGGGCGTGTCTTTAAAGAAAACACTATTAAATAAGCACAATTACAAGGCAGCAACCAATTTCTGAAAAATCTCGAGCTAGATTTCTCAAATTGAATAGCAGACAGATCAGGAAGTGTGCATGCTGCATTTGTGAGGAAATAGGATGTAGATTTTACATATAGCTATAAAGCCCCTAAATCTTGAAAGGTTTAGGAAGTAGACCAGAATTTTGAGCTGCAGCATGGTGCAAGCAGCTGATTACCCAGCCCAGATTATCAGTGGCAGCCTTCATACCAGCTTGCAACCTGTATGGTACATGTCAAGTGCTAATAGGTTTTTCTAGCTCCTGACAGATCCCAAGTCTCAGACTGTTTGGCAACAATCCCACAAGAAGAAGGTTGTATGGATACATTAAAGGCTCCATCAGTATCAGGAAACTAGAGGCAGAAAGCCTATTCTGCAAATGGCACCACACAATTTACATCCACGTAGTTAATCAGTCCCTAAAATATAGCAGGTAAGTGGCTTTGCCGATCTGTCTGATGGGAGCAGCCCAGGCCAGGCTCAACCCCAGCCAGCCAGCTACTACCTGTGATCACAGCTCAGTGCTCCAGTTGTCGCCCTAGTCCTGGCCAGTTTACTCACAGACATTTTCCACCACCACATGTACAGGGCACCTGCAAGGAGGAGACTGTTTAAAGGACTGATCATGGGCTTAGAGAGCAGCAATGGCTTTAATCTGTGTACTTTTACAGACTCATCATATAGCTTCAAGTCAGGGAAATGCTTTTCAACTTATTTTCTTCCTAGCTACAGATACTAATCTGTCTTCTTAACATTACTATTATTATGTGAAGTATTATTACTTTGAAGCTATGTAAAGCAATCTAAAAATACTGTTATCAGCTCCTTGGTATCACTCATTGCAATACAGACTAACTCATACAGAACCCTCCATTACAGCTGCACCTTTCAAATGACTGATATTTCTCACCTGAAAATGCATTTTAATAAAACCAATTTGTCTATATGCAGTTAGAAAATTAAATAGGACAGAAGAGAGAGGAACTGAACCACAGTTCAGGAAACCCTTCCCAATATTCAGGCCTCTCTCAAAGAGGCAGTAAACAATTTTAGCCCTCAGATTGTCACCATAAATAATGAACTGTAAATTCCCATTGGGACAGAATCCATCTCCAGGTGTGCACAGGTATCCTGTGCTCATATGATTAGATGTTTTTCAGAACCATGTGTTAAAGAGATGTGGTATACAGACAGGAGCAAAAATGCAGGCTTTGCTAGCAACTGAAGAATTCTCAGTAATTCCTCTTGTTTATACTAGCACAGGTACACTCAAAAAGGCTGTTGCTGAGTCTGACAAATACAAGTCTCTGTATTTAAACACAATCATGGGCTTAAGTATGCATCCTTTAGGGCAGATTAATTAGAAAGAATTGCCTGTTAGCAACTGAAAATTAATTTCCTCTCTTAAAGCCTTTGCTCTGCAATACTCATTTTCAAAATTAATGCTTCTCATTTTCATGCAGCATGCATGCTGCCCAAGTGCTGATGCTTACTCCACATAGCATAGTAGAAATTCTACTGCTTAGACACTATTTAGGTCTATTGATACAGTAATCAAACCTTATAATAAATGACTGCATAATTGTCAGAAACTGCATTTACTGGTATTTAAATTGTAGAAATATAAAACTTAAAAAAAAATTCTTTGTCATCCTAACTACATATCCTATTTTCTCTTGCATGAGTCCATTAATATATATATTATTCATTAACGCATGACCCAAATTCTAGCCTTCTAGTTGAAATGACAACCCAAGATGTTCTTCTGAAGTTAATTTTTATCATATTTTTTATTCAAGGTTTTTCTCAATTTATACTTTGAACATAAATACACAAGTTTTATGGCTCATGTTACAAAAGACACTACTATGCGTTAGAAAACATATATAGAATATATCATAGTGGTTACATTTGCTCCCCTTTTTTCCTATTATTTTCATAACTTCTATTAATCTAGAAAAGCAGTATCAGAAAGCATAATCCAGCCTCCGAGCAGCACAGTCTACAACAGCTATAAGGACTATTTGCCAGCTGTAAGAGAAACTTTGGTTCCTGCCTGTTTTCATGGTAAGGTAATACCAGTAAAATTGCATGTCAAAAAAAACATTGCACCTTGTGCTCAGTTAGTGACTAAAATCTAGTTCATGACAATATGTATTTTTAAAGACAGACATACAGCTTCTCTTTTGCTTTACAGCTTAGTAAGATAAATAGACAGGTATTTTCAAAATAGGGATATTGAAGGAGGGACCCATTCTTTTCTTACAGAAGTCACTAGCAAAACTCCAACGTACTTTCAAAAGAGCAGATTTGTACTTTGTTTTTACTGTTCTATTGACAGAACTGAAGAAAATTCAGCTGACAGGATTAAATGTATCTTTACAAATCTCAAGAATTACTGCTAGAGGATCATGTAATAACACCATGCATGGATTTCCAGGTGAGTGTGTGATGGACTCTACTTCCTGCTCTGAGTGACCAAGATCCATCAGGGAGCAGATGTGATTCTCCAGTCCTGAAGGCAGGGACGTGGAATACCATACCCAAGGAGTATGTGAAATAAAACCTATGGTCTTTTTGCTGCAGTGTAGCCAAGGGACACTAGATTATACATGCTTTATACACAGCAGAATCTTTTAACTTGTTTTTCAGTATACATACATTAAACTGTACAATGTAGTACTTCCACACAGTGGGCAAAGTGCAGCTCCCAGGGCCATAGCTATGGAAGAGTATAGAAAATGAAACTGGCCTTGATCTCTCAAGCCAGGGAAGCCTAGGCAGTAGGTCTGGGAGAAGTATGGTCGTTTGGGAAAATGTTGCCAGCTGCCTGGCTTAGAGGCAGCCTGCTTTTTCCTTTTTTTTTTTTCCCTACCAGGACTCAAACCAACACTAAGCCTATGCCAACACTGACAATACCCAACTGAAGTTGCAAGACACACAGCAAAAGACATGGAATAAAAGAACAAAACAGCAATGAAGAGCCTAAGCCTACAATTCCATCTGTAACAAGTATCCTCTGTGACTCATTGAAATCCATGCTATTATGGCTCAATGGAGGATATGGGCAAAGCCTCTGAAATCAGGATGCATATCTGATTTTGAAATGCCTATTTTGGTGCCACTTAGCAGGCTAAGGCTCTCTTCACCAGCATTCCCTCTGTCCCACTCACTGGTGCTAGGCATCAGGGAAGACCTGATGTTAGTCCAGTGCTCTGTCAAACTTGCTCAGTCAGCCTACACACCGATTTTGGGGTCACCTTGATAGAGGTTTGCTTTTTAAAGCAGACAAGACTGAAAATTTTAGACGTACACAAATCTGCTGCAAAATTAAGAAAATAAATTTCAGCAACATTTTAATATATCCAACAAAATACTTCAATCTCTAGAACTGTTTGCCTTGAAATGGCACATGCTGGGCAACGCTGCCATTAAGGTTGATAGGGATTTAAACTAGGCAGATTGAAACAAACCATAGTGGAATCAAGGCTTTGAATTAGAAGTAGCAGAAACAATTTCAGGGCAAATCACTCACCTACTGGGATAATAATGCAGTATTACATTATTAAATGTATACAAAGTAGCCAGAAGTTTAATTTTATTCTAGTCAATGCATACATCTGACAAACATTCTACTTCAGATATCCTTAAATGGCATTTTACTGAACTGATGGATAGTATTTGAGCTCTAAACAAAACTGAAATTTAATCATTCTAATTTCTCTGTATTTCAGTCTACTGATGAGGGAAAAGAATTTTCCCAGAGATCTATTCAACAAGTTACCTGCATTAAACAGATTTTGACTGAAGGATGTGTCTCATCACCATTTCTGGCATCATCTTTATGAGCTGGAGCCTTTTTCTTGTGTTTCACATGTGCAGAGATTAGTGCAACATGCAATTTCAGTACGAATCCCAAAGTTTCCTTTGGAAATACATCAATTCATGAATAAAACGTTGACTAGGTCCCTACTTAGAATTCATCCATTTAACAGTACCAAAGCAACCACTTGCCCATCTGAGGGAATGAAGCTGTGCACCCTGCTTTCCCAGTACCCATTTACAGGACTGTGCTTTGCTGAAACTGGGTGAAAAGAAGAGCTCACCACATAGGTATGACCATATCTATATCTCTGCTGTTGCACTGTGACATTATTTGAAAGATACTTGCCTGGAGACACAGCACAAGTCAGACAATGTAGGACTTATAGTGATTACCTGCACTTCCTATAGATCTTCCTATATTAGTATATATCTTCCCAATTAATTATTTAATTAGTAACTTCATTATTAATTTACTGGATGTGCATGCATCCTTAAAAATGTTACAATCCATGTTTAGCTTTGATATTGAGTTGCAGAGGGAGGATGTTAGCAGCACTACAATGCACAGCTGTCCTGTATCTGTATTTTCTATTTGCCCAAAGCCATCACATCCTTGCAACTTTCTGTGTAACAAAAACAAGTGGCATACACATTACACCTACCAAGAAAATGAATGTGCTTTTTATACTGCAACATTTCTAATGATACTGAGCATTAGAAATTAGTATTTTGTAAAATCTACGTACTATGTTGAAATAAACAAATACTGGTTAATTAATTTAGCCAGTTTTGTTCCAACCAAACTCTGGTTCATGGAATGAAGTTTTAAACAATTATAATTCTTGCCAAATTAATACTAGCTCACATTAGACTACTTCTTATTTAAAAATATTTGCTAATTTGTTAAAATCTACTGTTCCATGCAATATTTTCTTGCTTTGGAAAAAGTAAGAACAACTGATTTATGTAAGAAGAAACCAGCATAAGACACAGCATGTCTTCCTGGCCTTCCCTAAGTGCTATAGAACATAATTAAAGTATTTATAAATGTGAGTATAAATAAGGTAAGAAGTTCTAAAACCCTTTAAAAGTCCCTAACAATTCCTTTTTTTCTAAGTATCAAAGACAGCACCAACAGCTAAACATTTTCCAAGACACTAACACTGCAGAATGTTCTATGTATGTGAAGACTGTCTTGCACCCTTAATCCTGTGATCCAAGACTACTGAAATTGCTCCCAGGTGTATGAAGACTATCTGCTTGGGTCCTAAGCTGGCATTAGCCACAAAAGGATATCACACTTTTTTGTAATAGCAAAAACAATCTTGGATTTAGTTCAGTTAGACATTTAATAGTGGGATTTGCCAGACCATCACTGAAGACACTAGCTCATCTTGTCGCTGCTGCTTGGTCTTCTTGTTCACTCTTCTGTGTCCTTGGCCACCAGAAATTACTAAGACTGAGCTTGCTTTCATTTTCTTAGATTTCTGTCTTTTACTTTTAAATGAGATATTTTGATCCTTCAAAAGCTCATAAATGTTACTGTCCTCTGGTCTGTGTTCTAGGGAACCTGATCCATGAGACAAAGTAAGGGATCCAGAAGATGATGACAAGTCACTTCTTTGTGCAATGGACCCTGCTGAATCCCCCAGCCAAACTGCAGTGTCCTGGGTGTTACTAAGGGAAGAGCCCGGTCTTTCACTGTGCAGAATGTTCTTTTGGTCATCGTCCCTAGGTTCTGAGCCAGGAGGGAGGCTGTTCCTCAATTTGTTTCTGTTCTTCTTGTTTATAGATGTAGCTGTTACAAGAAACTTGACTGGGCTATTGTGTGCATGGTATGACACCATTCCTCTTCCTGGAGCCAAAAGAAAAAACACAATTAAAGAACATTATTTCTCAGACCACAGTGTTCTGCCATAATTAGTTCATGAAATTTGCTCAGAATAGCATAACTCTTAAAACCCTATTATATGCATCCAGTCTTTTGCCTTGTGTGTACACTATTTACAGAAAGAAATAAATACAAAAATAATGTTCTACCACAAGTGTTTTAGGACTAATAAATCAGCAGAAATATGCCACATGAACTGTAGATGATGCACTTTAGTGCTCTGCTCTCACTACAGCATGAGCACACTACTGTGCACTTTTTAACTGGCATCAATACAAATGTAACACTGAATTTTCTTCAGTAATCCCCACATATTTTGTTTACCTCAAATCAATCCTGTTCTACATCTGTGCCTCTCCAGAACAGCATAAGAACATCTGTTTCATTGCAACAGACCCATCCACACTGTACAACAGGAACTAAAACTCATCCTTCTGATTGTCTAGTTACCATTATGGATTCATAAGGATTTGACAAAACAACCTTTTTTTTTAAGCATTTAATCATTGGGATATTGGTGGTACAAGGAAGATTAGGAAGATTTACACAGTGCAAATCATTAGAATGTATGATAAACAAATTGCACATGGCCAAATTGAGAAGCTGTAACAGTATCAATAGATGTGCCTTTTACAGCAAATAGAGGGAGAAAAAAAATTGAATTCTACCAAGTAAGCTATAATATGAAAAAGAGTTAGGCTAGCCAGGATAAAGCCCACAAACCTTATAAATCACTACATCTATCCCTAACTCCCAAATATAACAAAACACAGTCTGCTTTTACAGGAAGGACAATCGTATAAAGATGAATTATTGCTACTGGAAACATAATGGAGAAAAGCCACAGTTTTAAAATTCAAAATACAGTTATCAAAGACTATAAAAACAGATCTCTAAATGTAATGTTGCTAGATCTGTGAAATCTGACATATCTTGATCCCAGATAAATGCAAGAATATATTATATAAACCAAAATAATAAAAACAGAAAATGGGAGAATGAAAGATTTTTTGATTCTGCAACTAAGCCTATTCTTGTCATTGCATTTATTTTCACCTCAGATAGGTTCCAGGTTTTTACAAAGCATTTATCCTGTGTCATACCAGATTATTGCTGCGTATTTTGCTGAACACAGAGGATTTCATTTTCATTTTGTGAGGTTATATAAGCTTTTTTTTTCCCCCTGGAGGAAGCTTGCAAACAGCTTGCCTCATAAAATCTGCCAGCTTCCCTCTGCAACACAGAAGCTTGAGCAGAATTCTGAATCCAAAACATTGGGGAAAAGCCCCTATTAAACACACTTTTAAAACCCTGCTTCTGCTAGTAGCTTAAACATTTGTATAGTGATACAGCAGCATTTGTATATTTGTATTTTAAATGGGGTAATATGAAAGTATCTCATAAATACATCTCTCCTTGATCACTGTTAAAAAAAAAGAAATATATACTCTCATATATTCCAAGTCCCCAGTTTCGGGGAAAAGGGAACATAACCAATTTATTCAATAACCAGTTAGACAACATGCTCATTTATCTAATGATTTATCTAATCTCATTTATCTCATTTATCTAAACCTAATGCATCTATTTTCCCTAAATCTGGAAAAAAGACTGCCTGCATTCTCTTCTCATTCCCATATATTTGGCTGTACTCTGACAGGATTAATGCCTATCTCTTAAAGAAAAACAGTTGTCCCCTCTCAAACAACTGAGACAAAACTAGACAAGTATCTGAATAATACTGTAAAGCTTGGAAAGCACAGGAAGTATAATTTCATCACACAGCTCTAACTTTTATCTAAACAATTCATATAATTTGGCAGGTTCACTTAAGTTACTGGCAGAAGAGAAGTGACATTTTCAGCAGTCAATCTGTTGGAGAAATTTCACTCACCAGTTACTTTGGGAATCCCCTGCAGGCGTGGCACTGGTAAAGCTACTATTATGCCCAGGTTTGTTCCAACCAGCAGTAACCCATGGCACACCAGGAGGCTGGTCACAGACACACGCTGCTGCCCTGTGGAGTTCAGCAAGTGCTCTGTTACTGAAGAGAGATGACCTTTGCCTGGATCAAAGCAACTTTGGGCAAACACAATCAGCTGCACCATCTCAGCAGAACACTCATCACAAAGGCAAATATTTTGCTGGATTATGGAATTACACTTTATATACATGAAAATTTAAATAATATTGAACTCCTGAAAAATTCTGCCCTAAATCTCTGAACCACAGCATCTAAAGGTAGACACAGACTGCCTCTACAATCATGCTTTTATGAACAGGCTATGGTTTCACATTCCCAATAATAAAACTGAAAGGCATTTCACTTCACAATACTCAGTAACACTATACTCAAGAGTCAAGCCTGTCCATTATTACTTTTTTCTCCTAGTTTTTAATCTGTGAAACTTTATCAGAAGTGCTGTGTCCTTCTGTCTAAGGTTGGGTCCCTGCGTACAAGAATGGCATTGGAATATTGGAAGTCCAATGGAAAACAACCAAGATGATCAGGAGACTGGAGATATTAAAGGAAATGCTGTCTGCACCTACCTGATGGAGGCATGCACAGAAGACAGTCAGACTATTCATATGTGCACAGTGATATGATAAGACAACATGCTCAAATTTAGAGCATGGGAAAATTGTATTCTACACTGGGAAAAGCTGCATCACCATAAAGGTGATCAAAAACTACAATGGGTTGCTCAGAGAGGCGGTGGGATCTCCATCCTATCCAAAAGTATTAAAAATTTGGCTGGAGAAGACCCTGAACAACCGGGTCTAATCAGACCTTCCTTATGAAGGAGGAACAAGACAGCCTCCTGAGTAAGTTCCAATCAAAATTTCTCAATGATTCTATGGTTTTCTACAACACTATTTACAGGATTGCTATTTTTCTAATGAAAACAAAGTAATTTTGCTTGCAATGCTGACTAAAAATATGTTTTATTCAGTTTAGATGAAGTTTCAAAATGGCTTTGACAAATTTCCGAAACGGAAACCCTAATCTGCCCAAAGTTCTGCCCAAGTTTATGGGGAGGAGTATTTAAACTGCTCAAAGCATGAAGAGTTTCAGGTTCAAAACATTCACATTCTTGGATTTATTATTAACCCTACATGTAAGAGAGCAGTCATTCCACCTTCATCATAGCTCTCAAGTTGTGAATCACTTCATTAGTAGGTCAAGAATTTGAATTCCATGTTTGATTTAACTTGAGTGAACCCTCATGTTCAACACTTTGGAGAAGGATCTTAATTATGGTGTTTCACAAATGAATGCATTTTCTGCCTTGTCCCTTGAAGTTGAGCTAATTTACATCCAGGAATATATGCATTGCAGAGTCACTGGGAAAGCAGGGAAGGAGCAGCTTGACAGTCACCCAAAGCACTTCAGTGGAAAACAGGAGGCAGACCACAGCCCAAACCTTTCCTCACAGAACTTTACAAAACCAAAATACTAGCCCAGAAATGGTGTGTTTTAAGAAGCTCCCATAAAATCAGATCTGGAATCCAGGTCTGTCTACCTAAAACACCCTAAAGGCACAATGATTAGGTCACCCTGGTCAGGTGTAACAAGGACAAGTAACTTTAAAAGGCTCCATCTATTTGTGCAGACCTTCAGAGACTCCTGTGTTGAGTTCCATGAACTATAGCTGTTCATGCTGGTAGGATGGATCATCCCTCCTCAGCTAAACAAGCAAGGATGGTCTATGTTGTACACAAATTACAAATGTTTTGATGTTTGCCTTTTCTATGGGTTTGTTGTTTAGCTGGGTTTTGGTGTTAGGGCTTTTTTTTTGTTTTGGCTTTTTTGAGATATTAATGGGATTAATTTAGTTTCCAAAACAAAGCACACAAAGGCACTCCTTCAGCATAAAAGAAGTCCCAACAGTAATGCCCAAACACCTTTGTGTTCTGGAGTTTTCAAAAATCAGTACTTGAATTCTGTGATTTAGAGCTCAGGCTTGCTCAAGTTATTTATGATATGCAAGTCCCCTCCTGCCACTTGTACCACAGCAAGTGCAAGCTAAGGTTAGCTTAACTTAGAGCTTGTTTGACAAACTACACAAATATTGAGTACAATTTTTAGACTTTTAATACTATCAAAAGCTCCAAGTGCAGAAGCAAGATGCTCCTATTTTTAAACAACAGAACTTTAATGCTTTTTAACCATTTGAAAGATAACATTATATTCATGATTTCATACTCCAAACCTGAAGCAACTTTTAGACAGTAATTTTTACCTGGTAAATATGCATTACTGTTTCAAAAGGTAAAAACAGCAAATTATCAGCCAGCAACTTAGAATCCTAAACACTGAGCATAACCTAAAGCAAGAAACAGCTACAGCAAAGTCAAAACAGAAATTGCTTGCTGTGAAATCTTGGAAAAGCAGGAAACATCTGCATCTGAGAAAATACTCTGAAATAACATAAAACAACTAATATACATATATATATATAGATTAAAAAAGTACTAACTTAAAACATGAATTTATCTGCTAGCCAAGGTTTGAAATCATACTTATCTTTGTTATTTTCTGACTTTTTGTTTTGATATATTTCAAATTCAGACAGAAACAGTCAATCCAATTCCCCCGAACGTATTATGCAATAAGCAGACAAACTAACTAGTTAAGAAGGGAAAATGATAAACATATTCAAAAGCCAATAAAATACTCATCTTTTAATAGCAGCTTTTAGATTATATTGTCCCAATGAGGAAAAAACTGTTAAAACATGTAAAACAATCTGACCAAGATCTTGACTTTACAAGAACTGAAGCCAATAATTAAGCGTATGGTCTGCTCTGTGTTCAGCCATCTCAGGTCTCCATTACAACAGTCACCAGTGCTGGATAAATCCTCACAGATCTGAATTAAACCCCAAGCAGGAGCAAGGACATTGCTGCATATTCTCTAACATGCCCATGCTGCTCTTACAATGTAAAAATCCAGCCCACTGTACAGATCTGCTGGGCCGACCTTAAGTTTTTTCATCTTTTTATCATTTCCCAGCAGCAATCATAAAGCAATTGCATTTCATAGTCTGGGACATGGTGGGGTGGGAAAAAAGAAAAGCAAGCTGTAAAGCATCCTAGTACAGCTAGTTTTCCATAGAGAGGAAATGATACTTTTTTTTCTTTGCTTTTGCCATCTGTTTCCAGGAAACACACATGCCATTAGAGAATATAAGGATATAAACAGAATACAGCAAGTTAAGCAGAAATTATCTCTTTGTTAAACAGGTAACCTGTCATCATCCATACGTGCAATGAAGTATCAAGGTCACAGTAATCACAGCAGTCTCTTTAAAAGGGCAAATTCTTTTAGAGTTGAGAGTGAAAACATGTTTAAAGATGTTCTTTAAAATACTGACTGTGACTATGAAAAAACAAGTGGTCTCTTCATGTATAGTATGATTTTTTTTGGTGTGAGCTGTGACAAAGGATGATGAAAATCTGCCTTTGTTGATCCTTCAGCTACAGATCACAAACACTTAAGCATAAACTTGCTCCACAAATGACATATGTTGTACTAGTGAAGAGTGTGTATCTGTCTTCAGATGTTAATAGATTTTTCTGCTGCTCAGTATGCCCTCTGTGAAGACAACAGAGCTGTGCTTGGGCTCCTTAAAAGCAATCCAGCTGTACTGTGAATCCACAGTGAACTAGACACTGAAATAAACAGCTAGCTGGATCTATAACAATGATTATGTTCTTCCTCTCAACCATTCTCTTCCTTTCTCACATGGCATCTGGTCTTTCATTACAGAACTCAATCTTGTTATACATTATTAAGAAATATTTCTGATGATACATGAAGTAAAGGTAGTGCAGACCAGTCTAGACTAAACATCTATCCCACAGTCACCTCTGTCACTCTGGTTTCATTTCCAGTCCTGCATTCCTACACACAAACTTTCCATAACTCCAGAAAGCAAGAGCCCTCCTATCTCCAATACTGAGAAGTGGACTGCCATGGACTTAAAATTACCTCCAGCAGGTAAAAGAATCTGCCAGACACAGTCTGTTTTTTAAGTTACTAAACTTCACCAAATCATAAGGACAATCACTTTCTGTGCCATTTCACTCCCCTGTGACTCTGTCCTTTACAAGACAAAGAGCTGTGATATTTAAAACTGTCTTCTCCTAAGAATAAAATTGGGGAAATTTAATGCTATGAGAATTCATTAGTAAGGTTATGAGACTCTCCTACTCTGCTTAGTTACTCTAGTTATCTTTTAAATACAGTAACCATTCCTAACAGTAAGGTTTTTTTTTACTTGTACTGTAAAACAAAAAATTCATTAAAATTAATGAAATTAATTTAAATGAAAAAAATTAAAAAATTCATGCTTCATTAATTTAATGAAGCAACACTCCTCTTATTTACATTACTTTAAGTGAAGACAGAGATGACATCTCTAGGTAGCCTATTGGGCCAGTATTACATATTGTTACTACTAAAATCTTGGGAAAAGAAGTCCAGCTTCTTCAAAGTTATTTCAAAGTTATATTCAAAGAGATCTTGTCTTTTTTAATCTCTCTTTTTAAGACTCCTAGCACTATTTTTACACTAATTTCTTCTCTCATTTCAACACCACTTGAATTTTTACTTATCTGTTATTTCTGCATATTAAGGAATTTGTGTTGACTTTCAGAAAGGTAACAGAGCTGTTTCCTTTAAAACTAAACATCATAAAAATCTCTCATGGAGGCAAATACATATATTGTAAATACACAGCTATCTCACCATGTTGTAATTCAGTTTCACTTTGTTGGTTTTCATCCTTTTTTATCTTAGTATATACTATATAGAACTTGATTTATTCTTTAGCTCCTTTTAATTCTGAAACTGCTGCTTTATTATGTAAACCTCCTACTACTCTGTCTTTTAGCTTTTGTTGTTGCAGCATTTTTGAGATCATATAAACAGGCCTGAGAGCTGCTGCTAAATAATTAAAATACAGTTCATTTTTAGAAAGGAGTCTCCCTTTGAACATTTGCTGTAATAATGTCCTACTCCAGAAATAAACTTCCATTTCCATTCACTGGTGTGCTTTCTGTGAAGACACTGGGGGGAAGGAAAAAAAAAAAAAGGAACTAAAATGGTAAGAATGACACCAAGGAGCTATAATTAGCTAAAAGTCTTTTACAAAAATAATGATATCAGCAGTTTTATTGCTATGGCAATGAACACAGAGCTAAATTTTTGAACATTTTTATATGCAGAAAATAAGCGTTAGGGAGGTCTTACTTCTCTTTTTTCCCCCACTATGAACAGCAGAACATACTAAAAGTTAATCTTTTTACAACTGATCTTGATTTCTTGGCACAATTCTGATGAATTCAATCAAATAATCTATGTAAAGACAGGTGATTTGCTGCTGTTCAGTGCTGGAGCTATAGTCAAGCACCACATGTAAAAAGCACCCTGCCTTGAACATGACAATTTATAATGGAGTTTTATTGCAAAGCTTATGTCATCTGAAAGAAAACATAGTAAGAAGACAGAGACTGAAAAAGTGAAACATTTTTTATGTAAGATTTATACCTAACTCCTGCAAGAATATAAATAAAATTTCTGTGTGGGAAGAACTGGCTTCAGCTAGAAAAACTAAGCAATAAAGCTGGCACACACATTGCCCATAAAAACTGCAGAAGCTTGGTGTATTCCAGCCTACAAACAGGGAGAGACAGAAAGAATGCTTGTCCACTCATGGATACTTCATGTTCAGCCATGCCAGTACCACTTTCCTGTCTCTCTCTTCCCAGCACTGCCCCAGCTCTCACCTGATGTGCTTGCTGATGCTGAGATCCTTGTCACTCACTTGCTAAACTGATACAAGCCATTTCAACTGCCTCTTGAACAACTTCTGTCTTAGAACATGTAGAGAGCTTTAATTTTTAAAATTTTGTTGTAACAACCACAGGTTAGATTTAAGACTAACCATTAGTTCAACAAGTTGGAGCTCCAGTCAGCAAAACACTGAACACACTCTGGAATGGCAGCATGTGAGTGGTTCAGCTGAGTTCCCTGGATCTACTGATGTAACTAAAATTATGCAAGTGTTTTTTTGGTCCAGATCCTAGGTAGAATGATTCCATCATGTATTTGATTATAAGGTTCCAAAAGCAAATGCTAATCTCTGCAAAGTAAACACATTTTCATGACAGAATGCATTGTCCAACAGTTTCACAATCACACAATATGACCAAACAGAAGAATCCACCTGCTTATCTAGCTAATTACATTGATAACCTCTAAGGAGAAGAGCTGCTGCTCAATCAGCTCACTGCACACAGTGCTCACCTCAGCAGGAGATGGACTATGACTTACTAAAGCAAATAGTCAGGAGACACTTAGCAGACTCAAAGTCCGAGATGAACCTTCTGCTTCTGGCCTAATCTACAGCACTGGAGAACAGCAGGGATAAAACAAAAATGCTACCAGATGATGAGATTCAGCTACCTGGCAACATATTGTGAACAGGTGTGGCAATGTTAACATCCTGGAGGTGTTTCAGTGTCTCCGTGTGGAACAGTCGAAGAGTAGATCCAGATGTGAAGGCAATCCAGACTCCCACTCCAGCCACAGCCATGTGAGAGATCACCATCCCTTCCTCTTGATGGGCTTCAAAATGGTTCTGCAAGAAAAACAAGGGCTCTGTGGGGAGGTGCATGTCAAGGATATCACTCACCCTTTCTTACCAGCTTTTCAGTGTAGGCACTGTATCTTCATCCTCTTTGACAAGGACAAAGCTTCCTCTGCCTTGCTCAGGATATGTTCTGATAGCTGCATATGATGTGTTAATTTCCCTGGCACTTTTTTTTGGAAATATATCATCATTAGCATAGAAGAATTCTCAGCTCTTGAGCCAAGGTTCCACCTAACAACAGAGTAACTCAGATTTTCTGTTTTTTTTAAAATATTGCCTGATAGGGGCTGGCAAGCCCAAAACAGCTCAGACTTAAAAGGATTTTGTATTTCCTTGTTTATACTCCTTTGGGAAAACTACCACAGCTGTACTTTTATCTACAGCAGAACATCTATTTCAACAATAAAAAAATACTTTACTTTTGTTCTGCCAGGGGGTCTATCATAACAAGAATAATAGAATGAAATAAAAAGTCATATTTAGTAAGTAAAGTGTTTAAGAATATAAACACACAATTATTTGCTCAATTACACATATAATAAAGTCAGCCTTCATATTGTAGTTTTGTTTTTGATACTTTTGAATTTCCCAACTACTAGGTATTTTGTTTTCTTGTCCCTCAAAGAATTGATGCTTCTCATTATAAAAGCCAAAATCCTCTTTCTATATGTAAGTAACACAACACTTTGAAGACAGACCTTTCTTCTTGATCTAGTGCCAGTTAGATCCTGGCCCCAGGAAGGTAGAAACCTCTCTCTCTGTATGTCTCTATTAACCTGTGAGATAAAGCTGTAGTAAAGTTTCTTAATCATTAACAAGAAGGAGGGATATTTTTTTCCCCTGGTTTTGTCTTGTAAGAAGACTGTCTCTGAAATTGAACACAGCCTTTTATTGCTGTGCCAGCCATCATCAGAAAGCCAGTCTGATAAACACAAAACTTACTTAGCTAAATAAATGGCAGTCTGTTCCTTGGATAAAAGTCTCTCTCTAAGGGTATGGAAGTAGTAAGTGCTCCAATATTCACTTCGCGTAAATCATTATTACATTTGCAGATAAAATGCAGAAATGCCTCCTCCTTCCTTGTGAAATACACTTAAATTTTCCAGGCATTACAATTAAGACTTACATTTTGGTATTTTTTTCCATTGAAATCTAAATATAATAGGGTTATAGATATATTGTCCAAATTTTCCATCAAATTCATCAAAATTCAACTAACAGGGTAAGATCAGAGACAAAGTATAAAAATTTATGATTTCCACAAAGCATAACTTTTGGTATTATGTTAAGTAAGCACTTAATTTTTTTTTCATACTTTATTACTGCATAAATTATTATTTTCGCTGAGAAATTTGCTGCTTAAAGAGAATGGGAATTATCTTTTGTAGTTTTCATTTGTTAATATTATTCTTCAAATGTTTAGTTTTTAGTAAATTAGCAGAATGTTCAGTTGTTAGGCAGTGGTTCAGTTTTTGAGTATTATGGTATTACCTTTTGATTCTTTGAATAAAAACACTGCAGAATGTAAGGTAAGCAACTCTGGCAGGCACATTTATATCCACTGTTTTCCTCAAGTATTCACTATTCATTTGTTACCAAATGATATACACAATTTGAAAATCATAAAATTTATTCAACAGAAGAATTTATCCATAAAAAAATCTTTCAGTCAGAAACAGCCCTTATGACTAGATTTGCTGATATTCTCATCATGCATTTTCCATTGCAAAAAGGATTCTAAAATATTTACTTTGTTTATAGAGTCATACCTCCCTACACTGGTGACTAATTGACTTTTGAGAATTTCTAGGGGATAGACCCATGGCTGCTGAAGCAAACCTGACCAGCAACTTGCACTCTTTGAAATTAGAAGAAAATTGAAGAAGATTGTAAAAAAAGAATGTTTTCTGGAGTGATCCAACCACAGCTGACAACTATGCTGGTGCCACTGGAAACAACTTGCACAGGCATTTTTGTCACATTCCATTTTTACCAGCCAACTCATTATACTCCCACTTAAGTCTGTCCTGCCATTCGCACAGCTGTCTGCTGGAACACACAGACCCATTTGAAGTAAAATTGTACACTGCAAACACAACAAGACCTGTAGAAAGAACTATTTTTCTCATTGAAAGGGACTTCTAACATGGAGCAAGAATATAACCCAAAACTGCACCTTCTTATGCATAAATTTTTGCACAAAGTATAGCTTTGGGATCTGTTTCAATGAAACGTCTACCTGAAAACAAGGGAGCCGGCCTTTTACTTCTCTTTTTCTTTTATTTTGATAACAAGAAATACAGATACAAAGGAAAAAAGTTGTCCTATTCCTTTTGTTATCAAAAGAATTGAACTTCACTTTCTTTTTCTCTTTTAGTTTTCATACCTACATTCCTCTCTATTCAAAGCCTGGCTTTCCCCCCTCAGGCTCTCCCATCCTAACTACAGCAGCACAGGAGCTGCAGAAGGCATCGTGGGTGCCACCGCCCAAGGCAGGTCACCAGTGCTCCAGCAGGGTGGGACACAGCAGAGCCCTTCTTTGGAGGGAGTGCTCATTTACACCAAACAGCTACATCCAGAGATGAACCACGATTTCTCCAGCTTCAGGTGAAGGGGATCATGGGTGCCATTACCCTCAACATCAAACAAAAGTCTTTCACTGCTTTGAAGAAGTTACAATACTCAGGCAACACCTGCTCATGTATAGGGACTTCCATTGTTTTTGTTTACTCAGCTGAACATTTCAGTGTAACTCCTGTATAGTTAGACAAGTTCTAAAAACAAGAGAAAACAGACTAGGATAGAATGACACTCAACCAGTGACTTTATTCTATTAAATACTCTGGCACTTTTTGAAGTTTTGAAACGAGCACAAACTGCCTCTGCAGAGTACAAGGAGCTCCAGGCAGAGAGACCATTATTAGATGTACCCAACAGCAATACAACTGCCAGATCTAGGGTCAAAAATAAGTGACAAATTTCTTCTTCACAGAAAGAGGAACAGAGTATGTAATTAATATATAACAGCAATTGATGCATTTCTCATGTAAGCCATGCCAAGGATCTTGAGGCATTGTGCCAGTTTGGGGCATTGTGCCAATAAAAAGACATTACCTAAAACATTCTATTACAGTAACATATCATTAGAACAAGTGAATTGAGAGTCTTATCCATATCAGAGGGGGGAAGAAAGCAGAAGTAATATCCAAATCCAATACACACAATGCCAAACCTACTCATTTACTAAAAATTATTAAATAAATAAAAAATCTTAAATAAAAATCTTAGTAAAGCAAGGAGGCATGGAATGAGATTGTCTTCAAGGATAATGTACTTTGCACTTAGCAAATGCACAGACAATTAAAATGAGATAACTGTGAAGCAAAGGACAAGTTTAAAAAATAGTCTTGAATATGCTTATGGGCTTGTACAAATATGGCTTTAAAATCTTGCCAGATGCCTTTACAGATAATGACCATGAGGCAGAGCACATAGTTTGTATGCATGACAGTAGCAATGAAGTAGCAAGCAGCTGCATTGCAGTATACATGGAGTATCTCCACATTGAATATATGGAGATATAAATTAGTTCAGTAAAGGGGGAAGAGTAACAGGTGAGCCCTGTGCAACACTTGGATTCCTGCTGACAGAGTGAAGATCACATTTACGCAAATGATCTTGAGTCAAATCTTTACCACTAACTCTTGAGAGAGCACAGAGGGAGAATAAGCCTTTCCTTGCTGCTGCTTCCCCTCATAGCAAAGATTCTGCTAGTCACAGTAAGAAAGAGGCAGCTCAGATGTTCAAATATTTGACACAGACAGAGTTTAAACTGCCTCATGTATTGTACAATATTGAAACAATACGGCCAGTGAATATGGTAAGGACAACACAGCAGATCATTTTTGGAAACATAAACATAGGAAGTTATCAAAACAAGTCAAGTCATTAAGTAGGCAGTAACACTGAAAACATTAGTGACCTGTTTAGTCTGGTGAGATGATGAGAAAAAGATCAGTATGTCTTAATACTCATAAAAAAGCAACAGAAAATCATTGCTCGTTCACAATTCTGTGAGGAAGATGACAGGCTACGCCACAGGTATTTGTGAGAAATGAAAAAGATGACCCTCAGCCAGATGTACAGGAAATCATCATGTTCTTGAACAAAATTATTTATATTGAAAAAACATTACTCAACCTATATGCACCATTTCTTATATGTTGTTTGATGCAGTACTTATTGTGTGTACAAAAGGCCTATAATAACCTGAGCTCTGAATACAACAGATGGCTTAGTTGAGAAATGAGAAGACACCTGCTGTGATGCTTTTGTAGGAAAATCTGTAGTAACAGCTGAAAAATGAATCTGCAATGTCTGAGAGATATTGGTAGAATTCTTGTTATTTTATATCTCCAAACTTCTGTTTGAAGAAGTGTCCGTGACATTTTATGGTATTATGACAGAGTAAGCTTTAAACATTCTTTAATCCTCAAAGTTTGTTCTCCTCTGCCAAAACAGCACAGCATAGCCCAAACTGCAGCCATACCAGCTGACTTAGGGAGAGCTTTGTTAGAGAATTAGGCCAGACTTGCCAAACTTGTTTACAGAGATCTGGCTGTATGTATCCAGCCTCACAAGAAACAACCTGGCTGTGATTTCCTACCATTTTCTAGTGGGAATCTGAGAGATTTTACCAAGTCTGTAGAACAGCAACCATGTGTCCCAGAGGCTGTGAAACTAATGAAAGTCCATTTCAAGTACCTCTCCAAATCACTCATTCAAAATCTTTCCCTAATACCGTTCAAACTACCAACAAAACAAACCTTAAAGAAAAGCAAAGTAGGAGAATATACTATCCAAACATCTTATTAGATGAAACAAATCTCTCAGAAAACACAAAAAAAGACAGAGGAAATTAGGATGTTAGCTATTTCCCTGCAAACCCATGACAGTGACTCACAGAATCAATTGTACCAAACAGACAATTGTTGGGAGAAAACACGATCATCAAAGAAAAAAATGCAGCAACAAAGCACACAAAGAAGGAGGCTGTGAGCTCATCATGACTCCTGTTTGAAAAAACTTCATGGCTGTAAACATCATGCAATTCACTCTATTGTAGGTTGAAGGAGAGGTTGAACTCCTAATGTTTCATCAACTCTTAACTGTGGACTACTACAATGTTCTTTCGGTGAAAGCTGTAATTTTGACATAAATAAGGGCTTAACATTTTCCAGAAAATGTGCTCACAAATGTGAGTTTGAACTTTTAACACTCTTTTGTCATTCTGAAAAATCTGGCTTTTGTGTGACTATTCATCAGGAACTGCACTTAAACAAATAAAATTTTTGTAGGCCACTGAGAAAGAAAACTCTGAAAAAATATATTATGAAATTATCACAAGGTACAAGTAAAATCCAACTATACAGAGGCAGTCTCTTCCTCAGTAATGAACATGAAATTCCTATAGGCACCCACTTCTCTGCTGCTTTACCTCAGATTTAATTTTTAAGAAAATCTCTTGCCCTGAATATTCTCTCATTTCCAAGCACCTGATGGAAACCAGTGGGTAAATGGGATCAAGGTCTAATGAGACATCAGCAGAGAACACAACAGCAGAATTACAAACTAAGAGGGTGAGATTTAAAAGAACTGAGACCACATTCAATACAGAGCTTCCTGAATCATGATGCTTCTTAAACAGATTTTCATCTTCAAAATTTCACCACTTATACCCTGAAGCATAAAAGGTGAGCAATGCTTTTAAAAGGGTTTACCTCTATGGAATGTGTCACAGTGCTGATTATAAAAATTTGTCCACCACATGCAGCCCAAATGGTCTCCTCCATCACAAGCAGACTTCTAACAGGCAGAACCCCCAATTTAACAATCTTCTGAGGTTCTGTGTTCCATGTCCCATCTTCAATAAAAAAAGAAGAAAGGTTATACACAACCAAATGGCAATCTTTGCTTTAAAACAGTTCTGAAACAGTTCTGCTTGATTTTCTGCAAGTTGCCACTTCAGGCTACACTATGATTTGTGTATGGTTACTTTTAGCTTCCAGGGTAAATTTGTAAAGATAAAAAAATATTAAGGGGAAAACCCAAACATAAGTAGTCATATATCTGTCAACAGAGCAAATTTTATCTAGATTAAATGACAATTCAGAAATACCACATTACTGTTCAGATACAATTGCTTTCTTTTCTGGAGGAAATACAGTCAGAAACCCATGGCTGACACAATTGTCTCCAACTCAGAAGGAGCTGACAACCAACTTATTTCAAGATTAATCAATTTCTAACTAGGAAAGAATCATCTTTCATGTGCAAAGTAGCCAGGAAGATTTTTACTGTAGGCTCTAATGAGTGCAGATCACTCTCTAAGAGGATTTTGATGGAATGGACCTTCCTGTTACTAGATGCTTCATTTAAAACAAAAAAAAAAAAGAGAGGAAATTAAAATTTGGTCTTGTGCCATATCTTCACTTTTCTTACTTTTTCCACTAATTATAAAACCCACAGTGTTTTCTTTGGGCTGCCTTTAGCAGATCTAAATTAAATTATGCATACGTATGTGGCACAATCAGTTATTCAGAGAGGTTCTGGGAAGAACTGCACGCTTTCACTTACTGCTATGGTCACACTCAATTGCCATCTCTTTGAAACAGGGACTAGCAGATTATTTATCCTCAAATTTAAGTAACAGCAACATGAGATTCTTGAAACAGTTGTAGCTTTATCTATTATATATACAAATTGACATACTCAGTACACCAATAATAATTTTAATGTTTTCATATTAGTTTATAAGTTCTCACTGAATATAATCTCAAATATGACATTTCTATACATTATGATTTATTAATAAAATAAAAATATGTTAAAAGTAACTCGGTTTTACACTGAGATAAAATATTTCAAAGAGCATAATTTCTTCATTGAAAAGCCACCTTCCTGGACAAGCTGCAGAAAAGTTGTCTTCTGATATTGGTTTCAACTCAGTAACCACTCAAATTTTGATTGATGGGACCAAAGTAAACACATCTTTAGGCAAGCACTTAGGTATCATTTTTTTTCTTTTCCCTCCTGAAAACAAGTGCATCTTCTATTATTGCTTAGGGAACAGGGGTACAAAATTTCCTGCTTCACCAATAACAGTAGCAACAACAATAATGAGAAGCCTCAGTTCTGGAGTGCTTCTCAAAATTTCTTTCATCTCTGTCATACAACCTTCGCTGAGTCATTCTTAAGATGTGGCTCTCTTCTGAAAGCATCTTTGTAGAAGTGACATTTAGTTTCAGGCTGTCAAAATAATTTTCATTATTTTAGTTTGCATTGAGAAGAGTGCTTCCAGTTATTCGCCTGCAAACTCTCCCAGCAATGTCAGAGTCACTCTGTGTTCTCTGTGACTCACATGTACTATTAGTAACAAACAAACTTCTGGAAAAGTTTCCATTCTTTAGCAACCACATTACACACAAATTAAATTCTGAACTGGAGACTGCCCATACCCTATGATTGCTGTAACTACTGTAGGCAGTGCAAAGCCTTCAGGGAGTGAAGCTGCACACGTGTGTGTCACAACTTTCATTGTGCAAGGGATGCTGACTGCAGAAGTTTAACAACAATCTGTACATAGCATCATTCTGAGGGACAAACCCAGCATAATTCTGGTACATTCTTCCTGTCTTTTCTGAAGGATAAGGACTGTGAGTTTGGGCAAGGAGCAGATATGCCAAGCAAAAAGCTATCTTTTCTAGTTACATTTTTACACTCAAAAAAACATTAATATAAAACAAAAGTTAATGGAACTTGACAACTCTCTCTCGAATACATTCAAGCTATACATTTATTTATATATAAAGCATAACTGATATTGAAACAACAGGAAAATAAGCATTTTCAGAATCTCAACTGTGAACTCATTTATATTTTGCTTAAATTAAATTTCAAACATCTAATGTGCTTTTGTTGTTTTTTTTTTAATCTGGACCTTTATGCCCTGAAGTTCCATGTAACTCCTCAGATGACTAAGCATTAAGCATCATTAATTTTCATCAGTGTAAGAAGGTGANCAAACATCTAATGTGCTTTTTTTTTTTTTTTTTTTTTTTAATCTGGACCTTTATGCCCTGAAGTTCCATGTAACTCCTCAGATGACTAAGCATTAAGCATCATTAATTTTCATCAGTGTAAGAAGGTGATTTCAATACTATCAATGTTATAAATACCACCTGAGTCATGAATATCTGATTCAATATATATGCCTAAAAAAACTCAGTTCTCACAAAACCATTTTCTGTTGGTGTGTTAAAACAATATTTGACAAAGCAGTTAAGGGTTCTGTAGGATTGGACATACAAAGAAGGTGAGATAGAGGCCTCGTGATTTTCATGTTACCATGACTTCATGAAAAAACCCCTGAAATCCCACTTGATGTATCAGTCCAGGAAAAATCCCAAACTATCACTCTGCCCTACGACCCTAGTCATGTGATAAGGCTATTCTCTGGTGCTTTTTTATTTCTTCCTGCAAACATTGCTGTCTTCCAGATCAGACAGCATCTGAGACAGATGAGGGGGGAAAAAGGGTAGAGGGACACTCTCTGGTCTAGTAATTAGAGCAGTATTCAAAGGATGTGTCAACTGTGTTCTGGACCCTGCCTCAGTGAATGATTAATTAATTATACAAAGTGGAATGGCACCAGGAGGACACAATAAGCCCTGTGCATCTCTTTCCTCTTATGTTGTGGCAGCCAGGGAAATCTCTTGAGAGTGGAAAGCATGGGTAAAATTCCACTCAAGCAAGGCAAGGGATTAAGCCTTGTAATCCAACATACTTCTGTAAATGCTTTAACCACAGGCTGCTGGCTAAAGATCATGACTTTATTTTGCTGACCAAGAATTTTATCACCCATCTCCAAATTACTTAGCAAATTTGTGTCTGGCTTACAAGTGGTTACAAGACTATCAAAAAAACACTTTAAAGAAAACATAATACTCTCCCTGCTTCTCTCTCCAGATCTCAGCAGACCCTGTTCAATATCTGCCAGCACAGACTTCATGTTTGGCACTGGCTATTTCATGTAATCTGTCTGATCCAACATCCATTGCTCCTAAAATCTAAGGGAAAAGAAGCATTATCTCTATCCGACTTGTGTAAACACCTGCAGATTCAAGACATGCTTATGTAAGTAGTTTCAACAACTGGACTATCCAGATACTTAAAATTAGTCACAGCACTTGCAAAAAAGATAAGGAACAGCTTTTTTTGATGCCATAAAATCCTTTGCTAGTAACTGACTAAAATAAGGTTATTTTTTCCTGGCAAAAGAGAAACGAAGCAAGAATAGAAATAGAAGCCTCAAGGCATACTATATGAATTGCAGGTACAGCTGTTTGCAGGAAAGAGATGTGTCTACAAAATCTGAGAACAGGGTCAAGATAGAAATAAATCCAGACACTTCTGGAAATTAGATGTCATATATTTATGTTGTATATAAGATGTCTGATATTTGCATATTAGATGAGTATTAAAAAAAATGAAGACATATTTTATACTAATAGATCTGTATTATATCACTGTGTTATGCCACTATTTTTAATACTCTTTGTAAGTTATATTTCTCCAGAAGTTGTATGCCATAGTTTATACACCAGTGTTGAACAGTATCTTGCAATGCATAGATCAGGCTGTTCAGCTAAATCAAAGGTCTCTCATGCTCATAAAATATTTCTAAGACTTTAATGTAAAAGGACATTATTTCCATTAGTGCATTTTGTTATTAGTCTTGTGATTTTGATGAATTTGAAAAATTAGTTATCCTTCTCTTTACTCAAATTTAATCGTATAGGAAAAGTTTTAAAACAATGTCCATTTTATAGGACAAGTTTTACAACAATGTTCATTTTATCTTTCTGTGGTTTGTTTCCACAAAACCCAATGAAGGAAAGTAACATTATTTTACAATAATTTATAAGAATAGGCTTCCTAGTATTATTTTATAAATATTTTAAATATGTAGTACTTTTAATAATTGTAATTAGTTGGTGCACTCAGGTCTTCATATGAGATAACCAATTAACATATGTTTACTTCCTCAGAAAGTCTTTCCAAAGTTTGTAGTAGTCTTCCATTCCTTTATGCTTTCAGTCAAGCTGAACCGAGCAAGCGTTTTTGTTGACAGTTTCCTCTCTTGCTTAGCAGCACTATTGATGGCTTCAGCAGAGCTGCCAACACAGCCCTGGGAACAGCAGTTCTTGGTTAATTAGTGCAGTGAAGCACAAACATTTTTTCCATCACATGGTACATAAACCAGCACTGTGGAGGAGTAAAATGCTACCTACAGAAGTCAAAATTTTAGCACATTCCTTATCACTCGAAAATAAGATGGGACACTCAGGCCTGCTCTTCTAAGCAATGTGTAACTAGGAATGTCCTATACTGTGCATGCATACTCATTTTTTCTCCCATATGCATCAAATTCTTCAAGCTAAACAGCTGACGGAGCTCTTCCTGAAGTTATACAGGGGGTGGTGCTGAGGTCCTGGTATGAAATACACAAATAAGACAGAAAGTAATGTCAACATATTTCAGATAATGAGTATTATGTGACACTACAAAGACAACAGTATTTTATCTCTCTTTCAGTAGCACTGCTCCAGTCCTCTCCCTAACAGCTTAATACCACTGCTTATTTTCACAGCAATACCTCTCACAATGTCTACTTGAAGTGGCAATCATGCCAGAAATCCACTCTTCAGACAAGCTAGAGCAGGACATGGATCCACTCAAGCTCTGACTTTGACATCAGTGTTTTACATTCCACATATTCTTCCTTTCTTTAATTTGTCAAAGGACAGGAGTGTCTCACCAATTTCATCAAGGTACCTCACCACCACTGAACTGACTTGCTGCTCCTTCACTGTTGTAACTGTCTCCCCTTACCCTTGTATTTCCTTTCAGTTTTTCTCATTTTCCTTCATATTAATCCTCTGAAAATGTTCACTTGATTAGTGCCACAAGGCCTCTTTAGACAGGTAAGTCATCAAAACTCCTGACCAACTTCAGAGCTCCCTAAGTTCTTACCAGTGAAGTCTTCTGTTCTGTGCATGGCCAAAATTGCCTCAGCTATTATTTCACCTGAACAAACTCTTACGGAACTACTAAAATATTAATTCTTCTACTTTCTGCCATAATAATTCTGAGTTTTTATTTCCTTTTTCCTGTTTCTCTCCCGTACTCTCCACAGGACTATATGAAAAGGAAACATATATCAATGTCTAGAAGAAAGGAAGTAGCTGGAACTGACTACAGAATATCAGGGACAATACACCTATATTATATAAAGATTGAGATTTCCCTTTCCTAAGATACTTCTGTGAATGGAAGTCAAACACGCGCTGACCTTTTTTGCTATTACATCACTCAGAAAACACATCTGCTGGGCTGTCTGCAGTCATCACAAAGGGGTTTTGTTATGCTTTTTAAACAAAGACAATATAACACACTTTTCCCTTAACCTCTTCTAAGCATGTTTTGCATGGAAATATTAACTCAGCCCAAGGCAAACACTAAATGTAGATTTTTTTAGACTGATAACTGCACAAAAGTTCATAGATTTGTAAAGTAAGTTCTTACCTCACAAGGAGTCAGAAATTTTGCAATCTGCATCACTCCCACTCCTATATAGAACAGTATTTAATCCACTAGCTATTTCACAGTTCCCAAAACAAGTCTTCTCACACACTTAAGGATTAGTGAGGATCATTATCAGGGGTACTACTTTTACCATTAACATATTAGCTGACCTGCACCCTAGTCTTCTGTGATATTTTCACAAATCACCACATTAGCTCACAGTTAAGAAACAAGTAAATTTTACAGTATCAGCATCTCAAGAATTTGCTTATAGTTTATGTTCAAATACATTAAAGTATGTATTTTTAAGTACTTAAAAATACATAAAAGACTAAAAAGTACTTAACTCATATGTGAAAATACAGAGGTGTCTCACTAAAATATGACTACCCTCCAGAAAGGAATTTGCATCTCCTATGTGCAAATGTGCATCTCCTACTCTCCCACTAACATAGCATTTGCTCCTTGGTTTACTGTATAGACTTCTCAGTTTCCCTTTTTTACTACTTCAAGACAAGACTTTCTGCAGTCAGAGAGCACTCTGGATGCTGTTGATCTGACAAAGTTCTCTAGTGAAGAACGTCAGAAGAAAGCACTTGCTGTTTGTAAGCAAACATCATGGATATTTATGGGCACTGACCCCTCTGAGAACAACTGGAGAAATTAGAGCTACTTGGGTCCTGCAAACCAAATGACACAAGTCATGGGTCTCTGACTACTCAGAGTAAGGCATTGAGCTTTGGTGACTGAACTGATCCACACAGTTTCTGCCAAATGAGGACGACAAAAGGACCCCAACTGTATCACAGACTGTGAGAGAGATTTCCATCCTAGAAGAAAGATTATCCTTTCTCATTCATGGAATCCTGTAACAGGCTGCACAACCATTTTTCCTGTGCATCTCAGCATTTGTCCTTCTTAGGCTTCAAATCAAGACGTAATGCAGTGATATATTTCACATTCACTTCTACATCTTTACTTTCTCTCCTTTATGATAGCAGATCAAAACCCAAGCTGACGTGCATGGCTGAAAAGTAACTCCCTCTGCAGAACAGAAGGCAACTCTGATGAATTGCACAAAGCTCCTCAGAGGTTGCATTCCCCCTCCCTCCCATTTCATTGCTTGGATTCCTTTGTTTGGTAAATAGGTCAGTGCTCATAAAAACACCCCTCCAGGGCTGACTGCCTCACATAACCACAGCAGCCAGCTACAAGGAAGATGGACGCTAACATGGCAGCAGCTGAATCACACAACTTCCATGGGACATGCAGAACTGAAATAAGCCACACTGACCAAGCAGTAAAGATAGGGACTACAAGATTACCTGACAAGAGTCAGAAAAATATAATTATTTCCCATCTCAAAGTTCCAGTGATCATGACTTTGACAGGCTCTTATGAACATCTCACTGCCCAAAACCAGTGTCTTCAGAAGATAAACAGAGGATGCTGTGATCCTGGTCAATGCAACAACCTCCATCTCATAACCAGACTGCAATGCAGCCTGGTTAACAGCTCTGCCTCATCTTTAACATTCTCTGTTGATACGCAACCCATGAATCATTTCTTAGCTATACTGCCGAGGATATCAGTTGTGTTTTTGAAGTGGTCTTTTCTGGAAGAAGGTGAGTGATAGTAATTGCAGTCTCAAAACAGCTTAAATACGCCAACACCTTTCAGAGAAGATGACAGATTCACTTTAATACCCTTCCCAGGTATGCAGAGAAACTGAAATACCAAAAATATTATGAATCTAGGATCAAGACCTCCCTCCTGTGCCTCAAAAGCAAAGAAAAAAAAATGTTATTCAGTGGCAAAAAAAAAAAGTTTTAAAGGGAACTGAAATCTAATGTCTGGCTTCAGATCAGAGACAATAGCTCAACAGGAAACCTACTGGGTAGAAGACAACAACTGGACAAAGGAAGTCTCTTTCCCAACACTTTTTCCCAGATCCTTTGTTGCTTGGGAAAAAAAAAAAAAAGCATCCTGTACCTTTCACAAACAATGTCTTTATATGAGCTAATTTGTTCCAAGATTACAGATATTAAGTTTGGTTCCTCAGTTAGCGACTGGTAGGATTTAGTAGCCAAGGTACAGTGCCACACAAATGCAGCTGAACTGTTCACCAGGCCCACCTCATTAGAGAAGCATGGCAATTATCATCACTGCAGCTCACACAAATAAGGCAGATCTCTTCTGGCTCTGTACTTTGCAAGGCTAGGAGTCTCTGTGCTAACATTTCACTTAAAACATTAAAGTTTCAAACCTTGAGCAAAGCCTCACTGATTTTGAACTGAGTCACAAGATATGCAATACTATGCAATACTGCAGGGATGTTAGTGAGATGTACTGGAAGCACCTGAACCAGTTTTGGAAAAGACAGTTGTGGTTCAGAATAATTGCCTGGAATTGTCCTTTATTCAAATTATTTTAGCCAATTATTTAGCTAGATACAAAACAATCAAGTGTGATGCTAACAGAAAAAGAAGGCCTACCATGAAATACATGAACTGCACACATAGGAAAGACTTATCCCATCTGTACAGTAAAAATGAGGTTGTCATTTTAAATGAGATATACAGAAATCTCTAGCAATAGGGGATTTCTGTGTTTCATAAACACCAATACTGGGTAGTTGAGAGAAATAAGCACTGTGCTGTGTAAAATACAGTGTACTGCTGTTAGCACATAAATTTCTAGACTCTTGCAACACTGAAGACTTCATGGTTTAAGCTAAGGGAGAAAATCAATTGTCATATGCATGTATGGTGAAAGTGGGAACGGTATCAAAGTTCCTACTATCCTTCAAAAAGAGACAACAAGTCTCTTCAGACATACTGGAAAGAGTAGTAACCCTAGTTCAGCAGTTTTACAATGAATTTTCAGAAAATATATTAGTGGAAAATTACTTCTGCCAAAATACACTGACATGTGAGTTCCTCAGGATGCCATCAAATCATATCACTATGCAGCATTACCTTCTGCTTTTGTGTAGATTGTGATATTTCCATTTACCAAGCCAGCAAACAAGTACTGAGACCTATATGTTAAGCTCATAACAGTTGATTTTTCAGGAGTGAAGAAGTGTTGAAGCCGAATTTTCTTCGAGCCTTGGCAACTTTTGTAAATAGAAATGCTATAGAAAGAACCAAGAAAAACAGACCTGTGAAATTATGTTTTACATAGTGCCTGTTAGAATATGCAAAAGAGAAGTTTAGAATAAAATATTGGGGGAAAGAGGATTTTCTCCTTCAATTCTTGACACCCCAGAATGTCTGCATAGACAACTTGCAATTACTTAACATTGACATATGACAACACATTCATATAATCTTGCCTGCAGAGAGTTATTCAAAAAAGACATAGTGAAAATTCTGCTCAAAGTCCTTATTATGAGTCTATCTAGAACTTTTATTAGTTTTAAAAAATGAATTTATATTATATGGAGAACTAGGGAGAAGAAAAGAGAAACTCACTACTAGATGTCACACTTAAATTTTCCACAATTCCTATTGGTTGTTACAATGGGTATGCTAAGAATATTGTTAAGTCTGGAATTAAATAATTGATTTCTAGAAATGGCATTTTCCATGGAGAATTTTGTTCTCCTTCATTTACACTGGTTACAAACACCTTCAAAAATCACATGTAGTTACACATTTATGCCCTCACTAACTATAGCAAGATCTGTTTACTAAGTGACCTATAAGTTTAGAACATGCAGCCTTGTTCTTCGATACAAATCAAGTGATGGCTCAGTAGGCCATCAGTTCAAAGAGAATAAAGTAATTCATGCCAATAGTAAACAGCAATATTATTTTTTCATGCGACAAATCCTGCATAATATGACAATGCAGAAGATTAATGGATTCCTCTTTGCTGGTCTGAAAATTTTCCAATACCTGAAGATTACGTTGTAATGTTAAAAAGTGGTATTAATATTTATCAGATATGATGAATTAATCCTTGTTCATCAAAAAGATGCTCTGCTTTAATTTCAAATACCACACAGTGTAATTTTAAATAATGCAGAGTGCATTTTATCCTTGATTAAAGTGGAAAGGATAACTTGAGGTCTCTGGGATAACACTTGGATAATTTTTAAAAAGTAAATATTTTCTTAGAAGTATCTCACACAATTTTGCTATTGAATAGCAAACTTTAACAATAAATCATACATTATACACCAAAACCAAGAATCACCTTCCTTCTTCCATGCCAAGGCAAATAGTAGGCACATTAGAAGTTTTTGCAAAAACATTTTCAGAATCTGAAGCTTTGTTTTGCTCTTTCAGCTTCTCCTCCTCTGGTATGTAGACCATGCAGAGAATCCGTGATTCCACATTGAAGCACTCAATAACCTTGGGGCTGGAGCTTTGAAACGAGACTATTGCAATCTGGCCCATCTGATTAGTACAACTGCCAATCTGAAATGAAAAAAGGAAATACAAAAAAAAAAAAAATAGACCATGACTGATACCTGTCTTCAGGAACAAGGTACAAGAAGGAATGACAGGAATGTTAACTGAAGAGTGCATCTCAAGTTATATGTGCAAATATGAATTTTCATGCATTAAGATGTAAGAATGATTCAGCACCAATACAAGATATGTCAAAACATTACATATACAAACTTGCCTTCTACACTCACAAAAAAAAAATGTTTATAAAGCAGGAATAATATTGTAGCCTATTCTGACCTCTGATTCAAATGTACATACATTACATAATGCAATTACTGTAGGTGTCTGTGCAATGTGCTATTTTAATAAATGATGTTCTAAATTGTCTCAGGTTCTTTTAAAAGAGGAAACAGGTAATATAGCTGAGACCTGTCCTTTGCACAGTAACAGGTCTGCAAAGAATTGCTCTGTCCCAAAAGAAAGGGTCTTGTAAATTTGCTGATACAGAATCATGAACATGTCCATAAACTTGTTTTTAAAGATCAGGGAGAAGTACAGGGAAAAAAAAAATCTACCCAAGCACAGTACATGTTTTTGTACAGTAACTCTTTCTATTTATATGAAATAAAATAGGAAAGAGAAAGAAAGAACATTTCATAGCAATAGAAAGATTTAATTTGCATGTTTTTGCAACAACTGTTTACAAATGGCAAAGACAAAAGGAAATTATATGGCTCGTCATGAAGAAGACCACTAAGAAAAGTTATTTCTAACTTTTAATTCGCAGGTGTTCCCTTAAAATGTCACTATTGTAGTAACTAGAAAAGCTCCTGAAATCATTATCTTGCCTTTTTTAAGAACAGCTTCTATCCACCTCATTTTTTCCTGCTGGAATTTCTGCATATCTGGGGTCATAGCAATATGTAATTCAAACAGATTCAAACAGATTATTTTGGCTAAAACATTCTTGAAATACAAAAACAGACAGTAGGACACTGTAAGCTCATATGGGTTTTAGCAGGAATTGTTACAAATTAGCACATAACTCCCTTCTGAATGTGCTCAGCACTTTGGAATTCATTCTGTGCTGCACAAATCACACACACTTAACTGACCCCCTACAGAGACCAGCTAGATCACATGGAAAAATTAGTAACTAACCCTTTAAACAAATAAACAAAGAGAAAAAAACGACCCAACATTTCTTTCACATCTACACATTGCTGAGAGTCACAAAAAGCAATGGAAAGAAACAGGAGACAACTACTTTCAGATTTTAAAGGTTACACTCACCCAGAGAAAACCATGTTCCACAGCACAGGAATCTGACTCTGTCTCTCCAGCAAGGTAGGGCTCAGGATTATAAGCAGCACATTCAATCTTCAAAGAGAGGAAAAGAGAGCTGTTAGCACATTAAAAAACAATAAGCCTGTTTCTATTTTAGTTTGCAATTAACTAAAGCATTTAAGGATATCAAAGAATCTCATAAGGCAAGGAGTCAGTTCAGTTCACCCAGCTTCCCATGGGCAGGGTCAGATGCATGGATATTGACCTGATACATTCCTTATCTACCCCAACAGACCTTCAAGGCCAAACACTAAAAATTCTCTTTTGCTGATCTGTTCAAATGCTTCATGACTTTTATTAAGTTTTTTCATGTCCTCAACCTGACATCATCCCTGATGTAATCATTAGCCTGTTACCTCTCACCTCAGACACCAGGTACTTCTCCTTCTCTGCAGTGTCCTTTTATATGTAAGGCTGATACATGTCATGACCTTGCCTGAGCACCTCCTTATTAGGAGAAATTAACATTAACACTTAATTACATAATTTTTTTTTAATTGCTTTTCCAAATTTTTGTTTTTAAACTTATTATTGTCACTTTTTCAACTGACATCTCTCCAGCAGATGTATCAGCCTCATGTACATTTGAGAGTGCAGAGTTTTCTCACCTGAACACACTATTCTAGCAGAGCTGGTAGCAGCACTACACCATGGTCACCTCTGCAGAAGCCTGTTTCTACACATCTCATTCCTTACTGCTCTTTGTAACAGTATCACTTTCCTAACTAATCCTTACCTTGCTGGTCTATTAAAAATTACTTTAACAGATCAACTAAACCACCTCTTCCATCTGGTTTGATGAAACTTGTAATTTCTCTCTGAGCATACCATGTGTCTGTCCTGCTGACTGTCATTCCTTTTATTTTTCTTTCCTCCCCCCTTAGTAATTTTGACTGCTAATACTATCATTCTTCAGACTTCAACTCCCTTCCAATCTCATGTCATCATGTTACTGTCAGTAAATTAATAACAATAATCATGATTTTATCATGCAGGCCATTAAAAAAAAAAAACTGAAAGTAACACCAGACTCAAGGTCTATATTTAAGTCCATCCCAACTCCAAAGATCATTCAAGCATCAAGGATCTGAAAAAAAAAATCATTTTTTATGACCAGTCATGGATTTCTAATTTCCTTAATATCCGCAGCAATTTCCTAAATCTTATATAAACACTTCAAAACTTATAAAAGCAATTCATAACTGTGTAGAGAATAAAAAGGTTTCTAATGAGATGTGATACTACTTTTTTACACAACATTCTCTATAATTCAAACGAATGTTTTCATCTTGGACATCAATGTCCTTGTGATTATATTGTAGTACTAAGGACAACTCAGTATTAACTTAGGCTACTCAGTTAGAATTAACTCCCGCAGCCTGGGAACATCACCTCCCAACTGTGAACAATTAAAAAAACCCCAAAAAACCAACAAAACAATACAACAAAATGAGTCAGCAAAAGTTGAGTTTCAAATTCCAAGTTTACTTAATTTTACAAAGTGCAAAGTGTTTTACAAATCTCCTTGAAGTCAGTAGGCATTACAAAGTGATTTGCCTTAGTAGAAAATACATTATTTATTCAGCAAAGCAATTCACTATATACAGATAAAAAAAATTGAAATCACCAGATGAGAAAAAGAAAAAAAAAAAAGCTCTCCATGCCTGTCTTAGCATGTCTCATTCAGCACATGCTGAAGCTATCTACTTGTGGTGATTTACAGTAGCTGTGACAATGAAATACATAACCAGTAAAAAATAAGACAGTCTGCATGTTGGATATTTCCCAGGCTCCTTGTTGCACCCCTGTGTCACTCTGTATCTTAGTCAAAAGTGGTGGTTTTTTCCGTAGTCAAACCCCGGCAGTTTAGCTCCCAGTCTGGACAAAAGCCTGGGATGTAAACTTGCTCTGATGGCTCCTTACACCGCTGGGCAGCCTGAGCAGCACACAGAGAGCCAACAAACAGGATCAGCCAAGCAAAAGTTTTCTTCCCACTCTGAGCTGGGGCCTGAGAGCCAAAATGCAGCTGAGTGTGCAGTAATCCTTAAGTCATATTTTCTAGTAATATCAAGGACTTGGGAGAACCAGGAACAACACCTGGGCTCACATCCCCTTTACTTTAGGAGCTGCAAAACTGGCAAAGTTAGGCCAGGGCTGAGACAAATATTGTCACATACTCTGCTGTCCTGAGGTGATCAAGGCAAAGATCATTAGCCAGCTGCAAAGGTGACAAACTTCCCTCTCCTTTCAAAATAAGAAGACTGTTCTAACTTGATTAGAAGAGCTGAGCCTGGGCCTTCACGGATCCTGACATGCATTTTCAGAACTTACAAATGCCTAGGCTCTAAGGAAATACATGAATAATTCAAGTTTCTGAAAAAAGATTAGATGAGCTGGTTATTTCACCAGTGGTAACTTTAGAAAGCAGTCAGTACAGAAAAAGCTGTTTAATAAGACAGAAAAAGCTGCTTAATAAGACATGACTGGTTGTAGGGGAAATGAGAGAGTTTCAGTAAACTTCCACTGCTTTGAAAACCAGTATCATAAAATAGATTGTCTTAGCACCATTACACATTTCTACTGCATTTTGACCCACCAATTATTTTCCCCCAACATCCAGGCTTGTATGCTCACACTTGAAGTGAAGCTGTCAGCTGAGCTTCCCTCCTGTGTAGGCTGTTCTAGCAGTGAGGGCCTGCAGACTCACCTCTTTAAGCAGCATCCATGCCATGCCATTAACTTTACTTTCTATCCACACATACACAATTTTATTCCCATTACTCTTTTTGCACAAGACTTACTGACCGATGGTCAATAAGAGATCCTGTTGATACACAGGAAAAATATCATCCAGCACTCTTCCCTTCCATCTATTGGTTTGGTACTGCACTTATTTTCATCATTGAAGTAAGTGGTCAATAAGGCTTCAAATTGACACATTGCTTAAGGAAATGAACCATTAAGACAATGTCTATATCATTGTTCAGAATATGACATTTTAGATAAGACTCCATGAAACATAATTAAAAAAAAATATTTTAAAAATGTTGTACTCTGTGCACTAATAAAAATCAGAAGTTTGAGAAGGATTTATCATAGTTGCACCAGGAAAGGACAGCTTTCATGGAGATCAGATTCCTGCTCTTTGTATGCTTTAGGTTTCTTCTAAACCCCAAACATACATTTGGGAATCTCAAGATGAACTAAAAATTCCCATCAGTTCTGTTTATGCTGAGTGATTCACTTACCTATGAGAGTGAATGTCATACTATGTGAAAATAAACATTAAGCTCCTTAGTGCCTCAAAGATTGCAGCATTTTGCATTCCCATGACTTCTGGACCTTTAATTGCTAATGGTCTTAAACCAAGGTAGCTGCTCAAGAGAACTAACAGATGTGAACTAGTAGATGTATTTACAAAATGATATTCTTTAGAAATTATATCACAGAAAAAAAAAATAATAATTGTAATCTCATATCAAAGTTCCATTCACCTTAAACTCCTGTTGCTTGGCCATCATGACTGGCATGTGTCTAACAAGGAGAGGATGTTTTTCCTTTTTAATTTGATTCCCATCATCTTCTATGCAGAACCAACCTAACAGGTTATCCTCCGCTGTAATGGAAAGAACAAACAATAAACACTCCACAGTCCTTTCACTGAATAATCACTTCCATCTTTCCACAGGAACAGAAAAGAATTCTGTCAGACTAGTCGATACAGATCAGGCTGTTCTTATGCCATACATGCATAAATGACAACATAAAACCATGAGCAAAAATTCCATTGAGTAGATTACATACATACTGATAATGCAAAAAAGAACACCTTAAATTAGCAAAATGTTAAGGGTAGTCTCTTAATGATCTTGAATAAATTGAATATTGAAAGAGGAAACGACACATCAAACCTCTCCTCAGACTCTGAGGACTCTATTTCTCAAATAGGAAACCTATTTGTTGAACAGTATTTCTCTGCCTGTTTAATTAAGATCACTACCAACTCCCAGTTATCATAATTATAAGGATTCTCCTCCTGGAATGATGGAAACATCCATTTTCTCTTCCTTTTTGTTACTTTGCTTGTCTTCTGTCAGACATTAGAAAAGCACTATTTTGACCATGTGCTGGTAAAACTTGCTTTCAAGTAACTTAATGTTTCTCAACTTAGGCATTGAAAAGTTCAAGTATATTTGGAAACCTATCCCTGGTGCAAACAGAGGAGACTAATACCTTCCAATAACTAATGACTAATAACATCACAGGACAGCATATTTTTTATTGCTCTTAGAAATTATTTGTGTTGATTTAGATGCAACAATTAGCAATGGATACTAGACTTCACTAGAATGCTGCTGAATGAGTGAGTTACCTGATTTATCTATGTTTTTACTTTGCAGTGATACAAAATCCCTACTATTTACTATATTGCAATTTTAACCATCTACAGACAAATTTTCACCAAAAAAGGAAAATCATTCTCCAAAAAATAAAAATAAATAAATTACACTGTACATTGAGAGCTATTTTAACTTGTTAGGAAATTTGAGTAACTAGGAATTACCAAGGGCCAGTTTAGCCATTTGTAAATTGTTGATCCAAGACTGTTTGATGGCAGGCGTAAACGTATTGAACACAGCTGTAAAGAAAGTTGGCCGCCCAGACCTGCAGTACAGGGGAAAAAAAAAAAAAGCCACTATAAATGTGTTGGGTATGAATAAAGCCATGGCTAAAAATGTTAAGCAAGATGAAAGTTCATTATTTTCTAATACTTAGACAAAGACTCACTTCTGATTTAAGTGTGTAGGTTATGATATGTTCTATGTCCATCTTCCTATATTTTAAATGAAATGTTATGAGAGGAACTGGTGAAAGAATACAACAGTGACTGTTCCCTATTAGCTGTCACTGCCATGGCTCTTCTCCTACTTCTCGTGTACAGAACACTGGGCTGAGGAACAGGAGAAAAGCTACAGTGCTGCTCTGGAACACTAAAACTCCAGCACTATGGTGTGAGTAAAAGTCAGGGGGGGACCATGGAGACAGACGGGAAGGAAGAGCTACAGATTCCCACTCCTCACTCGTACATCTATATCTAATACATAAACCCATTTAAAAAGATTAACCAAGATTTCTACTGACTTGTCCTGTTTTCCTGGGAGTTGCAGCTGAATTCTACAGCGATCTGCCGCTCTGATTTCGTCTTCTTTTTTCAAAATCAGTTTTTGTAAACCTGAGGTCCAGTCATGGGCTACAGATTGGTTTAAGTTCTGAAAAATTATAAAAAATAAGATTCAATACCAGCCTACCAGCCTGTTGCAAACAGGATAATAAGGTGATTCCTGCATATAACAAACAATGACACATGGGCTTCAATGAGACCATATTTTCATCATGGACAATTTAGCCATATTTGTAAAATTAGATAAGAAATATCTGCAAAGTATTTTCTAATGTATTTCATCTGAACATTTAATATCACTTTCCTCAGTCTGAAGATGCATAAATTACATTTCCAAGCATTTGTCCAATTAAAAAATGTAAATTTGTATCAGGTGTAGGCACAAGCCTTTTACTTTATTCCAGCATCACGAATTCTGATACTAAAGGAAATCTTTTGAAAACATCTAAAAATTATACTGAAAATATGTCCTTATTCAAATATTTGAGTCAAAATGTTTACAGAGCCATCATGAAAGATGTGTGGTCTAAATTTGTGTAAGATGCTGAAACAATAACTCACTGCAAGGTGAGTGTTCTGTTGCAGAGAGTAAAAGCTCACCTGAATGATATAAAGCATCAAGACTAACAAGTAAACAGAAGTACCCACACTTTCCACCATCAGAATTCTATGAGAACTTAAAGTGTTTTTCGAAAATAAAGGAGCTGACTTCATTCCTCTAAATTCTTGTAATGATTTTACATACACCTAGAAACAATGACTGAATTTTAAGTTTTTGAAGTGTAGTTGGTTCTGACTTTCAGTGCAGACAGAAAGGTTTTTTATATGGTGACAGGGGAATGTCTTACGGTACAGCTGTGCTATACATACTCCCAATTATGCAGATGAAATTCACCTCCTAATACTTGTGAAGCCTTGTCAAAAAGCACTCTTTCTATAAACTTCATTCAGAGTACATATTTTCTCAGAATGCTATGTTTTATTTAATGCCTTCACTCTGAAGCCAAGATACGTCAAGAGGACCTCAGCTTTCATATATTCATACAGATACAAACATATGCAACCTGCAGGTATGAGTTAAAAATTACATGTAACCACATACAAAACATATAAAAAAAACAAGTAAAAAAGTAATAGTTTGAAGTCTCAAGACTTCATTTGGTGTAAAGTAATGTCACTGTTTGCCAGAATATAAGCTAAATCAAAGGGATGTAAACAAAGCTAAAGCAAAATACTTTCAAAATTCTTCTGAAAATTCTTTTATATTTTTGTGATTTATACTCAGTTTTAGCTGGTTTTCCCCTAAAAGCAAGGATTAAGAGCTTGGATGGGGATCAAGAGCTTTCTCCAAACAACCATCCTCCTATTACCATGACTAACTGCAAGAATCCAATTTCTTAACATCAAAATGTAATTCTGTTTCCATATAAGCTTATCAGCTACTGAACAAATGCAGACACTTGTAGTATCCACCTACACTTAAAAATAATAAAGAAAAACAAGATTAGAAGGACAGCTGTAATCTATTTATAACACTTAACAGTTAACAGTAAATGCATTACTAGAGGTAAAAATTGTTCTACTTTTTGCAGAGAGAACCAAAGAATGTCTTGCAAAAACCCTAGGGTAACTGTACTACTTAATGGAACAGACTTGAAAAATAAATCCAGCTTTTTTTACCTGATAGTTTCCCTTAAGGCTGCTTATTAATTGACTAATTTGACCAAGTACATTCAAGTCATGTAAAAGGTTCTGTAGATCATGGTACAGTTGCCCTGGTCCCATATAGAGCTTGTCTGAAATGGATAAAACCATAAGGTTATACATAATAAAAATATGCAATTCTCAGCTGAACAAGGAAAGCATCACAAAGACAATATAAACATATATTACATCTTAAAATCAGAGTGGTTTATTTCTGCATATATCCTCAGAATCTCACTTTGTTGCTCCAGCTCATTCTAATGTCCCTGCAGACAGACAATCACTCGTTGCACCCCAGGAAATAATAGGCAGTAGCATATATCACATACAACCTTTGCAAGTACAGGCATTACCATCGGCATTTCCTTTCAGATCATCTTATTGCCTTTTTAGCTACAAACAAGATTCAAGTTGTTCATCTAGTTTGAAGGAGAGCACTATCTGCAGTACAGTATCCCTCACTAGAATTGCAACAAATATCAAAGCTTCACTGGCCCCAAAATCTCTTGCTGCCATGGAAGTTTTGTTTAGCGCCAAACAACAGATTTGCTGTAACACATTAATACAAACATCTTTCCTGGAGGTTGTTTTTAGTTACATGACAAGCAAAAAAATTTATCTGCAGCTTTTGCTGTGATGGTTTAAAATTCAAAACTTGCTTTATTGATTGTGAGACAGTTCTGGGTCATATATCCGTATCCTAACTCTATCACAAGCCTGCAATTTCACCGAACCACTTGAAATTTTACTGGAATCATGGTTAAATCAAAAAAAGATCTGTTCTAAAATCAACAGCAAATTTGAACAGCAGCAGAAATATTTTAGCATATTAATCAATGAGTACAAGAGTACAAGGCCTTATAAGGGAACAGTAACTCAGAAAAACACACTGATTACTAGGATAAGGTGTCCATTTAAATGCACAAAGCTTGCAAATCCCTGCAAATATACTCTGACTACCATGATGCTCGGAGTGAAATGGATATGTAATTCCTTTGGAAGCAACACTCACTCTCCCATAAAAAGACCCACCCTGACTCATACAGAGTCAGCATATTTCCCTTTGCCTGAATGACAGGAACAGGACTAGATTATCTTGCCAGGAAACTCCTGCAGATTCTTTAGCTCATGCAGTGTAGTATCCAAACTATGGATCCTTCATGGCTAGCACAGCTTTGGAAGCCAGTCTGTGGGGAGCAAACATGCCTGGATGAGAAGGATTTCAATGGTGTGTTGGCAAGAAGAGGATCTAAGCCAGTGCTGGCTACTGGCTCTGCAGGCAGCTGAGGAGCACGGACAGGAGCTGTGCCCTGGCTGCAGGGCAGAGGGTGCTGGGCACAGCTCAGCTGCCACACACACACCCCTGGCACCTCCATTCTCCCAGCCTGCAGGACCAGGGTACAAAGCACAAACACAAAGTTGTCCAAATAGCCTAAGTCAGAGTAAACATGAAAAATAAACATGCATGAAACAATGCTACTTAAATCATTAGTATATTTTCAGTTAGGTATCAAAAAAAACTGTTTTCTAAAGACATTTTCCTGTTTGGAGGCATCATATAGACAGAGCCTATCACAATGTTTTTCTTTAATGCAATTCATTATATTAAGCTGAAAGCCTGCCTTAAACCCTGAAAAGCATAAAATTTCAAGGTTCTAAGAGAATATTAATGACTACTTTATTTCTGAGTTCTCCACTTCACTGCAGGAAAATGCAACATAAACCTGAATCGTTCCCATTAAATTCCAAATTATTATGTGGCCTTTAAATCTTCTGGTAAATTGAATCAATGAAATTATTTCTGTGCATTGCACTTGAGCACCAAACAGGGGAATGACTGCACTTTACTACTGTTTATCCATCCAGATAATAGATGTAACTATCATCCTCTTCTTTGCCTGCTCTGAATGTTAATTAAAAGAACAATCTAGCCTTTCTTACCCTTAAAACCGAATTAGTCCATAGGAAAAGATAATTACATTTATTGCACACCACGAAAAGAAACAACTGCAAAGTAGATCTAAGAAAAAAATTTTGAAATTATGGTCAGTTGAGTATGTTTGCAGTTTTGTTTAAAAAAGAAATTAAACACTCTTCTTGAACTGCAGACTCTATACTTTCATTAAGCTGCATTTTCACTTTCTCCAACCAAAATACTTGAAAAATCTACATCTGAAAAGATGTAAATAATTCTCTTCTTGTATCTATCTTTTGACAGCTTACACCTTTTCTCTTGCTAACATCCACAATAATTGTAATTTGTTAAGTACCAGAATCATTAGTTCCTAGACCCATCAAATTGTTGATTTTGATGGGGCTACTTGCAAAGAAAGGTGCAGATCAGTGTGAACAGGAAATGTGGTGAAATCTAGCTGGAAGCCATGATAATGCGTCTGGCACTGTAAACAACACAAATGATATCATTCTTGCTCCAAATTTCTCTAACAAAAGGATAACTTCTGAAAAAAAATACACTGAACAGAAATAATTGTTTGATTAGTTGAGTTTTTGGCAGATGTCCAGTCACCTGCCATTTACAAACTCCACTACTAAACAACCCAAAGAGCTGCTGTGAAAAAATTACAAGTATTTTTGAAATTTAGCTTTGTGGGTTTGAACCAAGAGAAAATTTACAACAATCAGGCTGTGAAAAGCTGAGTCTCTGAGGCTTCACTTGTACAGGACAGACATTTTCAGCCAAGTAAATTACATTATTCCTAAATTATAAAAGCTGAAGTGTCTCTTTGTGGCTTGATAAAGACAGTTAGCAGACATTTTGTTTATTATTGCTTGGAGAACAAACACTAATGCAACATGCAAAAAGCAGCATCCAGGCAAGTCCTAGATGCTGCAAGACTTTATGCCATAGTCTTCAACTGAGGCCAAAAAGCAAGCTTTAACTGCTTACACAGATGGGCTTGCCCTGGGCAGTACATATATATCCACCATGCCTGATAATCCTCTTCTTGAAGCTTCAAATAATCTTACAAATATCTTTGTTCCAGCCTTGGAAATAAGGCATAAATCTTGAATTTCATTCAGTAATTGTCACCCAAGCCTCTTTTGTCTGCATCATGCATATTTTATAAGCTATTAATAAGTCAAGATAAAAACAATGCAATATGAATGTCAAAGCAAATAAACTAACCTGGCATCTGAAAGACTGTCACACAGAAAAACCAAACAAAATTAATTTTAAGCTCATTCATTAAAAAATCACATTCTTAGTACAGGAAAGGAAGCACAAAATCAAAACAGTAAATAATTAATGAGAGCCTGCTTCCATCCTCTGATGTTCCAGAAAGGAGAGATAGCCAAGTGAAGAAGAAATTTTAATAGTAAAGGACTAAATCAATAGTCACGACTAATACCAGCCTTTCACCGAGGTCCTTAGTGGGCACAAACTGACACAGAAAAATAAGGCTTCAGAAATCAAAAATGATGTAGATTCATCAGAAGCTAGTTCTCCAAAAAGTGATCTCTTGGATTGTGTCTGGATAATAGTTGCAAGTTATATTATCAACTTTATCTCTGAATTGGGTCTCGTAAGGGTTACTCACAATGTCTTTTGAAACAGAACTGGCTTCTCAGTGGTTAACCAAACACTGACTACCAGCTGATCCTGAAAATCGTCTGATGGAGGGTTCTTCTTGAGTGGGGGAGGTGGGGGAGAACACTACTCTGTTCATCAGATGTTTCTCAGTTCACAGCCACAGACTGGCTCCTTCAGCCCACACATGTTCCCTGACCATTCAATTGCTGGCTGTTTTGGGGTGGGTGTTCATTCCTTCTTTTATCCATAGAGAGTGCTCTGAAAAACTCTTGGCTTAACTCCAAAGCAGATACATGGTCGGTTTCTTTTGTACTGTGAAATGTTTCACAAATGATAAAGACATTTCCTTCTCATTTCTGAGCCACTCTTGTTAATTATCAAGCTCTAAAACAACTAATTTTTCCTATGGGGAAAAAGCCCTTCATGGTTTTAGAGAAGGCTCTCTCCAGCTCTACCCATCCTACGTGCTACACAGTGTGCCTGAGCAGGAGAGAAGGCAGCGTGCTCTAACCAATAACCACACATGCGGCTTCAAAGGCAACTTTTTTCTATTCCACCTACAGATCAAGGGTGAAATCTTGGCCACATGTAATCTAGCAACAATTTTTTTCACCAACTCCTTTGTTGCTAAGATTTTACCAGAGGAATTTGTGTCTCCCTGCAACAGGCAAGTTTATTGCCAACAACCAGTAATTCCTGCAAAATACCCAATTCCTTGCTCAGCATTAAAATGCAATACCCTCAAGGTTAAAAAAGAAAACAAATCCACAGCTTGGTTTAGAGGGAAGAAAGGAGGTTAGGGTGCTGGGCAATTTTGGTCTATGTAAAACTGAGGAGAAGATGCTGCTTTTTATAACAGTTTCTTCTTAGGCAAAGATACATTTGAGTATAATACCGAATATTTATTTTACCTGCTTGTTTCTTAGTGTTACTCTCAGCACCACAGCTTCAAATTCATCAATTTTGCCTGGTATGAAGCAATTTTTATAACTGAAACAGAAGCAATTCTAGATGATTTATATCCTGGCACTTTCAAAGCCTGCAGGAATCTCCCTTGTGTGGTTAAAGTCAGTTTAACTTGCTTCAGGCAAAAGTAGAATTTGGAAGGTTGTGAATAAATACACACATGCTAGAGAAGTGTCCGTGGGCTAGTGCCTGGGCAGAGGGGGAGGATTCCCAGCTCTGGCAGAAGGCTGCATTGCTGGGAAGCACAGCAGCAGCTGCTTTAATAGGTGCTGGCACAGCAGCTGCTCCCTTGGGATTGTCATCCATCCAGTTCCCCCAAATTTTCAATTTCCATGGCCACTTCAAGCATTTTGGTTATCATAATCCTGAACTGACCACACCCTATTCTTCCTTTCTAAGAATTACAAAGGGACACATTTATTTTCCATGGTGATTTGTTACTTGTAAACATTTTCTACTAGCTCTTGCTGTGTGTTCTGATTCCCATTTGTGAATTACTATTTTATCACAGATTTATGGTACTAAAGACAGAGTAGATGCATTCATTCGCCCATAATTTGAACATCTATTGCTGGGCAAGCAAACATAATGGCTCAGCTGGTTCCACCTCATACTAACCTCCTGTTTATTCCCAATCAGAAAGGGTTTCTTCAAGTAATACTATTATATAAATCCAAATATCACACAAATAAAAGAAAAGCCTCACTCAATATACTCTCAGTATTGCAACCGTTTTTGCAAACATTTCTGTATTGTCCATCATGTTGAAACAAAATACTGTTAATGGACAGACTGCTGGGCATCTCTTTTACTACAAAGTAACTAATATAGACAACATCTGCCTCGAGTATAATCATAGTAATGACCTTTGTCCACATAGTTCAAAACCACAATACATCAATACAAATTGCTTTTGCAAAAGCTATATTAAAATGAAGTGAAAACCAATGCATCATGAAAATTTAAGGTCCTTATAAAGATTAGTTTGCTTCTGAGAGATACAGAGCTCTGAAGTCAGGCTAGTGTTGCAGAGAATGGAAGATCATGAATGTTCAAACGCAGACACCACAACTGAATCTGAGAAAGGCTCTTTTCCTGACTACAGTTCCAGTGTTACTGAGGGATATCACAAAATTAATGATACGCTTGAGGAACATGCCAGATTGGAAGACCACTCTGAAAGGTTGGTATATCCCAAATTTGACTTGCCATTTGCAATCTGGCCTTCAAGGCTGAGCACATTTGTATTGCTTCCTCCCACTGAGCCATCTGTGTGCATGCAGGCAGCACACTGAAACGTCAAATGTTATGAAAGGAAGAGATCTGGGAAAGTTTCAATCCTCAGAGCATAAAAATCACCTGCAATGGGGGAAGAACTTACATATGTGGGAGGTAACTTTAAAAGCTGTTGTGTCTAAGGAAGGCATAACAAACTGGTACTTGTTTAGGATTACACACTTAGAACAAATAATACAAAAAACAGGCTCTTACACAACATTTCAACTGCATTTAAACCTGAGAAGCATGCACAGTATTCTGGAAAGCAAAGTATCATGACACTAGATGAATTCTTGATCAGTTCATAATAAACCAGACAGATATCATAAGATTGTTAACCTATTTATGTTAAACTATGATGATGCAGCAGTAATATATTTAAAACCATTTAAATGTAGACAGAACTGTTCAATTCTTTGAATTTGGCTTTGATTGTCCTAGAAAAGTTTTGCTGTTTTTTTTTTTTCCTTAGGTAATAATAGGCAGACAGCATCCCACTGTTTAATTTATGATGTCCACCTTTAGAAAGGACAAGAAAGGAGATGGTGAATGATAATGTTTTATCTGAAGTAAAATAGTTTCCTGTACGCTGAAGACCTTGATAATTAATATAAAGAAGGAAAACCAGAAATGATTGATAAGACCCAAGATCCAATCACTGCAGTTGAGGATTTCTTCCCCTATACTTGGTACTGAATCCTGCTCCTATAGATACACTGGTTTCCAAACACACTAATGCTTTACAGCTGCTTGGTGAAAGAGAACTTATCAAAGTGAGAAACAACATTCTCCTTTTACAGGTCTAGTGGAACTACTTTTCTCAGTACAAACACAAAAGGAAATCTTTATGTGCCATTATTATCTATTTCAGCAACTAATAAACAGAGTCGGCAAAAAGATTATGAATATAGGAAATACCAGAAATACCTTAATTCATTTAGCAATTGATACTGATGTTATATAAAATATTATTTCCTCTCCCTTTGCAAACTCCCTTGTCCTAGAATACCTAGCTTTCACTAGAGGGCTGGTGATGGGGGCTGTCCTGGGTTGATGCTGAATTGTATCCCCATTCGTCTGTTTAGCTCAGAAATAAGTTTTGCACCTTTAAAACTGGATCTGAGAGTGAAGGAGAAGGGGTGGAATATCTGAGGCAATTGTTTTCAAAACATAAAGATCAGAGTTTTCAGCTTCCCTCACTCACGGCCTGTGTTGTCTGCAGTGCAGACGGCGAGAGAGCTCTCCTTTGCTGTTTGTTAGTTTTTGGCTGGCTGAGGCAGAGAAGTTCTCCGGACTGTGTTTTTTTTTTCTTTTTCTTGGAACTGTTTAACCTGCTCTGGACTCAAAAACCCAAAAGGGCACCAGGAGCTCCCACCTGTGGCTCCCCGGGCCTGCCCTGGGCCCGGCCTTTCCCAGCCCCAGAGGGACTGAGGGCAACTGAGCCGAGCTGCAGCCACGGGAGAGAGAGACTCTGGGAATTTGTCATCTCTGCGGAGCAGCCAGAGGGTTTGTTGTTCGGTATTGCTCATTTGTTGTGCTGGGGAGTGCTTTGTATGTTAAATAAACAACTTTTTTCCACTTTCCTCCAAGGAATATTTTCTTTTGGATTTGTTTCCTGGAGGGACTCCTCACGGAGGTTTCTCCCCAAATTTGCCCTAAACAAGGACAGGGGCCCCCTTCTGTACTAAAACTTTATCTTGCACAGAACTTGACACATTCAAGCACCTGCCATACACCAGAGGGACATCCATACTTCTGATATACATCCTCCCCAGAAATTCCATATGAGTGTTAAAGCCAGTAACAAAGCAGATGAGGTTTTTAGATGCTGAACTACCAACTTCCTGCATGCTGTGTTATGCAAGCAAAGTCCCTGACAGCCCCCACATCACCACTTTCCTCATATTTGTGTCTTCACTTGCTCACTCATGCTATTCCTATTTCCACAGATGCATCAGAGAAGCACATGGGCAGGTTCAGTTTTCTTATTTCTCCTTTATGAGAGTTTTTGAAAAGCCAATTGGAATTTGACTAAAATAGTAAGAAAAAAGAGTTGTCCAAAATCCTGGCTTATGACCTAAGCAAGTCCACGGGTCAATTTAAGGTTCATCACAGAAAAACAGACTTTCTGCCCTCCCCTGGTTTGCTCTCTCACACTAAATCCAACTCATGATCTCCACAGTTCCATGCACCCAAAAAATCTGAGTCACCATAAATGAACTCTAGATCTCCTGAGATTATATCACACTCTCCAGTCCAAACTACACAAGTTTTTGAGAGGCATCAGTCTCCAGGTTTGAAAATTTAAGCAAATGGGAAGTCAGGAATGATGTCAGAGAACAAGAGTTTAGTTGGCAGCCATCAATGAAAAGCTGATACATGCAGCTACTCGCACAAATCTTTGTCTTTGCAGTACAACCCTAATTTAGATTTAGTAACCTGGTGTGGAAAGAAGCAGCACAAGCCCACACATAGTATTAGGGGATAAGCAATAAACCTCTTGAGTTTAGTTTACTAGAATGCAAGTCAGTTCAGACACGGTGTAAGCAAGCAGTCAGGACGTAGTCTCCATCATCAATCACCATGAAGAGCTTTATCATAAACATGAAATGATGCTGTTCAGTCTAAGCCTACTTAAATCATGCAAACATCTAAATATAATTTATGCTCTTAATTATTGAAATTGATAATCTGAGTCTCTGAAACTAATGCACTAAATTAACTATTCTCACTGCCATGCAAGACAGGGGAGTTCTTCAGGTCCTAACCACAGAACCAAATACCACTCAACACCCAGTACACAGAGTAGAGCTGGGAAACAAACTGCACAAGTCTCAACTCTGACAAAGTATTTTTGACATGCTTTACCTCACTGTCAGTTGCTAATACTTTTCTCTCAACTGGTAATTACGTGAATGCTGAGACCTGTTTTTCTCATTGTACCAGATCTGAACACTGAAGAAATAGGTTGCATAAAAGCTACCATCCAACCACACAACTACATATTCACGTATCTTGAGGAAGAGCAAGATAAAATCAACAGCTTGCAACTGCAAGTAGTGAGCAAGGTATTGAATTCATAGTCCTATACCATTTGTGAATAAAATTATGCAAAATAATGCAAAACCACCAAGGAAATGTAAAGCCTCTGAGATAGTGAGAAGTAGTTCACACATTGAGAGCATGGTTTCAAGATTATATTAAGCTCCAGCTAATCCTGACCGCATAGGGAATTTCAGATATAAAAAGCCATAAATATTTTTCCTTCTGACAGAAGCAGCTGCACTGTGTCAGAGATTAAAGCAGCAGGGAACATGAGGGAGAAACACTGGAGCCCTGATACGGTCATTAGAGTGGACCCCACAGCCCAACTCCCCAATGTCACTCTAGCCAGGCCAGTGGTCAGGGGCCTTCCCGGACTAAGAACTGCAGGTCCTGGCTCTGTTCCCATGAGGAAAAAAAATGCTGTAAACAAAGACTTGAGAGTGAAGGAAAAGAAGTGCCATGGCCCTTTCTCTTACAAGGCCCAAAGAGGAAGGCTGAGGACATCATGCACCTGGAAGACCCTGCTCTCCTAAGGAGGGAGAGGGGTCATACAGGACCTCTGGGAAGCACCTGCATGGGCACGAAGGGTGAGAGAGAAACTGGGTGCAAAAAGACAAACACTGATATAAACAGGCAATGAAAGTACACGTGTGAAGGCATTTAAACAACAAGAGCACTGTAGGGATCCCAAGACAGGTCTGCAGCCAGTTGTAAACTGGCTGAGCTGCCAGAGGTTAGATGTGGAATTGTCCTAGAAAAGTTTTGCTGTACGTGGAAATGGCACTGTGAGGAGCTCACCTCACTTTTTCATACACACCAGTTGAGTTTCTATTAATTTTACTACTCTGTCATGATGGGGATGAGATCCCTGGCAACACAGAAAAAGGTTTATAGCAAGTGGATGACAAATCCTATAACCACTATAAAAAAAATACAAAAGGCAAAGAGAAGAATCTCATCCTGCATGGGTGAGACAGGAATGTAACACCTAAATTTATACTTGCCTAATCCATTAGACAGAAACTTAAGTCTGCTTAGCAAGTGAACTCTTTAGTGTCACCCCATTTACTCAGATGAACAGGCTTTTTGGCACCAGATTTATTTAAAATCTTTGGTCTTTTGTTTGCATGTATCAGTGATAGTTTACATTTATAAACATATTAAATCTCCTTTAGTGCACAGTATTGTCTTCAATACCATTAAGTTTAAAATAAAGACTTACATTATTAATCTTTATATATTTCATTGAGATGAAATCTAGTTCAATTAGAAAGTCATGCCAAGTCATTCTTCCTAAAATCTTATCACCAATATCGGAGTTGGTATGTCCCTTAATCTTAGTTTTGCTTACTCTAGATATTGTACTACTATTGCTGTGCCTTAGAGGGATCATAAAGTTGACTTCTTTTTCGTCCACAGTTCTGTATCTCTAATTAGACAAATCTGCCAGAAAACTCAGCCTTTATGGCAATGGCTATCACAGAAGCACTACCTCCATTTTTGAAAAGAGCTGTTCCACAGAGCAAGATGCTGACAGAAACAAGTGCACACTAGCCCCTCAAACATCCCTCCCTGTTTCCCTGGCAACACTCAGAGGCCTACACAAAGTGACTGCATCAAGCAGAAGGAAACTTGGAAGAGAGGAATCATTTCTGCACTTCAGTATCATGTCACTACTAGCTTTGACAGTAAACAAACCCCACAGAGATCAAGAACACAATCAGGTGGAAACATAGTACAAATGTGTCCCTGGAAGTCTGAATGAAAAAGGGGAACAGTCATGGTTTAGCAGAGCTGAGCTTTGCTCTCAGTTACAAACAGTAAACCTGTGAAAGAAAAAAAATGTCACTAAAATGCAGCCATAAGCATACTAACCTGTTTTTTTACTTCACTGTTTTCTTCAATGCTCATCACTGCATGGATATACAGTACAGATGGGTTTAGCTCATTTGCCCTTTCAGCTTTTAGACATATGGCTCAAATTGATGTTTCTTTGGTTAAGTGACTGTCTATGCGGTCTATGTCTCCTAATCAACCTGATCAGAGCAGAACACTGCTGACAGGCACTGGTTTCCCACCCAGACATGGCAGGATGCTTAGCCCTCTCCCTTTGGTTCTACAGAGTCTCTCCAGTCTGCTCGTCTTAAATAAAAGTGCTGTGAGAAACTTCTCACTCACCCTTTTCATTCTAGGGGACCCAAGAACAGGCATCTGGGGGTGGCTGTCATTGCTGTGGCACCAAACTGGCATTTGTCTCAGCACAAACCACAATGCACAACCCATCAACAGTTTGCATAAAGTGCTGTGAACTCCTAACATGTGCCAGAAGTCTGAGAAACTGAAGCTCTGGCCAGTATATTTGATTTTCATTCCAATATTCCCATTTAAAAGGCAGTGTAATAGAGATATTCACAGTGATTTCATGTACACATGGATGAATTGCAAGGGAAGGTTGACTTCTGATTCTTCTAGAGGGGCAATACTGAATATTTTTGGTACAAATTTGACCTTTGACTATACTATTTATAATTTTGGAAAGTGTATTTATAATATTTCATATCAATATGACATATTAAAAACAAGCTGTTTTCACTGTGCCTTCACCCACCCTTTTTTTAATCCTAAAAGTACAGGTAGCATTGAACTTTCTTGATGCCCTCTTTCCACATAGTCAATCCAACTGGGAATCTGAAGAGAACCCATTTAACTGGCAAACATTGTTCCAAGGCAAGAAGGATGACTGTGGTAACCACATGCCTGTCAGTCTCACTTCAGTGTCTGGTAAAGTTACAAGGGTTATTCTGGAGCTAGTGTAAAACACCTGAAAGAAAACAGTCATCAGTTCCAGCCAGGACAGGTTCATGAAGTCCTGTTTAAGAAACTTAATATCCTTTTATGACAAAGTAACCTAGGTAGTTGATCAGTTGATCCACAGTTGATGGGAACTGTGGATTTCAGTAAAGCTACTGATCTGAGGCCTCTCATGGCCTCAAAATGTCCAGCACACAGCTGGATAAACACATCATGTGTTGGGTGAGCAACTGGCTCATAGGTAAGGCACAAAGGGTTATTTATAGTGGAGGGGGTGGTAACATCAGACTGGTGACCTGCCACTAGTGGGGTTTCCCAGGGCTTCATTTTAGGCTCAGTTTTCTTCAGTGTCTTCATAAATGACTGCAAGGAATAATAACTAACTTTACCAATGACACTAAACTGGGAGGACCTGTCAACTCCCTTGAAGGCAGACAGACCCTGCAGAGAAACCTTTACAAATTACAGGGCTAGGCAATCACCAGGCACAGGAAGTTTAATAAGGGCAAGTGCTGGATTCTGCATGTGGGACAGGGGATCCCTGGATGTATGAACAGACTGAGCACAGACACTGGAGAGCAGTCACACAGAAAGAAATCTGGGGATCCTTGTCAATGGCAAGTTGAATATGGGTCAGCACTACCCTGGCAGCCAGGAGGGCCAGCTGAGAGGCATGAGGTACAGCATCACAGGGCAGGTGAGGGAGGTGAATTTCTTACCAATGCAAGTAAATCAAAACCAAGAATATACAAATTTCTGTTCACACTGAAAATATTCCCCTGTTCCTATATTAATTAATTTTTCTATACTAGGACGGCGTCTGTGCTTCTGCACATGGACTAACTGAGGTGAAGAGAACAGCAACAGCCTACCAGAAACAATACATGGATTTACCAGGGGAGAAACTCTATCTTGCATTTTTCTTCCAATGGTTCTATGAAGAAAATCAACACATCAGACTTTTGGCACACATAATTAAAAAACTGCTTCCACAAAAACTGTCATTCTGGGACGCCAGAGAGTCACACATACTTTCAAGCAAGATTAACTCAGATACATAAAACAGGACTTTGACTAATTTGCTGAGAGAAATGTGTTCTTTCCTGAAGACTCAGATTATGAAATGTTTACTGGTTATTATTGCAGGAAGCAAACACAGGTTGTAATTGCACTCCACTAAGGAAAAAAATCAGAATCATACAAATAAAGGACCCTGCCCAACAGCTGAGACTTCAATCCCTCTTCATGTTCATAACCAAGAGAATTTAGTCTGCTGTTGGTGCTAGGGTAGAACAACAGGAACAAGGCAAGAGCACGTCAAGGACAGGGCAGTATAGCAGAATACACTCAAGTAAAATTTTCCTGATTTGCCCCACACACTTTCAGGTCACACAAAATACAAATGGCTTAAAACAAAAAACTAGCCCCTAAACGTGTTCTTCTAGAGAATTCAGAGACAAAACACTGCTGTACAAAGCTCAATGGGGCAGAAAACTGCCCACTGATGATTTTGCCAAGTGAAAACCAAGTTCACACAGTCCTTGCTTTTCATCTTAGAACAGTACTAAAGCATGCCTTTGATTTATACATACTCATAAAACCTTTCAACCTTTCAGTTGCATATTACAGGCTATACAAGATTAATTCAAATTCAGCTATTAATTCAGTGCCCAAAGTTTGCATCTTTAAACTATACTGCCTTTTCTAGCAACAACATAGAAAACTGGAAGCACCAATTGCATTTAGTCAATAACAAACAGCAAGATACAATTGTGATAGCTACCTCCTGAGAAAAAGTTTTGGAGGAGAAAAAAAAATTCCTTAATAAGGGAAAAGTAACTAATAACCAGTAATCCTTGCAAAAACACAACCTGAATCCATCAAGAATCATTGCTAATCACAGCAGCAATGTCAGAATACCAACCTTACAGGAGTCAAGTACTCAACCTGGCATGTGGCAGATACAAACCAACTTTTCTCAGTCTTCCACAAATGCAAGAAGTAATCCCTCTACTACTTAATGATTTTATACAGAATCACTATTATTCTGTATCTTTTCAGTACACACAAACTGGAATTGTAAGCTGAAAATCACATCTGAGAAATAGTTTTATGTCTCAGGATTTTGCCTGCAGCATCCCAAACAGTTCTTGATCACTAGATTTTATTAAAACCAGACACTATGAGGCCACTGGGATTTCATGGTATACTTTGAAAACAGAGGCAGACATAATTTTATGATGACTGCAAAGATATAAAGTTTCAAGCAGAGTAGATAGTATTTCCCTGTTAGCACTTTGCAGTAGTCTCATCAATGATGTGATATTAGCATATTAAAGATCATGTCATCATCAACTAAAAAATGAAGTAACTTGGTGGGTGCAAATAAGAAGCAACACTGACCAGGACACAGTCTTACCAGCCTATCCCTCTGCAGGAAGGCTCTACTTCCTGAGCTTCTGTAATCTTTAGCAGCCAACTTAAACTGGAACTAAAGAGACAACTCCAGAGAATAACTAACACAATTAGATGTGTATTCAAACTTGTCTATAAAGGCCAGTTCAAACAATTCTGCATTCAGAGTAACAGCTAGTGCAAACACAGTAGTATGTGCAAAAACAAGGCTATGATATTCTTCTTAAACAATTGTTTATATTCAATTTAGTTGGATCATTTGGCAGAAAAGTTTGATTAAATCAGAGGGAGGATTTTTTCAGTATACCCAGTATCTTTCAAATCCTTTTTATTTCTTACCTTTTGATCCTTTTTATTAGAAGACTGTATAATATAACAGAGTTTGCCAAGTGAAAAATTAGTTCAGCTCACATTTTACCTACTGAATACCATTTAACCTGAAGGTTGATTTACAAATGATGTACAAAGTCATTTCTTTTTTTGTGTGATACTGTCACCAAACATGATGAAGCTGAAAAACCTGAAAAGCCAATTGTTCAAGTAAGTTCTACATGACTGTTTGGTCAGGAGTTTTTGTTTCTCCCCTCATGCTTTTCTTCCCCATATGACCATGCCAACATGCAAGGATTTGGTCTTATCAGCTGTGAAACTGCTGCACAAAATCATAGTAGGAATATTCAACAATCTGTTTCTCCCACATTCACTTACAAAAGGGACCCCCAAATCAAAGAAGTACTCTTTTTATATAGTTCTCTCAAGGTTATGCATACAGCAGCTGATAAATTGTAAGATAAATGCTTTAATTCCTTTTTCTAAGTAGTCCATTATTGCTTAAAAGGAGTTACAAGAATTAAGTCATCCTTGAAATAAAGACATAATTGCCCATAAAATTTTCTGTAGCTGTTTACAAAGGAAGGAGCAAGAAGACCTGACAAGAACCATTCCGGAGAATACAAGGAGTAGTAAATGCTACATTCTGATACTGTAGCATTTATTCCTCCTTATAGTACAACTGTGGGAAAATTCATGAAGTGAAGGGCACAATATTAAATAAATGCAGTGTGAAATAATGCCTAGAGCTAGCACTGAAATCCATGTGAATTATAATCCATGAACATGAATCAAATTCCAATCTATAGATATTAAATAAGTTAATATTACAATATTTAGGAAAAAACAGGCTATAAAAACTAGTCCTTATGTATCAAAGTCTAGCTAACAAAGTCTTAAAATTCATATTTCTCTTGAAGGCAGTTGGCAGACTTGTAGGGGGATTAACTAGCACAGAAGAATTTGTAAACTTCAGAGCTTGAGGTCATTTTTGGAGAGAGGCTTAGGAGGAAATTACCTATCAACATAGCATTTCAAAAACATTCATTAAGGTTTTTTTCTGAAGCACTTGGTTGAAGGGCAAGATACCATGAGCTTGGGAGAAGTGAGTAAATTCTACCCTGCAATAACCACTTGTGCCCAGACTCTTAATCACAGCAACAGGGTGGCTTGGTCATCTTTATTGAGAGAAACTTCTTTGCTCTAACTATGGGATAAAGAACAAAAGCAGAAGACCTTTACCACGAGACCACTGGCTCACCACACCAAACCTACATTTTTGCACATCTGCATGCTCTCATGCCTTAGCACTCTTTACTCATTCATGCGTAAAATTCTAAACTATGATAAATACAAGTAATGCATGTTGCAAGGCAGGAGCCTGGCTGTCACTTTATTCATTCTCAGTTTCCAAAGAAAGAGGCTCTACTACTCTTCATGTTACAGAAACCTTCATGGAAAAAATGCTTTCCTTTGTTTTCAGTAGCCCACTGAATTTCAAATATAGATTTTAACAAAGTAGTCTGTAAAAGTCAGTAACTCCTGTCACTTACTTGGCTTAGAGTTAATGATGACATTTTCAGCAGAGAGCTGGGGTGGGAACCTGCAGTTGTCTCCTTGGCCCTCACTGCTGCCATACTCGATGACATCCACTTGTCCCAGCGGTACACTCCACTTCAATAAATACCTCTGGCCAGTTGTCACAGTGCCACTGCTTTCATAGGAAGAGCTGAAAGATGCACAAATTATTGCTGTGACAAGCAACTGTGTTTCATGGCATACTGTTTATTATTTTAGCTTCTAAAATCTGCTGTTTATCAGCTTGAGTACAGTGCACAACTTGAAGGATCTACATGCATCAGGCTGACTTTTGTGATTGACCTTTCCTGGCGTGCAAAGAGCAGCCATGCAGGTGCAGATAATCTTGTCTACAAACACCACAGGACTGCCAACAACAGTCTTTACATTTCTATAGCAAAACATAAATGACCATCTTTTAAGATCGATGTGAATTCTAAAATCCTATTACAAGAGCTTGGGATTATACTTTAGCTCCACATTTTCTTTTTTTTTTTCTGAAACACTTCTTTTTGGGCCCTAATTGGGCCTATGTTTAGGGAAGGACAGATGATAGGACCTTTGAATGACTGGCAACAGAAAGGACAACATAACTTCTGAAGGGCTGACAAGCCAACATCTCTGACAAGCCTCACAGCCCAGACTGCTCTGTACAGCAGAGCCCTGCAACTGCTGCAGCCTCCAAGAGTAATCCTGTCTGAGCTGCTGCTTAAGAAGTGTGTATCACAACAGGCATTTCAAAGGAAAGAGCACACTGAGGAAGCTCATTAGGAATAGAAATGACATTAATACTAATTTTACTTTGTTTCCTTCATTCCCTTACTCCCATTCAAGAACATGTAACAAACATTTATTATAAAGGACAAAAGAGATGTTAAAGTGAACAAAAAAGGTTTACTTCACAGAAAGCATGAAAGTCAGAAATTAAATGCTTGAGAGAAATCATCAAAATGCATTCATAGAGAACAGTAACTAAATGTCCAGCTAGTCAGCTACCTATTAGCAACACACGCTTTTGTTTCAACAAGGAAGCAAGTATGAACAAAGAACACAACTGCCACAACTTAAGTAAATATTTATAAATTCTTGACCTAGCTCAGAAGAAAGGAAAGGAAAAAAAACCAACCAGGCAGGACACAGTTGTTCAGTCACTAGGGATAGCATCCACCCCATCCAACTGCTGATACTTCAGAGTTAGACCACCAGCTCCTGCTAGTCATCTAGACTGTGTGCCAAGAAAGACCTGAGGGTCATGTCATCTATAAAAATATCTACCTTTTGCAAACCAGGAACACTCAACCATCCCAGGTGCATAGGTCCACTAGATACAGAGGAATTTTCTATGGCTTGCAAAAGATACATACTTTTACAGAGGACATGACCCTCAGAGGGTCAGAGACTTGGCATGCTCATGAACTTCTAACATGGAAAACAAAAACAGACTGCACTTTTCTGCTTCAAGTACAAATACAGAAAATACAAGATTTTACTGGTATGAAAGAAGACAAAATATGATGAGTTAAAAACAATATCCAAATGTTACTAAAACAGTAAAGAATTTGTAAAGGCAAGGATCACAGGATAATTGACATGAGCTTGCTCATCTGAAGTGTAGTTATCACATGGCACTTCTCACTCACCAACATGAGACCAAGCAATCACATACTTAGAAATATATGTACAGGATTCATACTTCAGTAATGAATTAAGATATCAACTCATATTATGCTTAAGAAAAGCTGTTCTTGGAAAATTTTAATGATTCACATTTTCTTTGTCAGAATGTATCATCACATAAAACAATTTATGATACAAGCAACATATGAGTGTGAACATAACCTTGGCATACACAGACACTTAGTAACAGTAATAACAGTAACAGTAATAATTACAATCAACAAAATCACAGAAGGAACTACAAAAAAATGCTTTTTTCAAAGCATTTCACCTTTAATCCTTCAATGTTTGGTCTCAGAGGTAACAACTCTTCCCCATCTGGAACTTTGTTAGCAAGTTACAGGTTTGTTCTGGCAATGTGTATTAACTTTATGGGTTTTATTTGTTTGTTGGAGGTTGTTTGTTTGTTTTGCAGAGGGTGGGATTTAATTTACAAATTGTGTCAAGTTACAAAACTGTGTGTGTTACAGTCTGAATTTAAGGAAGAAGAGAAAAAAGTCTTACCCTGGCATGTCTGTATTCCACTAAGCACTAATATACAGCACTAACTAGAAACTACAGAGCTTTTCTATCTGTAAGCTCCAACTAATACAATTTTCTTACAAATTTACTCTCAATATCAGNTTGTTGGAGGTTGTTTGTTTGTTTTGCAGAGGGTGGGATTTAATTTACAAATTGTGTCAAGTTACAAAACTGTGTGTGTTACAGTCTGAATTTAAGGAAGAAGAGAAAAAAGTCTTACCCTGGCATGTCTGTATTCCACTAAGCACTAATATACAGCACTAACTAGAAACTACAGAGCTTTTCTATCTCTAACCTCCAACTGATACAATTTTCTTCCAAATTTACTCTATCAACCTAAAGATCAGTATCTAAATACTCCAAACATCAGCCAGCAATTTGGAGGACCATAACAAAGCTAATTATCCATTTGTTATGGATAATAATAATTAAAAATTATTATTTCTAGAAATCATTAGCCACAGTAAATACAACACAGAAGCAATTCAATAAGTGTATTTTTTTTCCACCTGAAGTTCATATGATCATCTAAAAATATAAATGATATCTTACCGAATATTTACTGTTGCACACATCAGCACATCATTTAACATGAAAAGTCGCCGTTCTTTGGTTTTGATAATTTCTCCTTTGTCATTATAAACTGTCTCAACCATATCATCAGTCCTTATGAGGTATCTGTTTCCGCTGCTGAGTAGCTGGATTTCAAAAACAATCAGCATTGTATATTATACACTGTGCATCCGACATCCAGCACATAAAAAACAAAAACAATGGGCTATCACTTGGCATCCTAGCACAAGTGATTGCAGGTGGATTTGCCAAGGGAATTAGGTCTCTTTATTAATCTGCTTTTGATTTAGAGAAACAGAAACTTCTGCTGTCATCCATGTGGACTTAAAGGGCATTGCATCTTAATGTAGATCACGGTTGCTCTGGGAATCTTCCACACTGATAAAGGTTTCTTGGTGAAAAAAATTATTCCTTCCACAATTTCTGTGATTTCCTTCCCTAGTCCCTTCTTTCAGAAACCACTGAAGACCTACACGATTCCAGCTGCCTAGAGAGGGAGGCCAGAGTGTGAGGAGGAAGTGTGCTCAGCTTGCTCTGTCCCCCTGGGCTCACACAGCTCAGGAGTGCAGTTGGCAGGGTGTCACAGACTGCAGAGAAAATGACATGTCCAAGAGATTCTTGGCATGTAAATTGCTCCTGACATTTGCCTTCAAGGGCTGAGGATCAGCTACTGTGTGCAAGCGTGAACTAATCCCTTACCTGCCAAACACTCCTCCATAGTGTCCAACAGAATAAAATGGTCCAGAAGTCACTAATTTTCTAATCAACCACTTCCTTCACTTCCTGGCTGGCACTGTTCCAAAACTGTATATGTAAATATACAGGCTCAGGGGGGCCAGCCATGTCCTGGGGTGCATCAGGTCCAGCACTGCCACCCAGGCAAGGGAGGGGATTGTCCTACTCTGCTCTGCACGAGCCCCACCTGAATACTGTGTGCAGTTTTGGGAGCCACAATGTAAGAAAGATATTAAGCTATTAGAGAGCGTCCAAAGGAGGGCCTCAAGGATGGTGAAGGGCCTTGAGGGGAAGCCGTGTGAGGAGTGGCTGAGGGCACTGGGTCTGTTCAGTCTGGAGAAGACTGAGGGGAGACCTCACTGCAGTTACAGCTTCCTGTGAGGGGAGGGTTCTTCACCCAGAGTGTGCTGGGCACTGGAACAGACCCCCCAGGGAAGTGGTCACAGCACCAAGCCTGACAGAGTTCAAGAAGAATTTGGACAATATTGTCAGGCACTTGGTGTGACTCTCAGGGGTTGTCTTGTGCAGAGACAGGAGTTGGACTCTTCAGTCTGTGTAGGTCCCTTCCAACTCAGCTGATTCTGTGATATTAACACACAAGGCCTGCAGGACCTTGTGAGATTTGGAGTGACTATCCATGTAGATATCAATGAAACCCTCACTGCATAACACACAAAATGTTACAGTCCATATCAACTGTAAAGGTAACCTGTTCCACCTCTTCAAAAGCACATTCTGTGTCTTGGAACTATTTGCAGATTTAATAGCTGCTTCAAGAAGCAGAATTATGACAACTAGAAAAGAAAGTAAAATGTCTGAATTCATCTTCTAATGCACTTAGAATGGAAATGCTGTTCCAGTATGACAATAAATTCAGTGTTCCATTCCTGGTAAATAGCTTAAAAGAAGCGTTTTCTGGTTGACTATTACTTTCCTAAAAGATGTGCTTTTATGTATCACCAAAACCAATCTCATTCCTTCAGCACATCCCCACGACTTTATCTCAGAAGGAATCCAATGGATAATAACCGGTAAGTTCCCAAAAGTAGTAATTGAAGCATTTATGCCCCACTTCATGGGAAAGAAGGAATCATTTATGATACAAATAAAACAAGCATACATATATCCACAGTACAGATGGCTACTAATAAACTCAAATAAAAAAGATTGTTCCTTTGTACTGAATGTCTTCTAGAGTTCTTTAAAGACATTTCTATTGTACAATGCAAATATATGAATTATATAGACTGAGATTTTCCTTAAAACAAGGAAGATGTTGGACCCATTCAATAGCACATCCTGAAATGCTTCATAGTTGGAAGCGCTGCTGTACAAGGACATGGCCCCTTTCTTTACACAGGAGTAATTTCTCACTTCTAGGATAAATTAAAAGTTGAATTTTTCCATGCAGAAAATGTGCATGAGAATTTACTATATATTATTATTTCCTACACTACCACAGAAAACCAATACTGTTGAGGCTAGTTCAGTGTGTTGCCCATCCCAGCCCACAGTGGCAGATCCTGTTCAGTCCTAGAGGTAGGTCACATCTCACATTTACCACTAGAATGACCCCATGTGGTTGAGCTCTACAGTAGAAAACTAAACTGCTGTCTCTTTGGTCTCTGTTGTAGAGATTGCTCAAGGTCCAGAAACTGACTCTTCCATTTTCATTATACATTCCTGCTTTCCTTACCTTGTTCAGGTAACGTTCATTCATTGCTTTTGCTATTTGTTTTATTTCGCAGCGCTGATCTGCATCCCTTTTCCTTTCATTTAACTTCTCTGCCAGTGTCTCGAGTTCTGTAAGAGCCATCTGTAGAGGTAATCTGTCAGGATGTCCTTTATTAGTGTTCTTCAACATATCCTGAGGGACAATTATAAAACAAACAAACAAACAAAAAAAAACAAAAAAAAACAAAAAAAACAAGCAAAAAAAAAATCAGGTTTATTTTCAAAGTCAGGTTCCAAAGATTACAGGATGTGCAGTTACAACTACATTCTTTACTTGAGTACTGCTAAAGAATAAGACCAATACACATTGCTTAACTTCCCAAATATCTTAGTATTTCTTTAAAAATATACTGAATGGGATCACATACATGTTTATTTAAAGAAAAAAATTACAGAGAAGGGACATAATATTAAACAATCTGGCAATCAGTATTATACTATAATATGTATGTGTCAATAAACAATTATTTTACATGAAACTTTTCTGATATTTACTGTCATAATAATATTGTATTATCTTTATTACGTTATTATTCCTCATTAAAACATGGACAGCATACAGCTCCTAAAGTAGGAGACATTACTTCATTAGGGTCAAAACAGCTCCTCCAAGTCTTTCTCTTTTGTAGGCATACAGTAGGAACAGTTTGAATTATACTCTGTCTCCATTCCCAGAGCACTTACATATCCCTATATATTCACTCTGTCTTCCTGCCACAATAAACTTCATTGCTCTTGCCACTTCAAAAACTCTCACCATGGCTTCCAACCCACATGCTTCCCCCACAACTCTGTGGCACCTGCAAACACAGCTAACATGCAGTGCTTACTGGGATATATCTGCTGTGGTCTGGAGGGAGGTTCAAACAGAGTAAATTTGTCTGGAGCAGGCCTATACAGGGGAATTGTGCTCTTCCTGCAGCTTGCCTGCCTGTTGAGATGAGGTCCAATGACTCCCTGTCAAATTCAGTTTCCATGGGAAGAGAAAATGCTGCAGGTCAGAAGGAAGCTGCACCATACTCTAGCTGGTCCTGTGAGCCAAGTAGTCAGTGTACTGTTGTTCTGCATCTCACATATACTCAAAACTATCCAAGGCATGAATTCAATCCTCTTGTTTTTCTCCTCAATGGAAATTAATGTCACTAAGTTCCCAGACATGTTTTGAAATGTTACTAGCTAACAAACAGCTATGAACAAGTAGCATATTTGAACATCTTCACTAGAAAATTATTTATAAGCTATATTTTACTTAGTAAGTAATCTATAGTAAATCTAGTTTACTAAGGTTTTCCTGCAGTGCCCTTACTGCCTGTCCCTGCAATCAGACTATGAGATCAGCATGTTTAACGCACTGAAATTTTCTCTTTATTTCCCCGTGATCTAGTGGTCACTTCCACTGCAGCATGATCCTCTAGCAGAAGACATGTAATCCCGAGGCTAAACATGCAAGAATCCAAAAGGAGCCTCCCTTTGGTAAACATAATTTACCTGCAATAGTAGAATGAACTGTGGAAAACGTTGGATAGGTTTCATCATTAAGCCATACAGTGTAATGCGATCAGGGCTTGACTCCTGGCACTGCTGCAATGCAAGAAAACCACATTTACTACCATGAGCATGTTTCCACCAGTTACAGAATGAAAGGAAAACATTTCCTATAATTTTTTCTATATTGCTTTCATTAATTATAGTAGGAAGACTGTAAAGATTCCATTTACTACCAAGTTTCAATTTAAAAATATTAAGTCTTTTAGAAAAACCCATCACTCTTAAATGGCCTGCCACTGAACTGAAATATCCTTCTTAAATAAATACAGCTGGGCTAAAGCCACACAAGCAATGCAACACCTATAAATCTAAAAACCAACCTATGGGTTTTTAAGAGGAAATCTAAGAAAAACATTATAATCTCAGCACTAAGCAAACAGAGATTTTGATCTTCTTTATTAGAAGAAACTAAAGGAAAAATGTTGATTTATATTTGGAAAGAAAAATGTTTGAATCCATTATTTCAGTTACCAGGAATGACAGATAAAACCAGACAAACGTCTTTTGCACGTGCAAAAAAGCCAGAAATGTCCAGAAATAGGAAGATTAGAGGATAAACTCAGTATTAAAAACAAAGCAAATCAAAACTATATTAAACTGGTGTTGTGCTTAAATTGCTATTTATTGCTACAACTATCAGCATTGAAACAATTTATTTCGATAGTTATCTATACAAACATCAATTTTTTTTTTTTTGAAACAGCAGAAGTGAAGATTTTGATCTTCACTTCTGGTGGGCAAAAAAAAAAGAAAGGAAAGGTAAAGAAGAATCATCTGTCATCAGAGTTTGGCCATGTTTCTGCAAGCAGAACCAGTGTGGCCCTTACAAGCAGTGATGAGAGGTGTGGATTATGCCTCTTTTGGAAAAACACGCTTTTAACAGTAGAACATGTTTAACATGTGACTACACACTCACTAGAGAGCCTGATCTTCATGCTGCTTACAGCTTCCAAAGTATCATCCTGCACAGAGTTGTCCACACTCCAAAAAGTTTTTAGTTAATTTAAGATCTGAAGACAAATCCCTGCCACCCTTCTCTAGGCAACCTAAGAGTTGCACTAGGCACCCAAATTTAGTTCTGTGGACAGCTGTAACAGACTTGACAGGGTGACCAGCTCTGAGAAGCACAACTCAATGCAGGATGCTTGGGGAAGGAGACAAGCTGAGCTTTCAGACTCAGCAATGTCACAGACAGCCCAAAAGCCTTGCAATGGATTCTGTGTACCCTCTGTAAGGTGACAACCCTAGGGATTCGCAGCACCTTTACTGTGTGTGCCAGGCTCTCCACATACACCACATGCAACAGGGCAGTATGCATCCTGAAAAAAAATCACCAATTTCAACCCCAAGCCAGAACCACAATCTTAAAAATCCAGGGAAATTGTTGTGAAATGGAAATCCAGCTGCACTACTTCTCACAACACAATAAATAAATTAGAATTAAAATAAATTTCAGATTAAATATTGGCTTCATGCAGTAACTTCATTTGAAGCTCACCTGATATGGAAGAATTTTAATGTTTAGCCAAATAAAGTAATGCATACATCAATAAGATCATTTGAATAACAATGAAACTACTGTGCAATGCATCCTGCATCCCAGATCTACATGCCCAGATTTGGCACGTTATTATGCCAAAAATTCAATACTGGAAGGGCATCCTCTGGGGTCTTTTTGTGCCAAACACATAAAACAGGCCCTAAGTCCATAAAAACAGTGAGAAAATATATAGTATCAGCAGTCAAATTTCCTCCCAAATTACAACTCATACTTTCTTATTTATCTCATATGCACAACTATTTTAAGATTAAATGAACTAACCTTTAAGAAGTCTAAAAAGGCAGGCTTGGTGGCACAAGATTTCTTGAGAATCCCAACTGCTGTACTGAAGTTGTTTACATATTCACTGTATGCATCCAATACCATAGATTTAGAAAACTGAAACAAAAAAAAGAGCAAATCCTAACTATAAATACAAAAGACCTCTGCCAGCACAGCTATATAGACCTCTGGCTGTTAGGGACTGGCTCAGAGCTAAGGGCTTTGCTGGGCTTAGTGCTGGATATACAGAAACACTGGTAATACCCAAAATAATCTTTCTGCAGAAGATAGGCTGGAAACAGAAAGATATAACAGCTGCGAATTACAAGAAATGTATTTACAGAAATTGCTTCAGTGGGGCAGAACCTGAGGACTGTGGGCAATCACAGGGCATCCACAGAGATTCAAAGCAACAGCTGAGATGCCCTGATCATCTCACTACCTGTCTTTCAGATTAGGTGAATCAGCCAAGTCCCAGGGCCTTCACACCCTGACTTCAGCTATTAAGGACTTAGCAAAGAAGTAGTCAGACTGTATGGCCTGCAAACAATCATTGGAATGCTAAGATCACCATCCATTGCCTTGTTGGTGATTTTATCCCTCTCTTTTGCAGAGCTGGTCTCATTAAAAAGACTACCTAACTTGCTTCAATCAGGGCAGGTTTGCTTTAAACAACAAATCTTTAGTAACTATTTCATTTTGGGTGAACTATGATCAGATCCCAACTCTCTTATGGCAGGCATGAAAAGGTGGTGATTCCCAGCACATGGATGGCAATAAAACAAAGCATTCAAACCAGAAGGCAGGCAGCCTCTTTGAGTCACACTTTCATGGTGAACAATGTCTTTCTATCTACTCATTTTCTCTAATTTAAAGCAGTAGCTAATTCTTTCCTTTACTGAATGGACTTCCATTAATGATGGGATAGGGTTTTAAAAATACTCCTTTTCAGTGCCTCATGTCAGTTCAAAATTCAGGACAATACCTACTGTGATTTCTTTCTATTTGCACACTGCTAGGTATGATTACTCATTTTTTATGAGATGCTGAGCCTCAGTCTCTCTAATTTCAGTGGGTTTGTGACTCTCTAATTTCTCATAAAAATAAACTGTTTACTCAAATGTCTGAAAGATTAGGCAAAGCCTGAAAACTTTTCTCACAATCCTTTCACATCTGCCAACCGAGCTGAAGACGTGTTGGTGTCAGTTTCCTTATCAGGATAGTACATGCATACTCTGACAGTTGCCACAGGCATTGAAGAACATGGGAGTGAAGCAGCTAAGTTGGAAAGATATGGAGATGGAAAAAGTAGACTAAAATAAAACCAGATTATCTGTTCTGACACATCTGCTTACTGAAGCAACAAAGACATCACCGATCATTTCAACAGAGTCCCACTCAGATACACGACTCGCCAGCGCAATCTGAAACATTGAATGGCACTGAAGAATTTCCTTAATTCGGTAAAAGACCATCTTAAGTTTTCTTTCACTCAGTAATTTTGGTTCCATATCTGAAAGGGGCTTCTCATATTGCTGTGGGGAAAAAAAAGCAAATTGATTTAAACAAATAAAAAAAAATGGACTTCTATAAGCAGAAAAAAAACCTTAAGCAACAGAACACACATACAAAATCACTGAGCATTTGGCATGAAGCATCTGTAGCAAAATCTATGTTAGTCATATGAAAGATTCTCTAATGATCTTTAATGATTCTTTTTCAAATATTCAAAATCTTAAAATGCAAAAGATATTAAGGTACCTCCAGGATTCTTTTGAGAGCATCCACATAATTCTTCTCACTGTCAACTACAGAGCCCAAAATATACCTTCTCACAACCTGTTGAAACAATAAAGTTTTGTACAAAGCTCTAATCAGGTAAGATATTCATTATAGTTGGAAATTATGATTATAAATTTCTCACATTAATAAAACAAAATAAATACAAAGCAATTTCAATACTGGAACTGCAATAAAAAAATATTGTACCTCTTCAATAGTCATTAAATTTACTACACTCTAAAACTACTTATTTTAAAGAGCACAATAATTATTGTATCGATATCTGTAATTTTTTTCTGACTGTTGTAATTTCAAGCTTTACTTTTGAAATTTATATTTTGACTTTGTCATTTAACAATGCTCTCAGCACCAGGTGCAATTTTTAGGGCTGTCCCGTGCAGTGCCAGGAGATGGACTAAAATGATCCTAGTGATCTTCCAAATTAGGATATTCTATAATCCTATGCACTTTAAGTGTATATATGTAGGTATTAATGGAAACAATCATAGGTATAAGAAGAAGTTGACTATTTCAGTGACTTGCTACAACAAAATAGGTAACAAGTTTTCAAAAATCAGTCCTAAATTTCATTTTTTATAGGTTTTATAAATGTATTAGGAGCAACAGGAAGGACAAACAAGCAAATACTAATTGCCTTTTAAAGTTAAGATCATATAAACTGTACCACTGAGAAGGTATCCAAGTCAGCATTCCATTTTGGGCATCACCATGCATAAGTGAAAACCCCCGTGTTATCTATATTTATATGCATTGACAGAGTAGTAAGAGCTTCAGGAAAAGCTACCATATTTCATGTTAAACTACAGGCTATTTACTACACCTCCTTCTCCACCTTCTGCTTCTGTAATTCAGCTGAAATGCATTTTGTATTTACTTGCGGGTGGCAGGACAGGAAGGACTGGGAAACCAATCTGGTTTAGAATTTAAGCTCCTTGCCATCAATTAGATTTCTTCTTGGTTATAAGGATTTGTTTTTACCCAAATCCATTTCCTAATCCAGCTCACCCCAGAGTTTTCAAAAGGCAGACTATGAGGGAGAAGACAGCACGGGGGTATGACCAAACCACTTTCCATAACAACAAGACAAGGAAAAACTGCTCATTTTTCTATTTTAAGCTAGCCTAAATGACCGTGAAACTAAGACCTCAGGCTTGCTTCTTTCTGCTCCAGAGCCCCACAGCCTCCTGCCTCATCCACCACCACTGCCTTTAAATTCTCCACACTTGTATTTTGCATTATTAAATTCAGGTTATGTGAGAATTTCCTTTAAGTACTGGCATTTAAAGGAGGACCTCAAAATTATTTGAGGCCTTGCTTAAGATATATGCAGTAAAATTAGTTGTGTCTAATCTGTGTTTAGAATGGATTTAGCAGTGTCTTATTTAGTATAGCGGATCAGTGGCTCTGGTGGAGAACACTAATCCTACTTTTAGTCACAGTTCATTCTTCTGAAAAGAAAAAACATCTGTAGAAATAAAAATTTCAGGCTCTATAATATATAACACAAAAAGAATACTTAATAGTGGCTTCAGGTTATTGCAATAGATACGAGCCCCAGTACTTGCAGGCACCAGGATTTAAACCGAAGCCATCATGCCACCTGCTGTTTGAAGCCAGCATGGCCACAGAGCAGCTCTGGGCTGGAAGGGGATGCTGGCCTGGGACACTCAGGGCTGTGACCCCTTCCCACAGCCAGGCTATGCTGCTGTCTCCTGAACTGCTCTGGTGTTCTGTGCTACCCAGCCCATCAGAGCCCTGCTGACCAGGAGCCAACCTCCCCCACACAGCTGCTGCACCCCTCCAGTTTGGTGTCATCTCCAGATGTGCACTGCAGCTGGCACCCAGATTACTCATACAGGCTTTATGTCAGGGGCCCGTGTCTGCTCCTGAGAGACAGCACTAATGCCGACCACCCACCACACTTTGTACCACGGACTCACTGAGCGTGGCGTCCTCACCTGCTTTCCTCCCGCCTTTTAGTCCACCCATACTCACTGTATGTCACCTACAGGAGTACAGGAATACTTCAGGAGATGGCTGAAAGCCCTGTTAAGGCAGAGGTAAGTGACACACTGCTCCCCTCTGCCCATAAAGTCACCATAGTCACCCCTCCCCTCGGACACCTCAAAAGGCTCAAGTTGGTCATGCTCAAATGGACTCTGGTCCATCTATGCTGATTTTTCCCCACTCACCCTCTTGTCCTACTGAACACAAACATAGCTCCCAAGAGCATGTGCTCCATCACTTTTGTTGGGACTGAGGTGAGACCAGACTCCATTCTCCTCCTTGTGGGAGAGACTGACACTTTTTCCCAGTCTTCTGATCACTGTGACCTTAGATGAGTGAGAAAGGCCTTATCTGCATCATCCTTTTAACCATCCCACCTGGTCCCACAGGAACCTGTATGTCCAAATGGCCTCAGCTCCCCCAGCTGCAGATTAGGCTTCACCCCAGCAGACCTGCCTCTTGCTCATGGGTGAGTCCTGAGGAGAAGCTCCACCAGTAAAACTTGAGGCAAAGTTGGCCCAGTTTTAGGGTGGCACACCCTTCATCACTAGGTCCATGCCCCACCAAGCAGCATATCATGTTTTTCTCAGCTTCCTTTTGTTGCCAATGTACATATCAGAAACTCTTCTTTGTTGCCCCTCACACCTCACTAGCTCCAACTGAGCTTTGGCTTTCCTAACTCCATTCCTGCCCACTTGGACAGCTCCTCCTGGGCAGATGAGCAACATTCATCATGACTTACACAACTATTACCAGTTTGTTCCAAACTACAAACACTCAGGGTTTTTTTGCACAGGAGAGTAAACTTATTTGTACAAAACTACCCCGGTGAAACTCAAATTCCTATTTGGAAAGAAGGAAAAATTGTTCAGACTGATGGTGAAATCTCACATTATAAGAAAATCTTACAGTAATGAAACACAGTTTGGCAGTTGCTTTGTTACAAGATTAACACTTCACTGGGTTAAACATGAGAAAAGTAAACCACATCCAAGTAAAAGGTAAAACAAAAAAAAGTCCCAAAAATATATAGGCCTCTTGTCAATGCCCCATAGTTTGGTTTTTTGCTCATTTCTTAAGGTACTGACCAACTAACTCATGACTTGACACCACAAGAAGCTAAAAACTCTCATATAGCTATTAGCTTTCATAACAATATGGTAACATGAATCCAAGGGATTTATTTTCAGCCAAAATTTCTTAACTGATGCTGATTTCAGTATTTTTAAGTGATCCCCACAGTGACTATACAGTTTGAGGTGGAGAACAGCAAAATGAATTCTTCTGTAGACTTAACTTTTTGGGGATTAGTTTTTTTTTTAACCAAGAAAAACCTTTAGATTCAAAGAGCATACAGGATATTCTCTACATTTAAAGTGGAAATCCTAGAGCACCTGGAACAATGTTTTCTGGTTCAATAAAAATGCTTTAACTCTCTTCTTTTTTTTCACTCAAACCCATCACATTTAGTTTAAGTGTTCAGGTAGTGAAACTGTATAGTTCTTATAGATAATTCAATAAAGCAAACCAGCATTTTGCACTTCTGGGTGTATTCGGGATGCAACTATATGCACACAAATCAGTTTTCAAAAAACTACATATTCAGTTCTGAATTTGATGTCCACTTAAGTAAAATACCAATATGTTTGAAAACTAAAGGCACTTAAGAGCCATTGGTGCAGAGCAGAAGGGGAAAAAAAAGAGGCAGAAGACCATATTTTCTACATCCTTCTACCTGCTGCTGTGATAATCCTTCAGGCATAGGAGTCATAATTGCTTCTGTATGCATACAGTCCACATCAATAAATAAATTCAGCTCTTCTTCTTCCAGACAAGATGATCTGTGATCTACAAATAAATGACCAAAATGTCAGCTTCTATATGTGGATTGAAAGAAGAAAAAAGCAAAACAAAACCAAGAAAGCAAAGATCTTGTCATCCGAGAACAGAAATCATAAATTTTCACTTACCAAACAAAAGAAATTTCCCAGCACTTCTGTATCATCTGTGAAATCACATAAATGGTACCACCAATAGGCACTCTAATACAGAACACCTTTCAAAGGCATCCTAACATCTCACAGCTGGAGACAGCCTAAGCATCTTTTGCTTGACCTCTACCCCCTTCTCTCAACCAGGAGAATGGGGCTGTCCAGAGGGCAGGACATGACAACTTGGGTCAAAGCACTGCAGCTCCAGGGACAGCAGTTTTAAAATAAATGATCCCTGTGAAGAAACTGAAAACACCCGTGTTATGATCCAGCTAAAAAAATTCCATACACCCTCCCATAGTTGAACTAAAGTAGCCAAATTAACCTAAATGTTTGCTTTCATCAGAAAGGAGCGAGGGATTCTGCATTGCTCCGTGGTAAGAATTTTACTGAGAAAGCACCACCGCAGTGCACTGATAGGTGGCAGTACACAGCCAGCCAAACAAGCAGACACAAGGAGAAGAGACAAAGAGCAGTATGAGAAACTGTCTTAGAACAAAAAGAGGAATAAGAGAAGCAGATCTGATGGCTGGGAGAAACTTGTGAGTTTAGTTAATAAATTTTTTACTAGCTCCCTTCTGATGTGGAAAGCAGTTATGGGATTCAGCCATCCACAAATACACTGTGTCTGCAACCTAATCTCTAGAAATGTAAGAAGGAATGCCAGGTCCATTGTAACACTGCACTGCAGATCATTTTCATCTGTTCGATTGCAAGAAGTTGAGGATACACTTTTTGATCACCTCATTTTGTGTACCTTTCTATATTCAATCTGTGAATTAAGTAAATTGAGAAGCAGTCACGGGTCATGACAGAGATGCAAGATGTGTCCTGGCCCACACAGATAGGATGCAACTTTATGTTACCTCTTTCAGTAAAAATATTTTGTTCCAGCCTTGTGGTTTTAGCTTCCTAAAATTGTAGTTTTATAAGCTCTGAAGTTACTACCATTTAATTAGATAGGCAGAAACTTGAGCAGAAATATATACTATCTCTCAGACTTATCCTGAAAAAGAAATTAGTTTAATTTACTACCACCTGTCTTTTGAAAAAATTACCTGTGGACAGCTGCTGCCAAGGCTCATGACAAAGGACTGTCACTTGCTCTAAACTACAGAAATAACACAAATACTTCTGTGGCTTTTTGATTTTACATTACTTTCTGTTTTCCCAACCCAAATTCAGCTTTCATCAAAAATCTTCAAACTGATTAAGCAGTACAGTCTTTGCCCCTACTTTCACTCTTAAGCAAGGAAAGCATTACTCCTTACCTGTGATGATGTTTTTAAAATAGTCAACTACCTCTCCATTGAAAACCATGTCTTAACAGCACATTCTGCTGACATTCAAGAGCTTTTGATGGAGAGACCTGGACAGATTTAATAATTGTGCTGGTTTGGGCTTTCTTTACAGTGGCTAGTATGGAGCTACATTTTGGATTTGTGCTGGACACAGGGTTGATAATACAGAGATGTTTGTGTTATTGCTGAACAGGTTTTACACAGAGCCAAGGCCTTTTCTGCTTTTAATACTGCCAGGCTGGCAAGGATGCTGGGGGTGCATGGGAGGTTGGGAGGAGACACAGCCAGGACAGGTCATCCAAATTGACTAAAAGAATACTCCAGACCATATGACATACTGCTCAGTATATGAAGTGGGAGGAAGGAGGAGTAAGGAAAGGAGACGTTCAGAGTGATGGCGTTTACGTCCCAAGTAACCACTGCGTGTAATGGGGCCCTGCTCTCCTGGAGACGGATAAGCACCTGCCTGCCCTTGGAAAGCAGTGAACTAGCTCCTCATCTTTCTTTGCTAGTGTGTGACTTTTGTGTTCACTATTTAACTGTCTTTATCTCAACCCACAAGATCTCACTCGTACCCTTCTAGTTCTCTCAAGGGGCAAGGGGCAGTGTGGGGCTTGGCTGCTGACAGGGGTTACACCACAACAGTAACTTAACACCACTTCCATACTCCCATCTACCACCACCTAGATCACACTGCTTGGTGGGATTTTTTTGTTATTGTTTTTAAGTTGACTCTTCTCTGTGGTCCTCAGGTTTCTAAGGTCACTGAGGCTCTTGCCCCAAACAGAAAAAACTGTTCAAGATGCACTGACCATACTGTTGTCTGAACTGAATATTATACCACACATTTTTACATATATCTGATTTCTTGCATCTAGCTCTCAGCTCTCACGACAAAAATTTGCTAGGCCATTCATCTTTCTCAGAAATTACTAGAGAATTTAACAAAGAGAAATACTGTAAATAGCATATACCTTGAGAAATGAAAGACTTCGTCCGAATGAAGGAACGACCCTTCTTCACAGCTGCTTTTGTCTTTTCAAGTCCATCTTTGGTACCTTCTCTAGCAGCTCTCATAAGCTTCTGCATCTGTAACATAGAAAATATAGTCTACATGTTCAGTGAATAATAGGAAAACACTTGAACCTCCACACTTTTAGGCTATCAATATCGTCCAAAGTCAAACAAATATATAATAAATAGAGAGAACCACAAAAGCTCAGATCAGAGCTCTGGTATTTCAAAATAAAATAAAAACTGGAGACAAGGACTTACTTCATGGCAATACTGTATGCAAGTCTAAAAGAGCAGAAATGCTTAAGAATCCTTCTGCATTCAAACAGAAACTTTAAATAGTCTCAAATGTTATCTTACAGAACAAATACCTACTACTCACAGGTCATTAACAGCCAGAGGTCTTGTCCATCTTTCAGTGTCCCAATAACTCTTCCAAAGTATTTCTGACCTAAAGATAATCCCCTAGACTCAGTTATATATTAACTATATTCTTAAATAAACACTGTTCTGAAGGAAAAAATTACAACTAATAACTTAATTCATTGAAGAAATACATTGATTTAATGAAGAATTCCATAATCTTACAGTACACTGCTACAGCCAAATGAAACTTCATGGAACAAAAAGAAAAAACACCAAATAAATATTGCTTTACAGAAAAGCATTTATTAAAATACCCTGCTTTGTACTTCTTCTTCCCCAAAATGTCACCACAACAAAAAATCTCCACTACTGTCAACACAAACAAAGCTGTCTTGCTGCTATCAGGCAATTTCTGTGTTTGAGGCTGAAGCTTTTAGCAAAAACAGTCTTTTCCTACTAGCTCCATTTAGAATGGAGAGCAGGGAGATTCTTAATTTAATCCTGTGTGGCTGCAGAGCTAGGGCTAGGCTAGCCCCATGGAGCCAAGGTCTCAGGGAGGCACCAGGGTCATACACCTAGCTCACACTCCGGGATAAGGGCACCAGTCAGCAGGGAAAAACAATGCCCTATCTCATTTTCTGAGACTGTTAACAGTAAGTATGAGAAAAGGCCCTTGACCAAGTATTTTTAAGACTATAGTAGTATCACAGTCTTTAATTTAAGACTGTACAATAAAAATACAGCACATTCAGAATTTATTTCAGACAAATTATTGTCTACTTTTTTAAACTATTAATAATAAAAGACAACATTGTCTGTGTTGGAAAAGCAATTATTTAAATGCAGCTTGTCACAAAAATCAACTACACTACCTTCAGCTCATGTTTTTGCTTTAGTTGCTGAATCTCTACTGCTCCCACAGTGTTTGACATCAAATCTTTCATCTTTTTTTCATAATGTTCCTTTAAACGCGTTAGGTCATGAGAAAGCTACAGTGTATAAAAAGACACAATCTTTTCAAAAAGTAGTGAAAACTTCATGCTAAAGCACTCACATAAATCATGCACATTGCCCCATCTATCTACTGATACAAAGACAACTAAGGGAAAACTATCACTAAGGGAAAACTACCACTGAGGGAAAATTATGACTGAGGGAAGCTCCAGTCCAAGGAAGGGACCATCGCTCCTGGGCACGGCTGAACTCCACCAGGTGCTTTTCTGTAAAGACAGGGGCAAAGCCACTTAGACTAGGGTAACTGTATTGTTATATATCTTAATTGTATTGTGCCTACCTCTTAAAGACCACATGGAAACAATACATCAGCTTTAACCATAAGCATTACTGGAGCAAAAACCTTAGTCTGTATTTCAGACTATCCTTCAAAACAGTGAATCAGAAGAAAACTCAAGAGACTGAAGAACCTGTGGAGACTGCTGGCACCTGAGAATATGGAAATTGACAGGGCAGTGAGTCAGGTAAGGAGGCACTAACAGGATTCGTGTTCTTGTAGTTTCCATATGCATCATAGCCTCATTGTATGAACTTGGGTGTAACTATCTCATATATGAGTATATTCATTTGCAAGGCAAGGAAACTATCAAAGAGAAAGGCATGTTCTGGAATACTAATTACCATTTGTTAAACATTTTGACAAAGGTAGATAAAATAGGTTAAAATGCAACCGGAAAGAAAAAAGAGGAAAATATTTGGTGTGCCCTATAATAGAAGTCCAGTGGAAAACCCCTCAACTTGATATCAACAGAGTTATTTGGCAAGAGATCAAAGCCTCAGGAAGGAGAAGGCCTACTGAGCTGGACACAGAGCAACAGGCCCAGCATGTAGCTCCACTAGGCTGGGTCAGAATGCAATTACCTCTAACATGATGCCTCTGGCATTATAGCAGGATAAGGAAAATAGCATCTGGTTCACAAATAAGAAAGATTTAACAAAACTTTCTCTTCTTAAAATAAATTAGTAAATAAATAGAATAATAAGCATCATAATGAAAAGGTGACTTTGAGGGAAGTCATATCAGCACTTAAAATTAAAAATCCCACCTCCAACCATGCCATACTTTTCAACTAACACTAAAATTATAAGTAGGGCAAGTCCCTCACAGGCTCTGAAAGGCTACAGAAGGCAATATGCTGAGAATATACTCTAATATCTATCACTAGACCTGAGGAGAAGTGAGAGCAAGAGCAAGGAATGGATACAGAGAAAATGCACATAAAGAAGAGCAGTGTCTGCCCTGGTTGAAGTGCCAGTGCAGGGAAGGCTGGAGTTGGTTTTTTGGATTGGTTTTTTGTTGTTTTCTTGGTTGGTTGTTGCAGAGTTTTTTTCAGCAGTCTTGAAGTTTCTTTCCTCACTCTGCCAAAACCTTTCCCTAGTTTCCCAATTTCTCCATCTCCCAGCACCCCATCCAGGTGGAGGAGACTCTGACTTTTCCATCCACCAGCTAAAGTGTTCCTCACCTCCTTGAAGCCATCCTCACAAGGCAATCCTCAAAACCTTTTGTCACAGGCCTGAAAAAGCCATCTGCAGTATCCAGGGGCACAGCCCTCTTCTCTCATCACTCCTCAGTCTCTTGCTCAGACACTCTGTGCCTGACCCTGGTGCAATCACATTCAACCACTGCCAACAGTTTTCCAGGACAGATCAAAGTATACTTTTAAGAGTTCCAAAAAGATGGCTTTAAACCTTGCTTTGTTCACATATTTAAATAGTTTCTCATGACTATGGCCAAAGCTGAAGCTAGGGATAACAAGAGAAGATTAAAAAAAAAAAAAGACTAAGCCGGCAGCCATGTTAAGGCCTACACACTGACATGCAAAGTAATTTCCTAGTCTTTTCTAAGGTATTTAAAACAAAATTTAAAAATCAAACTCATTTTTTTCAGTCTTAAAAAAAAACCTCCCAAACAAACAGCTGCAACAGCTTAAAAGATTGTTCTAGTCCAAACAAAACCAAGACAAAAACAGAGGATGAGCACTCAGCTTACAAAGTGCAGATTTGGGTGGGCCCAAGTCTTGCAGTTAATTGCTCACTCCCTGATTTCCAAAGGACAGGCAGCAAGGATGGAGGTGAGGGGAGAGCAGATACCATGTACTGGAGGGAAACACAGACAGCAAGGCTTTTATTCTCATCAAGTTAAGAAACCTGCAAAATGAAAATAGGAGTCCCATGAAATAACACCCTGTCTGCAACCCTGCACATTTCAGCCATGGGGTGCTGAGGCAGCTCACAACACAGTTTCCAAGTGGCTCTTGGAGTCTGTCCCCAGCCAGCACACACTGGGGAGCCTCTCACAGAGAGAGTGCACAAGGGTAGAAGAAGAGGAGCCAAGGTGAAGAGAAGGCAAGAGCCCAGGGCTTCTCTCCCTGTGCAATGGGAGAGATGCAGTGAGGACAGGCCCGTGTCTTCCTGCCCCCACAGAACAGACAGAGCCAAAGGTACTAGACCTGAGAAGTGTCATAGGTGGATCATTTTAATCACGCCACCTCTCTTCTCTCCTAACAGGTAGAATTCTCTGTGATTACAAAAATCTTTTACTTTCAGAAGTATTTTAAGCTCAGTCATTTTCAAAAAAGCAAACAGATGCAGATCTATGACAGAAAGGTAGGGAACACTGGCGAAGAGTATTGTGACTTTTTGAGCACCTAAAGATCCCAAACCTTCAACTTTTTTCAGGCTTGTCCCCATTTATTCTTCACATTTTTTTCCACACTTATTTACCACTTACACTAAACCAGCAACTGCAAAAGAAGAGAAGGTGAGGAACTGCCCATAAGCAAAAATAATTTCATTTTTAATTTCATATCTATCCAATTTGTAAGAAGCTTCTGTTTAATATTTTCATATTTTCTTTTCCCTGTTGTATTTTGTTATGTACTGTCACTTCCACACTGATTCATACCTCCTTTAAAAAGATCTTGCTGGCATTTGAAACTAAATTGAGGAAAAAAAGAAATACAGGTGAGAAAGACAAGTGTTGGAAACCAGGATAATCTCAATGACTGAGCAGCACTGCAGGATACATACATGTCTCTTGTGGTTGCCTCGCAAAAAGGAGCTGGGAATTCCATTTTTACACTCAGAATCACTCTGTTCTTCATAGCTTTCAAACTCACTTGAACTCCACCCATATTCCAGTGAGCTGTTTCCACCATCATCACCATTTTCAACATCATCATAAATCATTTCCTCTGCAAGAATTAAACCAAAATAAAAAAAGCTACACTGAAATGTACGTTTGTTTGAACATCAAAAAACTTGTTTAGGATATGCCATAAAGAATTGTACAGACTTTTGTATGCACATTAAAAATTCTGAATTAAATCCAATATTCAAATAGCCAAAGTGGATTGTCTTTGTTGAAACAGAGTACGAAAAAAGGACAGTGTTGTGGGTACACCCTGTGATCCTTTTAGAAACATATGCTACTCAAATAACACTGTTGTGTCCAAATCCCACAAAATTATTTAGAACTTCAAAGGAAGTTTAAACTGTAGCTGTGAATGCACACCCGCACTGAGAAGCACCATCCTTCCATTTGTAAGCCTGCCATTTGTCCCTAGGGACATCAGCTCAAATGATAAATGCTAAAACATTGTAAGAATCAAATGAAAATGTCACTGCTTCCAGCAGAACAGATCAGACCAAAGTAGCAAGAAACGTGTTACACAGTGGTGTTTTATGACCCACCACCACCAGTCACTGGAAGTCTCCCACACCTGGCAGCTACCTTGCTCATAATTTACTCTAAAAACTTGAAGTATTAACCTTTTCAAGACATAACCTTTTCAAATCTATATTGCAAAGGCTGCCCAAAGTATCTCTGGTTAAAGACACAGGTCTTTCCATTGGCACACATGTCAAGAACATAAAACTTACTCAAAATAAAATGGAAAATTTAGAGCCAATTGCTTATCAGGAAACAGGAATGCACTCTATCTGAAGCACTATTTGTCATTACAAGTAGAAAATTGTGGAACTCGTTGTGGTACAACACTTCTGCCAGGAATCACAATTGTCAGAGGTTATGGCGCAGCATTTACAACTGTCTCCTATTAAATTCAGGAAACAGCAGCTGTGCTTTTATTTTAAGATTGGCAATTCAATTAAACAGAGAAAAAATATGTACTCAAAAGAAAAGCTGACATGTTCTATATATCCATCTAAATCCTGGATTTTAATATTAACATTAATTAAATTCTTTATAATTAACACAGAGGATTCGAGTCTACTTTGGAAGATTCAGATTTTCAAAAAAATTGTGTAAATCCCCATGCATATCAAGATTGTCCTTAAAATATTGTTACAATATATTGTAAGAAGACATCTTAGTGGTAATCTAGCACAATGAGTAATTTAGAAGAACCATCACAGTAAGTCAAAATGAATCAAGACTTATGCAATTCTAACTCCTGTGCTGTCAGCTTTGGGGCAGGATTTACCCCATGACTGGGTGAATTTATCTTGTCCATGTGCTAATGTAGATTGTCTGACGGAAAGTTTTTTTGGAATATTTGTGTTTCCCTGACACAATACACAAATAATAAACATCAAGATCCCTTGCTACCTATTTCCACAGAATCTTTCAATGTCTTTGGGGACAAAATGAAAATCAGTATTTTAATCCTATGGGTTAAGCTAAAGATTCTGACCAATATCCTCAGTAGAGCTTTGCTCCATATCCCACATCCCACTTAGCTCAGCCACCTGGGCCTGGTGTATGTGTTTGCTGACTGATCAGCAACAGCACAAAGATGTCCCTGCTCAGAGTAGCACAGTCCACCAAGGCACCAAGGGAACTTCCAGCATTCATGTCATGAATGTAACACGGTACTTTCCAATAGTAAATTTTAAAAAATGCAATAATAATTTCTAAAACATCTTGCCTGAACACTACGAAGGACAAGCAACGAAACTGTTACAGCTTGAAAGATTAATGTGGTTTTCACACAAGAAAGCTTAAGTGTTTTCTTGATTAATTAACAATTTCAGTATCAAACACCTATACCCTTTGAGAGCCATGACAAGTAAGATGCTGAGCTCCCAAAATGTCAATTCACTCAAACACAAAATCAGTCAGTAGCAACTAATCTTTAAGCAGACTTCACTACACCCAAAAGCTGCAAAACAAACCTGAGCAAGAACTCAATGAAATATGCTTCTTGAGCCCTAACTCCATCATTTCCAGCAAAGGTAAAATCTTGACTCCAGTAACTACTTTGAGATCTATTCTGCCCCCGCCAAACATAGTAACAATCATCATGAGTGGGCCACTTCAAAGCTGAAATAAAACATTTCTGTAGAGTCACAATCAGGATGGTGAAAAGCCACTCTGGATCTCTTCCATCTATCAAGCATTTATATATTGAAGAGGACTTTCAAGGAAAGAGCTTCTCTCTATAACCATACATAACTATAGATCATGTAACTATTTAAAACACCCTTTTCCTAACTACCTTGCCTTGTTCAGGGCACTACAGCTACAACACCAACACTGTAATTCTCGAATATGCAGAATACTCAAGCATTTGGAACAGTATCTATAAAACAAAGCAGAATTCAGTTTCTGAGGAGAGCAGTTTAGGACACCTGCTGAGATAGTTTTTGAAGTGTTAGTATAATTCTGAACTTTCTAAGGCCCGTATCTGTTCAGTATGCATGCACATAATTCCATTTTATATTGCTTTCAACATTACAAAGACCTCAAACCTGGTTCAGAGTCTGAATCTTCTCTTGGCACATCATCATAAATTACCTCATCCGGGTCTAAAACCAAGACAAAGAAAAAAAACAAACAAACAAATGAGAAACTTCTTAAAATTAGAAAGGGACCAAGTGTTAGAGGCATTTGGACAAATATCTCTTAACATGTCTTTAGCTTTTGGTCAGCCCTGAAATGGTCAGGCAGTTGAAATGCTTGTAGGTCCTTTCCAACTAAAATATTCTATTATCTTTTAAAGAATGTTGGCTATATTGGCATATATGAATAATATAGAGATATGAATCAGTCTCCACTAGCATTTTGCTTGCACATCTAATCATTCAAATGTTGCAATAATGCACAAAGTAGTATATGGTATTTGTGAAATTTCAGTTTTATCTGCAATGCTTATGATGACCTTTGGTAGCCTGAAAAAAAAAAATCCATTTCAAAAGCCAGTATTTCTCCCTCCTTCTTACAGAAGGCTGTTCATTGCCTTACTGAACGGCTGTAGGAAAGCTGAAATTGACTTTTTTAAAAGAACCAAAACTAAATAATGTAATGATCATCATAGTACATTAAGAGGCAGAATAACAAGGCAAATTCTTCAGTCACTTCAGGAAATATGTAAGATGAACCTCCAGCCCAGTGTGAAGAGCTGAAGGCAGGCAGGGCAACCTGTCCTCAAACCACACAGTCTGTTCTGGTTTAAAATGCAGCTACCAGCCAAGAATCAACAGCACACACCAAGATAGTGGCAATTCCTTCCCTTCCACCTCCTCCAAGTGCTTATTTGCCAACTACTGCACAAGAAGAGCAATTTCAAATACAGCCAGATATCAGACTCAGAACTGGAGCTTATTTCCATTGCACATGCATTGATGGAGCCAAATGACTTCCATAACACATGATTCCACAGACTCCAAAAGGTGGAAGAGTGAATGTTAATCTTATTCTAAATACAATTTTATTACACTGTTGAATGTTCTAACTGGTACAGCTTGGTTCTGGAATCTATCTGAAAACACACAGTAAAAGTGAACATGGACATTCCCACAAAATCTGCTTGTGCACATAAACACAGACATACTGCTGATCACAACTTTATACTGACCACCTTCCACTGTTGTACTTCAGTGCTCACTGGTACTTACTTTCCATCCATGCTGTATTTGCAGGATCTGCAACCCATTTGGCCAGGGCATCATCCTCTCTCTTGGTCTCCTTATCTTCACTTGAAAAAGAGGCCATGAAATAAAAATAATAAAAGTTACACCACAGTGTTTTTAAACATCCATGAAGACAAGGCAGTAAATATCATTCTGCCTTCTAGTTTCAACTCCAAGGCTGCTGATTACTCAAAAATGTTTCAGTACATAGCTGGGTGATGAATAATCTATTCTATTTAATAGTCTGACAATTTTAGTCAGAAAATTGAAAACACTTTCTTCACAATCTTAAAAAATACTCTGCTTTTGAGTTCATCTACCAGAACACAGGAAATTCTCTGAGAAACAGTGAAGTGAGAGCTTCTTTTTCATGGTAAATAGGACTGAAGACATCCTGAGTTATATCAGGAGCCATCAGGCAAAGCTGTTTTCCTCCTCCACCTGGTGCCAGTGAGGCTGAACCTGTAGAACATCCAGTTCTGGCTTCCTGATACTCCCCTGCTAGAGAGCTGAACAGAAATTGAAGCTACCTTTAGAGAGATGTAGAGAAACTGAAGTCAGGGACTAAAGCACATGGTTTATAAGGAAGGAGATAAAAGACATGGAGATTATTTAGTCTGGTGAAAAGGATGTTATGGGATGATCCAAGAGCAGTTACAACTATCCAAAAGAGAACTACAGAGGTGATGGAATCAGAGTTATTTTTTTATTTGGGTTTGTTTTGGGGCCCATTTTTTTAAAATGTCAGATAAAGGGGGAATGGTCAACAGACTGCCCAGTGGAAGATTTGGTTTGGACATTTGGGGAGGTAGGGTGGGTGAAGCAGAGAAGGTAATGTGGTACAGCAGGGAAGACTGCTGGGGGAAGCTGGAGCACCTCCTTTCAGGGAGGGTTTGAAGGCTCAGCCAGCAAGGCCATGGTAGATCTGATGGATTATTGGCAGTGGTCCTGCTGAAAGCAGCAGGCTAGACAAAATCTCCAGCAATCTGTTGCAGCTGACATTGCCATAACTCTACAAAAATTCAACTCAGTGAATTTTGAACTCAGTCATCAAAAATGTCATGCACAGTTATACACACCAGTGCTGGTTTAAGTACACAATCAGAATTACAGGACTAAGAAAGTTAAAAAAAACCAAACCAACAAAATGGAAGCTTCACAGAAGGAAAATTAAAATACTTATCAAATGCAAGCTTTCTTAGGAATTAAGGTTTTACAAATCATTAAAACATGATGAACTGACAATCACCTGTTCTGAGGATCCTCCAAGTTTACAGAATTATAATGACATTCTTCAGTTGCTGACTGTGTACCTGCCAAGTAGGAAAAAAAAAAAAATAAAAAGAAAAGAAAATGCTTGCAATAACATGTCAGTTTGGCATGGCACATTCTAGCATAAGAAAAACTGATTTTACTAGTCCATTGCTAAAGAATAATCTCCTTCTTTGCAGCAGTTTTATTCTTATACATGTTTAAAAAATTAGAAGTTTCTTCACACCATACATTTTTCAAAACTAAGTAATTCAAAGACACAGCCATTTGTTAAAAGACCTGTTAAAAGGAAATTACAATTCCTGATGCATTTAATTCTCTCTCTCAAACATATATTCATCTACAGGTAATAAGAACCACACAAACAGTATTACTAATGGTGGTAAAAAGCAAAGACTGGAATTATAGAAGAATTGCTGCCTAGCTAAAGAAAAGTACATTCAAAATACAAAATGGAAACGGCAAGATATGGGGAGCTTTCTTTTCCCACTGTCTTGACATTAAGCTGTCAACTTTCTCAGCTTTGGTAACAAAATACATCTCTTGTTTCTGTAATAATTCATAGTTATTTCCCTTTCTAGTTTCCTCTTCGGTCTTAAAATTGTAGTAGAAGACAGAGAATTCATCAAATCATCAAGGGAAAAATCCCACAGCAACTCTAAATCCACATGAATTGGAAAATAAACAAAGAGAAATGCATACAGAAAAGGCAAAAGGGAGAGGAATTTTACCAGGATGTAGGAAAAAAACAATAAAAGGTATGAGAAGACATAATTTGGCTTGAACACTGAACTCTGGATCTGGAAATTATTTCATTATGTTAAAAAGGAATTAGCATTAATCATACCCACCCAGGGTGAGTAATACACAGGAAAGGTACCTGAGGTTAACCAAGGATTCCCCTTCAAATAAAGTAAGGTGTGTACATACAGTACCTTCCTCATCTACAGACACACTGCGTATGATGACAGGACTGGAGTATGCTGGCAGGATCAAAGGTAAGTTGGATGGCACAGCATATCCACAAGGGACAGGAACAGAATATCCCCCAGACAAGCTGGGACTTGCACATTCATCTTGAGGACTTGGTTCTGGCGATGAGGGTGGATCCTTGTCTTGGATTGGGGAAATATTTATGACTGAGTAGGGATTTACTTTGGCTGGAGTGCCTTCTGCAGCAGGTTCTGATGTTTGCAGCTTCTCATTGTTTTCTAAATGATCAGCTCCTTTAGTTGAAATATTAAACAAAAATACAAAGTTTTATTTTTCATACCTGTTCAAGCTGCTCTAATAGTTCTTTGCAAATGTGCTAAACACTGATCTTTATCATACAAATTGCTTACAATCTATGACTCAAAATTCCCACACAGTAATGTCAACCTCCCCATTTTACAAACAAGGAATGCAACAGCAAAACAAGATGAGTTACAAAGTTATCTATGGAAAAACAGTAACTTGACTAACATAAGCACATGAGTCAAAAGAGTCTTAAATCCTAAAGGTTAAAATCTGGATTCTAGACGAATTTGAACCTCACAAACACAAGAAATATTGTAGAGGTAGTCATGAGGACAAGAAAAGTTCACTGGAGGGACATTCCTCAAAGAGCAGTCCTGAAAATGCTCTGTTAAGAAAAGGAGGAAGAAAATAACTTTACAAGTTTTCCTCTTTGAAAATGTATTGTTTTCTGTTATACAAAGTTCCCAGTATTTTTTAAGACTAGCTGAGGTACAGCAGAACCACAGGTCCCTCTGAAGTGAACCACAGAACTGCATCCCAAGTGACCAAATGATTTTAGGCTGTAAGCACAACTTCTCAGTAAGGGTGAGCAAGCAACAGATGCTCAGGGAAAGATAGTGTTTAAGTTCCAGGTTGTCAAACTGCACAGTACCTGAAGAGTTATCTCTCTTTAATTGCCATAAGCACAGTGAATCTGTTTACAAAAGGAAATTGGACCAAAGTAAGCAAAAAATGTTAGCATTTTGAGCAGAATACAGCAACTTCCAGACTTCACTTCAGCACTGGGAACATCTGCATATGTCATAAGAAATGTTTCAATATTTACCAAAATTTCTGTTTATGAATAAAATTCATACATTCAAACTTCACTTAGTTTTATGCACAACATCTCAAGCTCAGCAAGCAGCAAGTTTAGCTGTGAAACAGCTTATCTCAAGCCATTAATGTGTCTTAAGACAAGCAAGGATATACAGTTTTCCTGTAGCATGACACTCAGAATACGTCCAATCCACTGGTTTGAATGTTACACTTTCTCACAGGAATTACATGCGATGGTCACTTGCCCTGTCAGACCTACCAGGACTGTAACTGGCAGGGATATTCAAAACACTTGTGTGGTATTTCCATGTGTAGAGACTGGACTATGACTCAAAACAATTTGCCATTTTCAGAGGTGCCTGGGTGCTTTGCTGAGGCCAGGTTTGCAAGCCCACAAAGAGAAGGCAGTGAATTTCTGGGTGTGTAATGACAAACCTCTGGTCTTCATAAGACAGAGGGGGTGAACTTATCACCATTGGAGACTACAAAGTGGGCTCTGAGGCCGGTCAGAGGCAGACCTTGGGGAGATGGGATCGTGCCTTTTATTGTGTCAAACCGCCCCCCTTACACACACACCCTCCTCCCAGGGAAGGTTCATTCACAGCAGGCTTACTGACATCACAGGCAACTGCCTTAGGAGAGTTCATGAACTGTCAACAACCCCTGAAGTGCCCTCAGACTCATTTCTGACACCCTCCACCAGAGAACTGCACCTGACCAAAAGACAGTGTAAAACTTCATTGGCGCAGAGGAGGTGCTTGGGCATCCCCACCTGAACCTGAGAGTGTATGAGCCCACCAGACTTTGCATTTTGAGGGATTTTTCTCCCACCCCTGACAGATCAAGACCTTCAATCGTCACTTCAATCACGTCTCATCACAGATCCATGGGCAGTGATTACTTATCTTCCTACTCTTACCCTTCCTTTTTCTTTCTTCCTTTCTTTTCCCCTAAATGTTTTCTTATGCAGGTGGTATTTTTATGCTTTGATATTGCCATAATACTATATATAATGATAAACAAAATGGCTATATATATGCTTTCCATTGCAACTAAATTCCAAAATAAATCCAACATGTGTATATTTACAACCACCAATCATTCAGTGTCGTTTCACTCTAATCTATTCCAAGAGATCCATTAAGAAGAACCTGAGTTACCCTCAGGGGCAGGTGTAACACCATGGAAAACTCTTGTTAAAGTACATTTATTGTGCTGTCAACAAGGCATCCTGTGATCGGTCTTGACTATTTAGCACAATGGAGCTACAGACCAACAGGCTGACTTACCTGCAGCACCAGCCTCTTGGTGCTCTATGTGATTTCCAGGATCAGGAATAGGTGGCACAAGGGCTTGCCTGTCTGCTTCTGGTATCTCATCTCCACTGTCAAAGTCAAACTGTTCTCCCTCGTCCTCCTCTTCATCATTTGGACCCGTGGTTTTTGGTTCATGCTCTAAAACTGTGCAGAAACACACACCTTTGGTTGTTTGCTCTTAATAATGATTTCATGGGACCAGTAAACATGGCAAATGAAGCTTACACTATGAAATCCTAGATTTTTAGGTTACTAGAACAGAACAAAAGTTGATTGATGTGTTGATGACCTCATGCAGTTTTCAATAAATACTTAATTGCAAACAAGGAAAATACTTGGAAAGAAATAAACAAGTAAAAATGCAAATACCCTTGCTTTTGTCATAATGAGCCAAAAGATTTTCAGAAAAACACTTTAACAGCCCATTTTTAAACTTCACAAATTAATTTACTTGCACAGCGACTTTACAACTTTAAGTCATTTTTCCTTTCTAACTCAAACTCCTAAGTCTATTCTTTCCTAACAGTGTCCAAATACCAGTGACGATAACTTAGTTCACACACTTCAACAGAGACCAGCAGATTGGTTTTCCTACTCCAATCTGAGAGAATTTTAAACCAAGGACCTCATGCAACATGCTATTAGCCCTATTACCACACACACGAGCATTCTGGTGGAGGGAGGGTGTGGAACCTTTGAAAAAGTAATGGCTGAAATAATGACATCCTAATATGGATAGGAAGGGTGGGTTTGTGTTTATTTTCTCTTTGCATGTGAAGATACTGTAGCACAGATGTGGCACTGTATCTGGAGCTGGGGAGAGGGAGCAGGAAGAAGTACACGGCAGTTTCCCTCCATGCTATTGGGGAAAACCTATGAAAATTTAAAGCCCTTCATGTACCTATGGCATAAAACAATAACCTAAAAAAGATAAAGATATAAACCCACAAGTACATTATAAAAATTTACCTGAAAGTGAAAAGGTTTGCCCCTTCCTTCCTCAGGTAACACAAAAAGAAAAGTAAGTCTTGCAAAGACAATTGGATCTGCTGCATCATGATGATGTTATCAGCTATCCTACTATCCAGGACACATTTTTTATCTTTATGATAAAACCCACAACACCCCAAAGCTCTAGACTGCTTAGATTGTCATGGTAATCAGCATTCCTGCCAAGGCTTCTGTTTCTTCAGGCAGGCTGAGCCAGCATATTTTACCACAGCCACAAATAACAAGATCTTTCATGCAGCCTCTCTGCAGGAGAAAAAGTGAACTAATTGCAAAAATAGCAAGGAACAAAAAACCCGGCTTATCCTGCATTTATTGTCATGGGTTATGGCTGAGGCAGCAGGACATTTAATTTCATTTTAATGAATTCCTTTCAAAAATTCTTCTGTATGAAGTCAGGCTTTTCATTTTTGCTTTTCCATTAGCAATTCTTTTTTTTTCCTTAAAGATGCAAGAAATTCTTCAGAGCTCTTCCAAGTGATTAAAGACAAACATGGCATTCTTTCTGATTCAGCACCCATCTGACTAAACCGTAATACTGGTTGCTTGACTGTGTAATGGGGAAAAGAAACAAAAGGGGGGAAAATGTCTTTTCAACACAAGCAAAAAAACCCAAAAATTGGATGCGCCACTCAATTTTTTTTTCTGTTATGGCTGTTAACACTGCCTTGCTTCATTAATTTCAAAACATTTACTTTGCATAATAGATAAATGAGGCACAGAACCTAAAAAATGGGCACTACAGTCTGGAAAGAGCCCATAATTGCATCACTGATAGGACAGCAGGTTAAGATTACAAAAGGAGACAAAAAAAGAAAGAATACATTGTCTGTCAGAAAGGGTAGACAGGAGACAAACAAATATCCTCAGTTCAGAAAGTTTTAAAACTGTATTTCAGCTTTGCATCACTTCTACATTTTCTTAATTCTGCAGGCATAAACTTTAGCTTTATAAATTTACAGATACCTTCCATCTCATATTTAATAAAAATATTCTCCTTTAAGAAGGAGAATATCAAGGGCATACTATTTCAATTGATGGAAAAAGTATTTTAACAACAAAAATAAAAGAGGATGGGGGCTTTTTGCTTCAACTTAAGAGCTGCTCGGAACTGCAGATAAAAACAGATTATGACACACAAAAAAAGACAAATTCCTGTTTTTAAAATACCTATTTTTCCACAGTTCTTTGTGTTATGTCACAACAACACACAGACAAAAGCTCTTTTAAAGTGCTACAATTAGGAAGACACACAGCAGTTAGACCCAAGCTGAATCTGGCTACTAAGTACCACCACAGATCTTGTAAAATTTCACGCTCATGAACAAAGCCCCAGTTTCTCCTGCCCTTTATCTGCAAATCAAAAGGATCAAGCCAAGAAGTTCATAAGGCAACTGTTCTTGCAGGAAAAAAAAAAAAAAAAAAGAAGGGGGGAGGAAAGGGGAGTCTGGTGGGTGGGTGTGTGAGGGGGGATTTTAAAAGGCAAAAAACACACAGATGACACCTGGTTTGGTGGCTTTTTTAACATAATTTTAAAATGCATTCATTTTTTTCTGAAGTAATAATCATACAATGCTTAGAATGACAGATTCTGTCTGGAATTACTTCAAGTAATTAAATTAGTTAATAAAAATCCAATTCTCCCTTTCACCACTACTCACATCCTTAGCTTTATGTGTGCCAACCAGAGCAATGAGAATACAAAAATTAATTGAACTTGTTCATTTTATGGCAATACCACTCTGAGAGCTCTGTAAATGCTTCAGGGAAATTCCTGCATTTCTAAAAATTTCTATTTGGAGTTTTCAAGACTGAAAAGAAAAAATCTGATACAATGGAAATCTTGTCTTCAAGTTAAATTAAGTACAAAAGTGCTAATTTAGAATCAGAAAAAGGAACACATGGTCTCATAACTGTGCACAGCACACAGATTTGACTTTTTCTGTGCTTTGTTATCCAGTGAAATGACATTTCTTAAGTTTGCTTCAAAAAAAAGCTCACTTGGGTTGTGTTTACAGAGACCTGCTGGGGCATAAGGAAGTTTTTAAAATGTTTGGTTGCTCTGCCAATTGCAAAGCATTCTTGGCAGCATTTGCCTTCCCATCCATTATCCTCTCATATTATTTATAGTTCAATGTAATATAGCTAAGGGGTGACATTAATTTTAAAGCCCAGATTAAGTCAGCGAAGCTTCATTAATAGTTTTCCTAAAGAGTTTATTTTAGTGACACAGAAGTAAGGTAAAATAGCTTGGCACTTACTATGCAGCACACTTTGAATACAATATGAACACACTGGAAATAATAAAAGCACCCCAAATGTCTGTCCCCCCCTGCAATCTCATAAATCCATGATGACACAGAAGTCAACTGAAGAAGTCAACTTTCTTCCATGAAAAACCACAATAAAGGAAGAATGAAAGAGAACCCCAAGCACAACAGTTCAGCAGTCTGGGGCATGGTAACAATAAATCCAGAAACCCTGGACTTAAACAGGCATGCTGCAACCAAGAAATATGAACACTTTATGTTTTAAGATTTGAAAAATATCTTTAGAAACAAAAGGCTTGTATAGTTAGGAATGTCATCTTTGCAATCAGTTGTACTCATTTTTTTTAAAGGCTATTATGGAACAAAAAGCAGAAATGCCATCTATTATATTTAAAGAACTCAATAAATATTTTTAGTTGCTTCTACCATGTGACTGATGAAAGAAATAACTGTACAATGCTTTAAATGGCATATATCTAATTATTATTTAGTGAAAAATATGAATGCAATTGAACCTAAAACACACTGGCAGGAGTTGCCTGCTCTTATTCCAACATGCAGTTTTAAAACATTTATCTTTTTTATTCATTTTTCTGGATTGCAACAAGACACTTAGGACTGCAAAGACCTATCTCTCCCCTTTCAAATGAATTCCCCAAATGTTTCAACTTTCTAAAAATACTTGAGTATCTTGAAATATGTGAAAGTTTTTAGTAAAAAATATTTTAAAAGTTAATATCCCAGAATATTTTTAGGTATTATAAAATTTGCTAACTTACACAGGTTACAAGTCAAAACAAACTGCCAGACATAGCAATCTAAATGCTTATTATTTATCCTTGATACATTCCAGAGACTTCTTTGATGAGATACTCTTCCCTTGACAGAGCCTTGCCTCAAGACAATTAAAATCTGCCAAGCTCCTCATGGAAGTGTACAATAGAAATAAGTATTGAAAGCATGCTGACACCAGGGAATGACTGAATTTTTAAAGTTATCATTATTTTTGTAAAAATTTTTTTGGGTCAAACACACCCTGCTGAGTGTGCTCCAGGATAAATGGGCTCTCAAGCTCTTCTCTTTTTATTTCAGATGAGATTTCGTAGCAGAGGCTTGGTGTTTGTCAGGATGGTGAACCTTGTGCTAGGAAACATTCTTGCCTGCAGAAGCTTACAGATTTGGCCAACTTTGTAAAATAACAGCTGCCTCATATTCAGCAGGAACTTGTAGACATGTTTCAAGAAACTTAGTCACCACTGGACAGCCTCTTGTTTCTCCTAGCTTGAAAGCACTACTTAGGTTGCATGCCTACAGCTAGAAAGTAACATGGTATTTTCAACCTACTCATCTCCCACTTGTGACCACTAGTTCTTCAGTTCCAGGAAACTGCAGTTAAATATTCTTTCACTCTGGTACTCAGGTGACACATTGCTCTTCTGCCCTTCTTCAAAGGACACCTGCACCAGCACCAGCACAGGGAGGGTGGCGAGGCGCAGGGCAGGAGGGACCCTGCAGGAGAAACGCTGACCTGTACGAGCCAGCGCTGCCCTTCACTGACACTTCCCAGCACACAGGACATCCACCAGCACACCACTGGCATCCACAAATCACCTTCCCACACAGTCATATGGGTGGGAAACATCTATTTTGCTGGGGGAAAATAAACATGTAGAACAAAACTGTGTACTCAAAAACACGCGAGTGAGCGCTTCCTCCCACGAGAAGGGGATCGGAGCCAAGGACTTTCATTGCCCCTGCACTCACAGTTGTGCTAAGCTGGTACTGCAGGGCACCCAGGTCCTTGTGGTACAAGCACGCTGCTAATTACACACAGCTCGCACACACATCCAAAGCATGACCACAATGTCAGCATTACCAGTCTCCGTGGAAAACAGTTACAAAAAATAAACCAAACCAACCAAACTAAAGAGTATACATTTATGCAAAAAGTGTTTCCAGTAATGGAAACAAAGCAAAACCACATAAACTAACAGGCTTTCCCTGCAAATAAATAACAAAGTACAAATGCCTCTTTAGTATTTTGCAAATACACACACTACATAGTAATTATGTTGTTGAGCATGCACAACAGATATTGTTCTTCTAGATAAAAAAACATTCAAAACCAGAGTCAGAAGAGTAATGAATCTGCCTGCTCAAGTTTTAGAGAGCCTGCTAATAACAGCATGCCTAATACCAAAAAAATTGCATTCCTTGAAATACAGCCCAGGTCTGTGGATGTTAGGAGAGATTAACAAATAGCAAAAACCCTGAAGTTTACAAACTACTCACAGTGCTAAAAATTTAAGTCTTAATTAGCTAAAATTTAAAAGAACTGAGTTTCAAAAAATCAAAAGTCTAAAATAAAAGCATGAAGACATGAACCAGACTTTCCACAGAAAAGCAGGAGCCATACCAGCAGACTTGTACTCCTTTGTAAAGCCTCAATGTGCTTTTCAGTGCTGGCTACCCGATAACCAGAAAGGCAGGTAAGTAAAATCAGTGTTTTGTGGCCATTTACTTTAAATACTCAGCATACTGGTGGCATTGCTATTCCCTGCTACCACTAGAAACACAGATCAAGCCTGGTCCCAAGAATGTCTTTTCCACCTCAGCACCACATAAGAACATTCTGACGTACAAATTTCACCAAGAAATTCTGCCGGTGCTGTAAGGAAAGCCTGTACAGACGTTCTTGGAATTCTGCATAAATACACGAGAGATCCCCCTCTATGCTGAAAAGTGTCTATCCATATTAAAGGCTACTAGCTTTCCATCAGTACTCAAGGAATACCAATACCTTCATACAGCTGAGGTCACCCATGTGAACTGGTATAAATGCCACCAGGCAGCTGAGCTGAGGCACAACGGGTCTGCTGATGGTGGCTGCAGCTGAGCACAGCCTCAGCTACCGCGCCCACGACCTGCTGAACTCACCGACAGCGTGCTGCCAAATGGACAATCCACACAGAGAACAGGAAAACCAGAGAGCTCTAATGAAGCAGAAATCAAACAGCAATGACTACAAAGTCATCGAGAAAATGAAATATCCAGCTCTGGCAGTGCAAGGACAGATCACGTGGGCTAACCATAAGGTACAAATGACATATGAAGGACAACCAGAAAAATTTTCTAGAAAATATAGTTTTGACCATTTAGGTGACAATTTTATGAAAAAATAACCATTTTTAAAAGCCAGTGAGAGCAGTCTGGCTTGTTATTTACTTCTTTTTTTCTATCAGTTATCTACTATTAATATCTACTTTTCCAATAATTACTTTTACTTTGAAGTGACTGCTGTTAAATCGTTTTAGGTGTATGCATTTCTCTCATACAGTCTGTTTAAATCTAATTACTAATATAAAACTGCTGAATCATCTAGTAATACCTCAGACTAAGAGCTCTTAAAAGTAATTGGGAACCCTATGAAGCAGAAGGCAGCCAGACACACCCTGGTGATCTAAAACAGGAGCATGAGATCTCACCTCTACAGAAAGACAATATACACCTCAGGTGCATAAACTGACTGTTGTAACTAAAGAAAAGATGAAAGCCAACCAGAGAAAAAGCCTGAGTTTTTAGATCTTGGATCATTCTAGCAACATCTTTCTATCAGGATGACACAGTCTGGTGAAGAAGTTAGCAAAGGATTTTACTTTATTTTTGGATCGTGTTTTTTCCTCCACCTTGCCAGCAATTGTATACACTTCCTAGACTGAACCTTCAGATGACCTAGGCAAAGGGATGCCAAATCCTGGATCATTGGTCCAGGCTGAACAACCCTTTGTCGGGCAATGTCAACACTTAAGCACTTACTGGGTCCTCCCAGAACTCCACTCAGAGCACCTAAAAGCCTCTGAGACGCTTCCAACAGACGCTGACACGCAGCCGTCCGTACGCTCAGCCCACCTCCACAGCAACAGCCCCGGCGGGGACCAGGAGATGCACACAGCTCCAGGATCCAGTTGTCCTTTTGGACACACACTGCCAAAGGTTCTTTGTTCCCAGCAATTACAACTCCATCTAACATTCCAGACACTGAGTGCAACCTATTCACATGCTTAAAAATAATTAAAATTTAACTATTAGTGTTTTCCCCTTGATGAATTCTGGATAATGAAACAAACTAGGTATTAAATTTTACAGCAATTTACTCTATCTTTTACTAAAGAAAGTATAAACTAGAACAGAATGTTTATGTCCTGCAAATCCAGGACAATACTGGAAATATTTTGGATTTCAGCTGGCTTCCTACCTCCTCACTTTTATGGTTACACCTTCATGCAGCCTAAGAGAGCTAATTTGTAAACTAAGCATAATATATGCAAAATATGACAAATCCATTATCTCAGCAACTAATGAGGAGGCAGATAGCATCCCATTTCTTAGTATTTCTTTTAATTATTACCTGAACACATCTTGATCTTCTTTGCCCTAACATGGTAAGGTCCAGTTTCAGCTCAAAAAAAAACCCTGTGCATTCAAGAAAACTCATTAAAGCAGTAATTCTTACATCACTGAACTCTCAGAAATTCTATTTTACAGTACCCTTTCAACACACCTGCTACTAGAAATTCTATCACCTTAGTGGATACTGGGCAACAATGGTGTTTCCTTGGGACCTTTCAGTCCAACAGCCTCAGAGCCCTTCTCAGTGCCCCCTTTCATTAACCATGGAGAGGGAAGGAAGCTCTGCCATGGCCCCAAGACTGGTCAAAGAAAACCATCACAAGGAAACATCACCATTCAGACCTTCAGCCAGTCCACACGGAAGTCAGGAAGGAATTTCTTCCAATATAAAGAGTCTTGTTAAGAATTGGTTTTGTGTATTTGTTTTCCATGGCCAAGTTTTGGTAGCGCAGGGGCTACAATGGTGACTACTGTGAAAAGCTGCCAGAAGCTTCCCCTGTGTCCAGCAGAGCCAATGCCAGCCAGATCGGAGAGAGCTTCTGTGGGGAACATGAACTCCATCTCAGCCAGACCCAATCCAGCTGGCAAGTGTTCTCATGCAAATATGAATGGGTCACCATCTGATATGCACAGGGAAACAGCAATCCCAGCCTAAGTTAATTTTACTTCTACTTCCCTTTGCAATACAGGAGACTGGTAAAATACTCCAGACAAATTACACTTAACCAATTCACTGCTCCCAGGGCAGCACCTGTGTTTCCCTCTGTCCCCTGCCAACATACAGGATGGGAAAATACAGAGACTAGGAAGTCACCCAGCAGTTGGCAACCCCATGGCACAGGAGCACAGGCATCTTCCCTTCCAGCCTCTAGAGAAACTTCTACCAGAATAAGATTATCCAGAAACCATTGTGCTTTCACCTAAATAAAGTTATTGAGCTCAACAACAGACTATTTAACAGTAAGACATATTCTTGCAACAACCCTTCTTTGACCGACTAAATCATTTTTTGCATTCATTTTAATGCAAAAATGATAAGGCTAGAAAGATTATTTCAATTAGGAAGAAAAAAGAAAATCTATACAGGGGGTTGGAAAAGCCTTCTCCCAAAAATATTTAAAAAGTATGTTTTCCTCAGACTACTAGGCATAGTTTCAGTTCATCTATGCAGGAAAAGTAAGCAGCACCAAATAAATGTCTCATTCAAAAATTCATACACTTCATTTAAGTTATTATATTGTAGACAAGCTTTTATCTGAGACAAACTCATGCACAAGAGAATTATAACAATTTATAAAAAACATGAATTTTTCTGTAAGCTCTAGAGTTGAATCATTACAGAGGCTTTAGGCATGGTTAGTGAATATTTATTGAGTACAGTGAAACAGAAGGAAAAAACCTCCAAAAATTAAAAAAAAATTTCAGTTCTTTGCCAGCAATTTATCCCAGTCAGTTAACATAGATACAAGCCAAAAAAGGCAAAAGAAGTACAGAAAAAACCCAAACATCTCACCCTCTTCTTACATGTTGGCTCACTGAAATTAAAACTCGAGAGCTTAGATTCAACTATTCATTGAAAGAATACCCCAAAATGAGCAAAAATTCCTTTACAATTTTTGGGAGTTTTTTAAGCAATTAACACTAGTTACCACTAACCAATGACCCATTCCCCTGAAAGGCCTTTATCTCATCATCAACTGCTCTTTCTGATTAACATGTCTGGGCCTTGTCCCTACTTAGACCTAGCAAGTAAAGTCAAGTCACCATAAAGAGCAGCTGAGTAAACAGGAAAAAACCCAACAAAACAACTTATTATTCAGAAAGAAAACACCAAATACTATCAAAAGAATGAAGTCACCCACCAAGAAATCTGTAACAGTAACATCATTTAACGTGTTCTAAACATCTAGCAAAGTTTATACCATTTTTCTTCAAAATAAACTAAGATATCATTACATCTATGTATATTGTGTATTCTTCGTGGGTACTAAAGCAAAAAATAAGCTATTTATTAATCTATTTATTTTCTTTATATTTTTTTTGGTTTTCCCAACACTCGAATATACTCAGCTAGAAGAAAAAATACGTAATTAAGAGTGACATGTGACACCATAAATGGTGTTTGCAAAGGGAATTTTCTTGTTACTCTTCATTACACAGCTTGTCTGAATTGTCACATAAAATAATTAATCCTTAACTTAAACAATGCATTCCCCTTCTTTTACTGAGAGAAATGTGACCTTTAGAAATAAATAAATTGTTCTGTTACAGATGGGATGTCAGACACTAGCAAGCTATTGCCAGTTTCAAAAACAAGGAGCCATTCATAACTACAATTCATATTCTGTTCCCATTCTCCTAAAATCTTGGCTCCTTTCTTACAATCATTTGTAACTGTCTGTATGCTGAAAATAGATACTTAACAATATTGTTTAGCCCAAGACCAACTCCCATCATATCTACAGCTTAATTTAAGCAATGTCTTATTTCCTCAATCACAGTAAATAAATACAGTATTAGGGTCTTCAATGTTTTGTACTTTCAGAAACTAAATCATAAAACATACAAGTGCTTCTCTTGTTGACACTAAAAAAGCCCAATTTAACCACCTCTTGTCTCAGTCACAAAATTAGCTGCTTAAAACTGTTAAAACATAAATAAACTATGGAATTTTTCATTAAATAGTAGAAAAGGCACCTAAATGATTTGAAAGAAATACATACAGGATATAGAATAAATAGTAGTTCCCCTGGCAGAGAAATATAGTCATCTCTACAGCAAAACACAGCAGCTCCTTACTAGAGTAAATAAAAATTTTTTATAAGTTGGTGGGGTTTTTTGTTGAGTTTCAGTTTTTTGGGGTTGGTGGGTTTTTTTGTTTGCTTGTGGTTTTAGGGTTTTTTTGTTACAGGTTTTTTGTTGTTTTTTTGTTGGTTTTTTTTTTTTTGTTATAACATGTAAGGTCATCCCAGTGGAAACTTTCATGAGAGCACAGTTGTTTCTACTTCATTCTTACCCAAGGACTCAGTCCAGACTTCCTTCTCAGGGACAGAGGAGCAAGGACTATTTAAGTGTTCTGGCCCTGACAGGGAAACAACAAAAAATAACTGCGGAAAGACACAATCACAGCACTCAGCTGCATACAGGATATCCAGATTTAAGTCCTTGGCCTCCTTGCTCTACATGTCTCCTCAGCAGGAACAAAAAAATACCCCACTCATAGGTCTAGAGAGCTGATTTTTTAATATAAAAAGGTATACAAAATTGGGGTCTAGCAGATATTTTTAGTCTATTACCAGTTTCAGAAAAAAACACTTCACAGATGAACATCTTAAATCCCAAACGTCAGCATTACAAGGCTTCTAGCTTTACCCAAGGAACTGAGGACAGTGGGGTGGGTGAGTGAACATCCACTACACTTGGCCCTTACAGGCATCTCTGATACTTCTCAAATGAAGATGATCCTCTCGCAGGTAGAGATAATATTTGACAATAATGTTAAGACTATGCATTCAAATTAATTCTCACAATGTCCTTGAACAAACACTGAAATTTCAGTATTTCAATTTAAAATTTTAACATACCATTTATGTTATTTTCTATAAATGGGAAACAAACAGAAGTATACTCAGTATGAGGAAATACACCCTATGCTTTCTAATAGTTTTCATAAAGAAATATGAGGCATAGTGCCATGTATCAGAATGAGTGTGAGACAGACACATTCAGAAACAATGAAACTTCAAAACTAAGCCTCCTTGACACAGAAAGTACCACCAGTTTCCTTTGGGCAAGAAGCTGCTTCTCAGGTATCCATCCTGCCTGGCAAATAAACACAGCTTTCATTTGCAAACAGGCCCTGATAAACACCTCTCAAGTCCTCACTTAAAGAAAAGGATTTGAACTTTTCAAGATCACAGATATTTTCCAAGTAGAGGAATGAAAAACTGCCAGACATGACATCTTCTTACAAAGCAGTAATCGCACAAGTACAGGCCATCAGACATAAACACCATCCTAACCCAACATCCAGCCTCCAGTCCCAGCTGTTCAGTGTGAAGGTAAGTCCTGTACACAAGAGACTCAATGTGAGAGAGAGGCCCAGATTCTCAGAACTACCAGCTTTGTCATTCCTTCCCTCCACAGTCTGCAGTCCACAGCATATCTTATTCTTGTCTAAATGGGTTTGGTTAAGGATACTCCATTATAGCAACCAATTAAAAGCATAATTATAACTTAGAGCCATGATAAAATTTGCCATTTTCATTTAGCTTTCAAGAAAGGATTTTTTTTGTTGTTGTTGACAGAACAAGAATCATCCTCTTTTATTTCACAAAATAGCCATGGAATTCTTCCACATAAGAAATTCTAAATCCCTGCACTTCATGCCTATATTCATATGTACAGACACACTAAACAAGGGAACATGAGCTAGCACTATCATTGCAAGTATCCATTTTGGAAGTACTTTTTTGGATTTTGCTCTTAGCCAAGGAAGCCTTTGCATCCAGCCCACTCCAACTGCTCCCTGGTTGCTAAAACATACATTCCCTCGACATACATAGAGAAAAATACTAGGAAATTTTTAGTCATGGCTAGAAGAAGAAGCAGTTCTTTTCAAAGCAATCTAGAGGACAGAACACACAGGCAACAGTTTTTCCAAGTTACTCACTACTTGAATTTGCTCTGAGGTAGGAAAGGTAACCAGCACAGACTTGTCACTACCTGATTAGCAATGCATGAATGGAATGTCCAAACACCTATGAACAGATAAGTTGCATAAGCAGAATAAATTAAAACAAATAAAATATGTTACATTCCATTCTTTTATCACATGTAGTTTTTCCTTATCAAATAGTGGCAGAAGCAGCTTCATTATTGACCTTTAGTGCACCTTTACTTAAACAAGGTATAGATTCAGATGGCTATGGCTAATGAAAACACATTATTTAACCTTTCATCTATTTTCTTGCAACATCTCCATGACAAAGATGAAGGTTTACTACTATTCTTCTCCTTTGTATATTGTAGGGTTGATAAAAAGTAAGTCTGGAGAATTTACTTGGCAAAATCATAGAACACTTAGTCGACAAGAATAAAGCTGAGATTTATAGTGCAAAGTATACACTTGTAGATAGAAAGGAGCCCACATGACTTTCAGCACTACAGCTATCTTTGTTAGGCCAAAAAATAAGCAAACAAAAAAATTCCAACAACATCTTAAGAACTTTCTCTTAAAAAAAGCATTTGATTTCATCCATGGCTCCAGTGTGAGATTTTAGGATCATTATGCTAAAAGCAAGATTTTCTTTTTTTTTTAATGTGTAGCAAAGGGTTCTGCACCCAACAGGAGTCTCATCCTCACTGTGAGCTAGGATAACCCACTCATGTGTCCACTCTCCAGAGGCACCAACAGGTGCTGTTCACCCCTCCTGAAGAGACACATGGATGGCCAATGAATATGCATGCAAAATAAACCTTCATTTGTTAGTTTTTATGTGTATTTGCTGTCATATTTGGCCCTAAAATCCTCATTTCTTTTCTGCCTGCAAAACAGGTAATGAGAATTATCTAGAAAGTGAACTAAAATGTCTTTTAGTGTCATTATTAAAATTTATCTTCACTGATAATCCCTTTAATATGTTTTTAAGAGACTTATCCATGGCAAACTAAAAAAGTATACAAGTCCCACAAGTTTCAGACAAATCTTTTTTCAGATGAGAGAGAAATCACAGAATATTGTGAGCTGGAAGGGACCCACAAGGCTCATCAAAGTCCCACTCCTGGCTCTGCACATGGCCACCCTGGAATCAAATCACGTGCCTGAGAGCATTAACCAAGCACTTTTTGAACGCTGGTCTCTGGGGACCCTGTCCCAAATCCTTTCCTACTCTCCTCCCCACCCCCCAAAAAAAGTATCAGTTAGGTAGGCAAGATTAGGTAGAGCAGAATCTCAATTATTGTTAAATAAATCTAATCCCAGCCTATTAAGAACTGACATGTCTGAAAATAAGGACGACACACATAGTGACAACACGTCACAAAAAAATCCTTTGCTGAGAAAGAACTTGAATTCTGGAATCATACAGAACTGTGTCACCCTGAAATCTTGTCAGAGTATCCCACAAGCTGAAATGCTGCACAAAGTTGGAGATGTTGCTGCAACTATTGGCTGTCTTTGAAAAACGGCAGCCTCTGCTCAAGTGGAAATATTGATTCCTTAGGGATGGCTCTTCCCCTGCAGCATTACATTGCTTTGGAGATGGATTATCCCGTAGAGACAGTTTCACAGTAACTGTCACTAAACAAAACTAAGCTAAATTCAGGGTCCTGACCACATGGATTAGGACATGGACAGCCAAGGAATTGTTGCCAACAATAACCTCAGTGATATCTCACAGCATAAATGAAACTGCCAATAACGTTGGCCAGAAATCTAACCAATTAAAAGCTGATTTCACAAGTTTCTGCTTCTTTCGCATTCCCAACTCCCAAGGTTGTATGAAATAACAGACCTATATTTGTGGCAGTATCTAAACTAGAGAGAAAGCAGTTCTGATCTAGAATGACAATTCCCACATTCCTAAAGAGTTACAGCTGGACAAAACTAAGATCAAATCTGCTTTTATACTCAAATGGCTTCACATAAATTCTGTGTGAACATTAACTGAAATGTCTTATAGGCAGTAACATATATTACTTATATATATTAATATATACATATATCAATGTATATAATAAAGTGTAAGTTCATAACTAATATATTCCTATATAAGGAAAAGATAATATTTTACAGAAAAATCACTATCTATAGAAACTATAATAGCAATTTAAGCAAAATAAGAGCAGGTTCAACCACAGATCTGTAAACTTACGTTTTGGGATGACCAGAAAAAGCACATAATATTTTTAAGAAGTCTCCCAGCATCCAGCTACCAAAAGCCAAATCCTGTTAAGTGTTAAAATATGTAGCAGCAAGCACTACACAATAATGTTCTTACAGGAAATCAAACAGGATAAAAAAATCACCACATGTAATGTTACTTTTGAGCATAAACGCAAAAGGCAGTGAGACAGCGTCTTTGCAGATCCAACCTTTGTGCCCTCAGAAACCTGGGCTACACCAGAGGCCATTCCAGCTACCAGCATAGAGCAGGCAAGGGGCACTGAGTGTTAACTTGACACAATCAGCCCCTCAGTCCGGCATCTGTAATATTCTTCCCTAAGTGTCTGTGCTCTGACTACCCAGAGTTGCCATAGAAAACACATATTTTCAGATTTGGACTGCAAGGACCAATTGCTCCAAGGTTTCTTCCCATCACGTTCTAACTACACCAGCTGGTGAGTCCAAGAACAAGACAGGGTAGATGACAGGAGCTCATGTTTCAAGAGAATACCACTGGGACCAAGTCTTAGGGTGATATGGGGAAAGGGAATGTTGAGAGGTGAAAACACTGCTGGAAATATAATCAAATTCTTACAGAAAAATTGGCTTTAAACTCCAAACTATTTTAATTACCTTCTGGTGGTGGCGGAGGGAAATCCTCTGTGTCCATTCTAGTGTATCCACCACACCTTCAGCAGACTGGAAAACTCTGCAAAAATGAAGGGAACATGTTTTGTAGATGAACACAATTTCCAAGTATTGAGACACTCCTTTTCAATTTGGCCAAGCTCATACCTATTAGCTAATACCATTATGGAAGAGAGAAAATTTGCCTGGCTTCTTGCTTCAATATGAATACAGTTCAAATTTTTATGTATACAGCCATCAGTATTGGAGCCAATTCTTGTAATGACCTCAGTAAGCCAGCTGAAGAAAGACAAAGTTTTTAAACTATTTGGTACTCTGCAGTTCCCACTGAGACAATCACGAGGAGATTACTAAAATATGTTATTTCCATGTCTGTTTGGAATATATATTCCATCTCAAAATCTTCATGAAGGGGTGAAGAATAAAAATTCTAGGAAGCTTATCAGTTTTCATGATGCTTTTCTCTATTCAGCAATTGAGAAATAACAAGTTTTAACTATACACTTTGTACACAGCTTCTTTCCATTGTTTTGGGTTTTTTTGCTAATCTTACAAATTCTGCCTGAGTCCCCTTACTTCCACCTTTGCTAAGGAGAGTGAAGTACTAGCAAGCAAGTTTCTGAGATTATTTTCTTTCATCTCCTTTCCTCAAACACCATTGATCTCATTTTAAGGAAAAGAATAACTCTACAAAGCATTCCCCTACACTGGAACTGAATACACAACTGAAGAGAGCAAAGTCCAGAATCCATGAGAGATATCATCCCTCCTTCCCTATAATGCTACTTAATAGTGACATTCCAGTATCATCTGGAAGGAAAACCTAAGCAATGCACACAACTCTGCCCTCAGCCCATTTTCACTCTAGCTCAAGTGACAGCACGGCAAAAAGACAGATTTCAGAATAAGGCTAAGGAGAAAAAGTTAAGTTTCCAAAAGCTACAAAAGACAGTGGAAGAGCCAATGCTGAATTTTCTGTCCTACTCTTGAGTGGCCCATACATGTTCATCTGAAGAAATTCTCTCTTCTGCTGGCAACAAAACAGCTCAAGCCCTTGGACAGTCTCCATAGCCAAAACATGAAAAGATTAAGTTGAAGGAGACAGTGAAATTCATGGTACAGTGGCAAAATATTAAACGAAATGGATCAGAGATCAAATTAATTGCCACTTACAGAAAAAGTGGCAGTGAACAGAAAAAGAAAATTATCAAAAAAGCTAAGTCTTGGAGGGACCAGGCAATTTACCTCCCTAGCATTAGCTTTGCAAGGGTGAATTATCAGGATAGATGTGCCAGGAAGGATAACAACTCTGGTAGTGCAAAATCCTATTATGATGAGACAATTCATAACAACTTCCCTTACTAAGTATACAAAATTCCCTTTCAAACTCTAAAGCTTTGGTGATTCTTAATCCAGTCCTAGACAACATCAAGTCGTTTCAGAGCCAGTGACACAAAAGGACTCACCTAACATCTGTCTATAACACAATAAATTCCATTATGTGCTTTCACCATACAATGTTCCTTCTAAAGCTTCTCTACAGTTTATACCTGCAGAGCTCCAAGGCGTGTTCCTGCTTACAGATGTCTGGAATGCATCCTGCCACACCAAAACTGTCAGCGAAAACAAGTGATAGTTATGGTTTGAAGAAATGGCTATTTTCCTGTATTTTTTAAAGCTGCTCATGACTGGAGCATAAGTTTTCAAGTGTGACACATGCAATAGCCAGCAAACCTCTGAAAATAAGTCTCAGCACCTTTTCCAAATGCATCTTTAAGAGAGCAGCTGAAAAGCTTTTAGAATGATTTTTTTTTCTTTAAACAGATAATGCAAGCTTTTAAGCTTCTATCAAAGTTAACTTACAACAAATTTTTTTTTAATCAATTCCTTCCTCACCAGCAAATATTAACAAGACACAGAGCTGATCTATGGAGCTTGATTTCTAGTTTGATCTAGTTCACAGTGACATGCTTCGAATTACACAAGAATTGTGTCAAAGAAGGACACAGACCCAGTGTTAGAGTCCTACCCACTGACCTGCTTGCTCCCATCTGAACAGTGCAGTTATTCACAAGAAGAAGGATACACTTTCTCACTTAAGAATGCCTCAGGGGTTGATTTATACATTACATTAACTCGTTTTCAAGTTCCACATATTTTTCACTACTTTTTAGATGGTGAGAAAAACCCCACAGCAGGAAAGAGAGCTTGTGTATTACAGATTGCATTAATACCCTCCAAAATGAAATTAATTGCCATACCATGTAGCAGACAGCACATTTATGAACGATGTCTAATAGCATCATATTTCAAAGATATGTTTTGCACTCTTCTTTTGAGAGGCACGGGAACTAAGTCTACTTAAAGATGTTTAAATCAAGATGAAGGCAGATGATTTAATTTGACTAGCAGCATATGGTATATTTACATTTGTAGCTGAAGTGCTTTTCCCATTGATTCTCCTGCTAACAGTTAAACAGCACAGCTTACAGGTGCATTTAGACAATAATCATGAAAATCAAACCCCAAATTAAGCTGAAATGGACTTCTGAATGCTCTCTCAAACATTGAAGACAGGTGTTTTCAAAATTAAATCAGGTTACTCAGAACCTGATTGTCCCCCCAAGTTATGAAACCCCATGAAGGTGGAGGTTTCACCACCTCCCAGAGCATCCTGCTCCTGAGCTTAACCAGAAACTCCAGGGAGAGGTTTTCCTGTAAGCCCAATGGGAGTTAGCCTTGCAGCAGCTTGCAGCCATTGCCTCTCATTCTCCTGCTGTGCATCCCTGAAAAAAGCCTGGCTCTACCTTCTTTCCAACCCCACCTGGGAAAGCAGAAGACAGCAATTCAACCCCCTCTCAGTCCTTTCTTCTCAAAACAACACAAACCCAGTTCCCTCAGCCTCTCCTGACCTCTTCCCACCCTCAACCACAGCAGTGGCCTTTACTGGACCTGCTCCAGTTTGCCAGTCCCTCACTTGTACTGGGGCCTCACAATGAACACTGAATTACAGATGCAGCATCGAGACCACTGAGTAGATGTTACTTGGTTTAATACAAAATTATATATTAAAAATTAACAGCTTTTTAAGATGCAGAATATTTTGTTCCAAAGGTATTTAAAAAACTGCAAAAAGAAAAAAACCTTATTAAACATGAAACACATGTACTATTATATTCATGCGTATTTCATCATAAAATTACAAATATGAACAACTGAACAACTGCCCTGACCTACTCAAAATGACATAGAGGTTATAAAAGCATGGAGCTCTTTTCCCCATATAACACTGTTTTCTCAAACACAGCATAACCTCTGTTTAATGACTCAAACTGCACACTTCCAGACTCCACAGCAATCACAGGAACAAAGGGACAGAAAGAAGCTCTCTTACTTAGCTGAAAGTTTAACATTTCCCATTGGCATCCAGATGTGAAAGGAATTCACCTGACTTGGTGCTCATCATCTTCTTTGCTTCAGATGTGGGTAGGGATAGCAGTGACTGTTGTGGGCCATGCATTGTCTTCCTTTCCCCCTCTTCCCCCAAATTTACCCCGTGTGCCCCCCATACAGCAGATGCAGGGGGAGATGCAAAGGAGCTCCTGGGCACTTTGATAAAAGGCAACTGACCCACTCTGGTCTAAACATTGGCACTCACTTCCAATGCCTACTTCCTGATGTTTTCATCCAGTCCTCTCCTGTCAAACTGTTATGAGAAACAGGTAATTTACAGACTGGAAGAGGAAGAGGAAAGATAGTTTTCCAATTTTTTAAGTTCCCATTTTACCTGCCCACTTATAGCTGAACCAATCTACCTAGGCAAACTCCAACTATTCCAAGCCTAAGGGACTAGTGTAAAAAAAAAACAAACCTACTTGTAGCACAATAGCATGCTTTTATTTCAGATGTTTAGCTAGTAACTTCCTAAGTTTGGCACTAAAAATCAGGAATAATCATATTAAATGCATGCATTTTGAAAGAAAAAAACCCAACAGGTCCCTTATTATACTGCAATATATTCAGTTCCTGACCAAATTTGTAATGCTTTCTAAGTTTTTAGTTGATATGTAAGGAAAAAAGAAAAGCAATTAAAATATCACATTAAAACCAGATGTTCATGAGCAATCTTTCTAATGCAGAGAAGCCCCCCACAGTTAAAGCAGTCAGATCTCCAACAGCACTCACACCAGAAACCAAAATCATCCAATTGTGAAATGGTCCCTAAGGACAGCTCCCAACACTTCAAATTTTCCACCAGATAAACTCACCTTTGACCATGGAAACTGGTACTGAAGGAAGTGGGAGTCTGTGATGGTCCACAGCAGACCTCACAACCTCTAAATGCTAATACCTGAAAATCTGTGAGACTGAAATTCTGATTCCATAGCAAAGGGCAGTTTCAGCAAATGAAACAAAGGCAAAGACATCTTTATACTTGTTGAAAGACTATAAAAAAAAGTCAGCATTCCTCTCAGTTTTCCTTTCTCCTAACCTCTGGTAACTCCTCTTGCCTCCAGGACTAGGCTTCTTAGCTGCATCTGCAGATCTGATTTTGTTCAATGGTTTCCTCTAATTGTGGGACAAACAACAGACTATTGGTTCTCAGCTAAAGGATTACAAATACTGATCAACATCTGCATTTCCACTTCAACAAAACTATTTTCCAACAGTCACTACTTGTGCAGAAGTCAGAATAAAACAAAAATGCAACCAGCACAAACTCTGCCAAAACTACAAGGCAGGGCAGCATTCAGAGCTGGGGGCACAGTACTTATGCACTGAGCTCCCAAAGGACACGTGCTGCCAAGCTTTCTCAGCTCTATCACCCTAACAACTGTAAAGGTGACTCACACACCTCCTCCTTGCTGCAACTGCAGAAACATCAGGATTCCTCATTCTTAACGCTGCAGAGAGAATGAACATTTCATAATAGGAAGCAGAAGCTGAATCAAGGAGACTAATTTCCAAGAAACTGACTTGTGGAGAAAGCTTAGCCCAAGCAGAAATGTAATGTCTCTGAGAAAGCCTGAAAGTCTAAAAATTAAATTAAAAAACAACATCAAAACAAGAAAACTTGCAAAGGTAAAGCCCATCAATGTCTAAAATCCCCTTCTGTCCACATAACTTAATATTGCTGTATAATGCCCAGTTGAGTCTTCTTCCACCTAGAACTACAGAACTCCTATTGGAAGTAAATCTTGCTGAAATTTGACATGAAGACTCTTCCAGCAGTGCAGAGAAATGACAAGACAGAAGAAGGCAGAAGGTATTTTTTCCCTCCTGTAGCTCAAAAAGGCTCTCTTACAGACAGAAAAAAAACCCAACTGACGGTGCAATTTGTTCTCCATACAAGTTATTCCTAAGCAACACAGACTGTAAATTTTTTCAAGAGTGAGCATGAATGAAGCAGCCATTTATATTATGGCAGCTTCCCATCCTATGCTGTAAGCCATTAAAGAAATTTGTATCAAGACTGGATCATTATTCCTCTTAATGTATATTTGGGTTTATTAATAGCTAAGAGTCCTGTTCTATACAAATTTTATTCTTAAATTTAGCAAAGAAAATTACTGAAATCACATGCAATGGGAAAAAAAAGGAAGTACATAGGTTCAGGCAGAAAATTAATAGGAAGGCCAATTCCTGGCTCAGTTAAAGTTGGGTGACATTCTATTTCTTACAGCAATTCAAACCAGGACAGATCTGCAGAGATACACATTTTTCAGAATGAATAGAGAATCCACTTCAACAAAAGCTACTTTGCTTCTCCTCCTGCTCCCCTTTTGCACACTACACAGTATCCTGCTCGAGGCCAGAGAAAATACAGCAGCAGCAAGCCCTGAAAAAGAAGCAACCTACAGACAGCCCAAAAATATGGCTGAAGATTGGTTTTCTAATCTTTCTTTTTAAAGGGTATTACTTATAACATTTCTCCACCTAGATTCCTTCTCAGTACATCACCTAGAGGAAGGCAAAAGAGGAGGGAAGCAATTTGTAGAATTGTCCAGAGGATCCTGATCACAGTGAAATCAGCACTGTTAAATTTTTAGTATTTAAGTTCTTCTGCAGATTATTATTGCAAGGCAGATTACAGAATCACTGCTTGATAGATTTGTTCATGTTGGCAGGAGGTCACGTAGTCCAACCTGCTGCTCCAGGCCAGATCCACTACCAAGTGAGACCAGGTTGCTTTATCTACTGAGATACTGAAAAATCTCTAAAGACAGACTGCACGACCGTGTCAGGCATCCTGCTGCCTTGTTTTGCTGTCCTCCTAGAAAAAAAACATTGTCCTTGTATCTAGCTAGAACTACTCCAGTTATGACCACAGCCTGAGGTCCTTCTCCCTTCCTCATAGTCTGCCAGCTGGTGGGAGCACACTGCCAGGCTCTCATGAAGCTTCTTTCTCTTCCAGGGCACTGCTGTCACTCCCTGACATTGCAGCAGCCTTGTGCTGAACTTGCTCAGTTCTACCCACATCTCTCTCATAGTGGGGTGAGGTGTGGACACAAAACTGGATGCAATACTGCAGGTGTGGTCAGACAAGTGCTGAGTGAGAGGAAGCCTTCCCCTCCAAGGAGACATTCCTTCACAGGTGTGTAACCTTACCCTCCTCATTGCTGAATTCCACAGAGTTTTTGCCCGTCAGCTCCTCCAATCCACCCAAGTCCTTCTGAATGACAGCCTGAATCTCAAGTACATCCACTGCCCACTCCTTTCCCCTAGCTTGGTGTCACTTGAAAACTCCATGAGCAAGAGCTGGTGGACTTCCACTTCATGCATAACATTGAACTGGACACACACTGGTTACCAGCCTCAAGTTACAACCATCCAGCCACTTCCAAAACCAACCATTCCACCAGGCTTCCACCCACCCAGCAGCACACCCACCTAGATCACAACCACATTCTGCAAAGGACCTTGCTGAATCCAACACAAGCATATGGTTTTATTAAGCTCAGTAGCAATATATTTACTTTAGAAAATAGAAAAGCCATGACTTACAAATGTTTGAGGAATGAGAGGAATATGGATAAAAAGTAAATCAGGGAAAGGAAGAGGTTCCTAAACATCCACTTAGAACACCTAACTTTTTTAGTGAATGAGCCTTGCTGCTGTCTTTTGTCCTGGCAACTGTTTGAATACCCCAAGTAAGAAGACAGGCATCACCCCAGGATGTGCAGACCATCCTGGAGGTCAAGAGTACCGTAACAAGATGCAAGCATCTGAAGAATTAAAAGGGAACACTGGCATCATGTGCTTTAAGTCAAGAATTATCTGTTTTTCTTATGTGCCACACAAACTAGGAAACCTCATGACTGGGTAAAGACAAAGATCCTTCATGTCCCACATGCAAGCAAAATAAAAATATATGAATATTAAGAGCATTTTTCTTAATTTGTGCTATAATTTGATAGCAATCAAGTAACTTCATCTTGAAAAGCAATCATATTTCTGCAATTTCCTTTTTTAAATTTAATTCAGATTAGTCCCTTGCAATGCTGGGTATGAAGAACTGCCTTAATTGGAAATATCCTCATCAAGGTTTCTATTTTTTAATCAGAGAAGATCCTCATATGCTGCAGCACACTTCAATTGTGATGTAAACCTATGCAGGGTTTAGTTGCATATATATTATTAAAATACATGTGTAATTAGAATTATTATGCAGAAAGTTTGGAAATGCTTTTAATTAAAAAAATGCACCAAAATATTATTTAGTATAGTAATTCTGATCACCCTTACATGTAAATTACAGTAATTTTGTCACAGGGAGTATATCCCCTCCTGAAACGTGGTTTCATTCTCCAGCAAATCAAGGTCTTGACTTGAAAAAAAATACCATAGAAATTTTATTTATGGATACAGTCAATAAAGCATTTTTTTCTCCTCCAACTGTACATTAGTCAGACATTCATTACAAAAGCAGAAGGTCTTGTTTCAACTTGCACTAAATCCGTGCATCCTAGTTTTACAAGGCATAGGTTGTCTTTCAAGATACTGATGACAACTGACGAAAATTTTCACCAGAAGCTGTTTCCAAGGATGTAAGTGAAAGGATACACTGAAATTAATATTTAGTTACTATAGCTGCCTGCAAACCAGGTCCTGACAGAGACACTTTACCTAAACATTTCCACCTCTTTAGGTACTACTGTCCTTGGAAAAGTAACCACGCTGACTCTTATCAAGGACAACTCATTCTATCTGATCATTAGAAAATCATCCAGTTGAATAATTGTATTTCACCTGATGAATGAAGTTATTAAGAATATAAAGAGAGTCTTATTACCGAGTTTCAAAAATATATGGAGTAAAATATGGAAACACATTTCTACTAACAAAGTTAAAATGCATGCTCTAAAAAAATAACATTATTTTCATCAATTTTCTAACACCAAAATTTTATTCAAATAAATCAGAAATCAAGAAATGCAGCTGTTAAATCATTAATTACAAGAAGAAAGAAAAATAGTAATAGCACCTGCAAAGAACAGCCCTTGTCTTCAAAAAATGCATAACGGATGCTAGATTCCTACAGAAATGTAAGTTCTGCATCCAGTCCAAACACAAGCAGTCTTCACTCTTTCCTTGATCTGGAAATTATCTAGTAGACATCTTTCTTCTCAACCTTCCACAATTTGAAAGTGAAATTTTTAAAACTCAAATTAGTCAATCCATGTTTTGCAACGATGTTGAATATTAAGTATGAAATTCTAAAAGGACACTGAGGATGAGACTGAGAATGCTTTAGAAAGGTGGAAAATATAAAAACACAAGACACAAGCTCAAGACTCACTGTGATCCTACCAGGAAATCTAAATATTGCCATCTACTTCTTAGTAAGTTATTATCCCATTTTACAGATGAGGAAATAATGTTTATCCTCTTTCTAAAAAGTTTTTGAGATGTACAGTCTGTATCTCTAAGAAAAAAAATAATAATATGATTTCTGCAATTTTTTAATGCATTTTGAGAAACAAAATTACAGAAGAGAAACAAGAGTGAATGTTTGACCTTGGGTTTGGATCCTAATAGTTCACATTCATGGTTCAGTCCCAAGGAACAAGTATTGTACAGTACAGTAAGTCACTGAAACAGATTTTCCCAAGATAATGCCCCTATTCAGCAGCACATAAGTAGAACAATTTATTTTGCTCTGCTTAACTGCTTCACCCACGCATTTGACATTAAGCTTCAGACTTCCTGACTGAGCAGTGAACATGTAGGACATAATCAATGTTGTGCAGTTATGCATCACTTCCCTCAGTCTTGCTGATTCAGGCATTTCAGAATAAACATGAATCAAGTTTTTGATCTAAAAACACAAGTTTGAAAACATATTTTTCAACTCTTGTTTAGCATTACTGGTCATCACTCCCTTACAAACAAGTTTTACTTTTACATGTTCCTGGTTTCTAAACAACATACACTATTTTGGTGCAAGTAAAACTCAAGATTCTTTATGATAAGAAAATGTCCAATGGATTAAAATCTCAAAAGATGCTAATAATAATGCAGCAATTTTCTTCTATGGATATGTGACAGAACTTGAGTCACAATATCCCGCAAACCACACACTCACATGTACAGTGACATTACTGAGAAAGATTTGGAAACAAAAAGAATACTAAGACATGGTTGTATAGGTCCGTAATGAGAATTCTGGTTTACCTTGCTCATGTACCTCCGACCTCCTTATAATAAAGAGCCTCCCCCCCTCATGATACACCTGCAGTTTCTCAAGTAATCCTCAGGCTTCAGTTTATGATCCAATCCCTGAAAATTTCCAAGCATCCAGGCTTACAGCTTTTCTAGACTCAGAAATTAATTTACCACTATTAATTTACCATAAAAAGATGTAATAATAACAACAAGAATGACGTTGTATTAAAAGGAATGGGAGTGGGGAAAAAGTATCTGTAATAAATGCTGATTTTTACAAAAAATGATCTTTAGCATGAAAAATGCTTCCCTCGAACCATTTGTCAAATACATACAAAATGAAAGACTAACTTATACCACCATCAATGGACCCTCATTTATCGTTTCATTATAACTTACAAAATGTTCATAAAGAAAGAACAATTGCAATCACCGTGTTTAACACTCCAAAGGAAGTTTCTCTAAGGTACAACTGCCGCAATAGATATTCCACAAGAAGCATCCAAGGATGGTCTGAAAATGCATTTACAGCTCAAAAAAACCATCAGGAAGCTGAACTTACAGAAAGATAGTTTAAAAAATACCTTTTAGAGACCATGACAACTCCATGAGATCCCTTCTAAGAAACTAAATTAAAACTGTAAAGTAAAAATACATAAAGAAAAAAAATTAAGTAGAAGCCACAGAGAAAGCAATATTACTGTCCCACATACGTAAAATGAAGAAAATAAGTACCTCACATAGCTCATTTTTCCATCACATACAAAATTGAGAACAGTGTACTAGAGATGCACATATAAACTGACTGCAGCTTTGCACAACATAGAAAGTTGTCTGAAAGTCTGAATCAAAACTACTCCGCCCTCTTCTGGACTGCAGCTTTTGCTTCCTGGCTGCTTCAGAATATAAATTTTCTACATGAGATTCTAAAAATATTTTCTAATTCATACAGAAGCAGTTAATAGACTTCCTGTTTTACAAATAACTAATGTACTATTCCCAATTGCATTAAATTCCATTAAAAATTATGAAGTTTAACAATAGCCCTTCAAGTTTGTTGTCTTCCTTCAACTGTTTATAAACTATGTAATGATTCCTAAACAGCTCAGAATCAACAGAAGAACTCTATTGCTGAGATTTCTTCACAGAATCATAGAATGGTTTGGGTTGGAAGGGAACTTAGAAATCATCCAGGCTCCAATCCCCTTGCCATGCATGAGGCAGGGACATTTTCCACCAGACCAGGTTGCTCAGAGCCCCATCCAGCCCAGCCTGACAAGATAAAGCTTGGTTAACAGTGTTCCAGTATGGGAAAGGACTTTTTGTTCTCTACTGATGAGTGAAATTATAGCCTATCTGCTAAACATTAGCATAGCTCAGGGTCAAAGGGAGCTCCTCAGCATGGAGGGAAGGAGGCAACCCCTTTTCAGTGCTTTAGTGTGCTCATCACTGGTCTGTCAGATCCAATAGCACAAGACTTGCACATTTGGCTTCCACGTCTCAGAGCTGCAGTGCCAGACGGCGCACACCCATCACACAGCGCTCCTCTCCATATCCTGTGAGCTCCTGAAGCTCAAACCCAAAGGATGCTGCCAGGTCCCAACATTCAGCAGGAGATGATGGACAGCCCATTACTTAAGTATCTGTCTGCTCCCATTGTCCTTTCTCCTACCACATCCATCTGTGGCTATCAGACACAGAAGATCCACACCCTGGAAACCCAGAACCATCACAAGACACCTGTCGTCACTCACACAGTAAGTCACATCTCATGTACAATGCCACAGGTAATCTAAGGAATCCATAGAATATGTTATAAAAATCTTGAAATCTCACTGGAAAGCCTCCGGAAATATCAGATTTCAAGGTAGAATCTAAAGAACTACTGTTCATAACCAGATAAACACATGTAACTAGTTCATGGAGTACTAAGCCTGAGGGCGAGAAGGGAAAAAAAGAAAAGACAAGATGGATTAAACAAAGCAAGTCAGACAGATTATCAAGATCAAACAGATCACCCAAGTGAAAAGAATGAAGGGCCCATTGAAGAAAACAGCTGAACAGCCAGAACCTATGCCTGAATAATGGGCTTGAAGTTGTAGGCACCAAACATGTCCCACATTCAGGCAATAAACCTGTGTCTCCTGAGTGCCAACAGAAAATTTTAAAAATCTTATACTTCATTTCTACTGCAGAACAGATTGCTCACTGGGGTTCACCAAGCAGAGTGAAGAGTTTAGGGAAAAAATATTTTATTTACAATAAAAACAGCCACAAACTAACTCATGTTGGCATAACCTCACTGTATTTATTTCGCATGAGACAGTTTTTAAGTAATATTTTTTATTTCCTGACTCACAGAAAAAAGACCCCAACCCTACACCTTTTAATGCTAACAGTTAAACTGCAAGACCAAAAAAAAAAGCTTTTTACATTGTAATTAAACAACTTAAAACCTGCTAGCTCAAAATAAAAGCCATGATCTTAGAAT
>VYXF01003804.1:899275-1029001 GCA_013397295.1 Polioptila caerulea | reverse complement strand
CGTGAGGCGTCGGTGCGACAGGCGGAGAGTGGGGCTGCCCGGCTGCGGAGACCGGGAGGGCAGCCCAGCCAGCGGCTGGGCAACTCGTGTCTCATGCTCACGAATAGCCCCTGGAACACGCCAGGATACACACTGGGCCACGGCGCTATTTTGGATTTTAATCTCATTTATAACTTGAAATCCAGTTTAGTTTTCAAATTAAAGGCTATCTAGAGACGCTGCACCTCATGCCGCACTTTTTTGTTTTTGCATCCTTCTTGCGTGACAATCCTCAGAGGGAGCATCGCTGCAGACCGGCACTGACGGAGCTAACCACAAAGCCCGTGCCACTCTAGCATGGAATGCTTGTCCTGAGAGTAACACCAACCACTTGTACATACAGAACTGACCATGCTACTTAGTTAAAATATAGAAAACCTTTACAAGATGGAATCATTTTGCAAACGCGTACATTACAATATATCCATGTACACATCTGTCACACTTCAATAAAAATAAATGCTCTTAAGCACTTTGTAAATTCCTTAATAAATTATAAGTCATTACAACTATTTAATGTTGTTAAGTATTATCTGAAATCTTTGGACTACTTTTAAGAATTAAATCTTCCTGCTAAATGCTGTTCAAAGATCCATGCGTCATCCAGCAGTGATCCCTGCCTATTTAAGTAAACTCATTCTACAGGGAGTAATAAAATACACTCAGTAAATAGTAAATTCATTATCACTACAGGAAAACGTTACTAGAAAATGCTGGCATTTGACATTTGATTAATCTGCCTTTTCCTCACATTTTCCCTTTGTCTGTAGTTTAACAACACAGATTCACAATTATCCATGTCTTAGTGTGGGTTCATACTGTCTAAATCGCAAAGTTTTTTTAACTATTCCTTTAAAAAAATGTTTCCATTTTCACAAAGTTCTGGGGTTTTTTTTAAATGCAGGTCATCATGGCATTGATTCAAAAAGGCTTTCCCATAGCTCTATGGTTCTATGTAAGAAAGAAAATAAGAAAATTTGGCCATATGTAATAGTTAAGGCCAGGAATACCATTATGGTGTTCAGTTCATATCAGAGACCACTCAGTTCTATCAGAGACCATTTTATCCTGTCGTTTCTGTAATTTTTAAAATATGTTACATTTCACTCACACCAAGCTATAATTTCAGGAGCTGAAATATTAGGAAATCAGTCTTTGGCAAACTGTTTAATTAATACTTATCTTTAGAGGACACTTTAATAAACAGACACATACCTAGACCACGTACAACTAGCTCGATTCTGTAATTAAAAATACCGTTTACTAGAAATATCCTTCCCTTTGGACACCTATCTCACAATGTATGTGCATTAAATTCTCACTTTCATAATTACCTTTCACAGATGATCTTATATTTTACAATTATCTTAGACAAAATTGAAATCCTTCTGTAAGACTTCTTGTGAACCCTTTTGATTTTTGACAACTCCTTTTGATTCTGGTGACCATACATATATTCCAATAAAAGGGTGCTGTGGAAACCCTGCTGGACAAATCCAACAACAGCAGATGAACTTATAAAAAAGAAAAACTAACTTCCAAAATAACTTGCACTTTCCTACTGTTTTGTAAAACAACAGCCTACTAGCAGTAATAATCATTGCACTCTAATCATTGCAATCACAAATCCGTAATTTATCTACCTCTAATTAGTTGTCGATAATTAAAGTACAGATAATGGTTGTCTCCACTGTTAACATGATGCTTTTTATAACCAGATTCTAAGAAGTTGTTTAAATTGGTTTTACTTGTGATACTTGCATGAGACCTCACCGAAATTCAAGTACTCTCATTTCTTATTACTGGAGCTTCAGCAAAGATACTTCACCTCCAAGCACATTGGTCATCTACCCCACCCATTTCCACCTACTCCAGCTCCAGCTCATGTACTGGGCATCTTAAGGACACCATCAGCCCTGGCCGGTGTCCTGACCCCCTGTACACAATGCCGTGAAGATGGGATGTCTTTTTTCTCTCTCTATGAAAATTGGCATCATTGAATGTACACCTAAACTTATGATGCCTAAGATATAAGACATCATTCCAATAGCTTGCTTTCCAAAATACTGTGTGAAATCTGAGCAAAACAACTAAAACTTAGGTTATCAAGTGTTATAAACACATGAAGTTGGCTTTTCGCAATATTCAGATGAGTGCTGTACATATAAGGTTGTTATAAATACGTATTATGGTATTGGGGTTTTTTTCTTTCTTTCTTTCTTTTCGTACCCATATAGGGTGGCTATTAGATGTGTGGTATGAAAATGGTTTTAAAGATACAGTTTTCGTTAGGAGTAAAGTAAGTTGATAAGGTGTCTTTGTAGGGAGTGGACTGACTGCCTGGTCGAGATAGCATCCAATGAAGATCCCCTGCTGCTGATACAAAGACATCTGCTGCTGATAGACCAGCTACCAGCACTGACCATCTGTAGAAATTATAGACCCAGGCCCACATTAAGACTGATAAGATGAATTAATTAAAACCACAGCCAAGAAACACGCANTATTGTCTTTTATGAAACCTTTTAAATCCTACCAAAAAGGTGAATTTCGTTTTTCACATCGAAGCCCTGTTTTCTCAGATTCTTCCATTTAACAGCCAAAGTAGCTGGCACATTTTCCTAAATTCACACTATTACATCAAAAATTACATTTGGGTTTATAAAAACAGTGATTATTCACATTCTGCTTTGATGCCTACTGCTGACTCGTCTTCCACGTCTTCCTGAAGCACCAGCACCACTACTGGGAGAGAGTTTCTCAGTTCTGAGCACACCAGTACAGGCTAACCTGACAATTGAATTTTATAATATTGTGATCTTTTACCAGCACTAGAACTTCTTCCATGAATGCATTTCATTTCACTTCTTTCTTTCTTTTATGAGGAATATTTGCAAGTCAAATTCTCAGACTGCCAATTCAGACAGACTAGGTATAAATTTTCCTATATTTTAATATTTCTCAGGAGCAAAGCCCTTGTGTACATCATCTCCTTATTGTCATGGATGGTACATAAGTGATAGTATGACATCTGATGCCTTAAATTCTTGTGATGGGTTGACCTTGGCCAGCAAGCAGACACTCATCCAGTTGCCCTCTTATTCCCCCTTGTCAGAGGGAGTGGGGGAGAATATATGATGGAAATCTTGTACATCAAAATGAAGACAAGGTCCCTTAGCAAATACTGTCATGAGCCAAACAGGCTCAACTTGGGGCAATTTCATTTGCTGCCAATTAAAACTAAAATGGCAAAAAGTCATTGGCAAAGCAAAAGTAAAATGACCCTCCCCCCTCTGTTCTTCCTTCTCAGCAGGCTCAACATCACTCCATTCCCAACTCCCTGGCCTCCTCCACCCTGAGGGGCACAGTGGGACGGGATCCAGAGCTCTGGTTAGTAAATAACAGCTCCTCCCAGTACTTCTTCCTCCTCTTGTTTCTCCTCTGCTTTAGTGTGGGTGCTTCCCACAGGCTGCAGTCCTTCAGGATAAACCTGCTCCTTCAAGGGCCCTTCCATGGGCTGTGGGCGCATCTCTGCTCTGGTGCCTTGGAGCAGCTTCTCCCTCTCCTTCACTGAACTCGGTGCTCGCAGAGCTATTTCTTTCACTGTGTTCTTCTCACTACTCACTTTTGAGCAGCATTTTTTGCCCTTCTTTACCTACATTTCCCGCCCGGCCATGGTTCAGCCCTGCCCTGCACTGGGCGGTTGGATCCGGCTGGAACCGGCTGGAACCGGCTGGAACTGGCTGGGACTGGCTGGGACAGCCCTGGCCTCCCCTCAAGGAGCCGCCACCGCTGTTGGGCCTGGACACCGCCACCCCAGACGGTCATATGCACAAGTTCTTTCTATAACACAAAATTCCTACTTTCAGTTATTTCATTGTTCTCTGATGTCTCTTCCTCATCCTGAAGCTGATAAAGGGAAAAACTTGAGTGAATTTCCTCTTGAGACCACCACAAAGCACTGAGGCCATGCAACCCTGAAAGACAAATGCAGCCTCTGGCTGAAGCAGAACTGTTCCCAGGGGAGGAAAGGAGGTACTAGTGAAATACAAGATACTGAGAAGACTTTATATCAAATACTATGTACAACTCTAAGCTGCCAACATGTAATAAAAAGGAATTCTAGTGGGAAAAGTGACAAACAAAGAGTATTAGGATGGCTGGGAAAACAAAAGAGCAGATTGATTTGTACTCATGAATATGCAAAAGAGTCTCCAGGGGTAAAAAATAATTATGTAAGATAAAAGGGCAATGATGATACAAGAATAAATTACTTTAAATTAGAACAGACCTTAGGCTCTTTCAGCCTTGGGCAATATATTGCTTAGCAATTTTGACGTCCTAAAAAGTTTTTAAACTTTGCCTCAACCAGTGTCACAGTAACACTTAATATGATGCTCAGAGAAAAAAGGTAGAGTTAAAGCATCAGGAAAGCTACATATTCAATATGTAACCACAGCCCAGCAGTATACAATGTAACAACCAGTTTCATCTACCTCATCCAAACCCTCCAGCTTTTCTCTTTTTTAATTCTTAATGACTCCTTAGGAAGGCTACTGCTGCTTTCCAGGATACACTTTCTTCCTGTAAATACGACCCACAAAACAAGATGAACAAGCTCTTGTTACATGCTATATGCCTCCTCCATGCAAAAGTACTTTATTTACTTATGTAGTTTGTCTGCATGGCTTTGTTTTTCAAGGTATCATAGTTATCACCTTGATTTACTCTTAAAAGAACCTGACAGCAGAACTACGAGGTTCAGAAACATAGGAGAGTCAGCTCTCTACCTTCCACAAAACTAGTCCTTTCTCAGGTATATTTTGTCCCCTTCTTGTTGCAAGCCCCATGCTTAAACTTGAATGAGCACTTCAGTAACAAAACACAGTGTTCACCTGGTAAACTGCTTTTAGCAGTAGAAGCAGCAAGGCAAAAGAAGGAAGTTGCAGATCTATATAGCAATATATAAATCCAAGCAAATACCTGGAGCTGCCAGGAACAATTACCAGTACTGAAACCTCACAATTCTTTACAGTGTCAGAGGACATAGTGGTGAAAATACTGTCAGCTTATACAGCATGCTAATGAGCCAAGCAGTCAAAGAAGCAGAGGGAGCTACAGTCATATAAGGAAATAAAAATTTCAGATCAGAAGTAATGCATCTGACAAAGCTAGTATTAAATTTCAATTCTCTCTGCTCAGGTCATATTCCTAAAGACTCAGAGTGACCCTAGCTAGCTCTTAGAACACACACACACACAACAGCAGCAAGCAATGGCACAGCCAATTTCCTTGCGTTCCTGTTTGTGGACGGGTAAGCAGGCCCCACTCCTTCCAGGCTTGGCCTGTATGCCACCTTGAACTATGAACAAGGTCTACTGGGACCTTGCAGATTTGCTGTATCATCATCATTCCACCCCACTCACCAGTGTTTAACTTACAGAAAAGAGGAAGGCACAATGTGCAGCAAAATATCTGCTCTGCGACACGACCACTAGAACATGCTAATTAGTCAATCAGATCCAGTACATGAAATGTCTCCTCCAACACTGGAAACCCATATGGGGGCTGACAACTACAGCAACAGGCATAGTTTCCTTCATTAATGACCACTGCTTGCATTTTTTTGTTCCAGTTTAAGTAACAGTGCAATGACACAAGACCAAAAGATTGTAATTGCTGTATAACATCGTCGGCACAAGTGTGCTCCAATATTTTTCTGAGACTATGTTTAACATTACAAAGTAAAATGTATTTACCTATTAATTGAAACACCAGAATAGCAAAACAATTACATTTACATTTATTCTACAGATCATTAAAAAAAAAGGGGGGGGGGATTTGACCCATACAAACACTATTACACATTGTTCTCATCCCAGTCTATACCCACACACATCTCACAGTCAGTGCCGTACACATGAATGTCTTGCTTCTGCTTCAATTAATCTCAGGGACTTCACTGCAGAGGCAGCCAACCAGTGGCTTGCACTGTGCATTCTTATAAGAATAATTAAAATGCCAGTAATGACGTTCCTTTTGCTGTGTTTCTTTTACTCACTAATCTAAACAGCATTAGGAATTAATTCCTGAAAAATATCTTGAAATAAATGCTTAGAACTGTATTTTACTGTTTTGCAGTGGGGCAAATTTTTGGTCTTTGTGTACATTGTTTTTGTTGTTTATTTAAGGTAGCTTATACTAAACCATGAAGCAGCATGTGGTACCAAATGAAGTGTCTTCAGAGTCAGAGTCTAATGCAAAGATTGACCACACACTTCAAATACACAAGCCAGAAGGGTCATTCCCAAGAGATTTTTTTTAACTGTATTTAATACATATTTACATATAGCACAGCTTCTAGTGTTCTAAACATGCTTGTGGGAATAACACATGAAATGCTGGTGAAGGGACATCAGTTTACAAGATTTTTATAGCCATTTCCATGAATATGACATTATCTTTGTCAAGTTTAACATTTCAAAATAAATCACTTTTAGTGCACGTACTGCAAAAACAGTTGAAGCTACAAATAGCAAGTAAAAAATAACAGGCATTATTTTAATCAGTAAATGAAGCTCACAATAGACAACTATTCAATAAAATACTTTTATTTATGTATAATGCAAAGATGCTTTTCCACAAACATTATATCATACAAGAGCAGACTTGAGTTTGCTTAACACTTTTAAATTCACTTAAAGGGGGAGTCTCCCTGAGGTTAAAGAAGGTTTCTTATAACTGCATGTCACATCAATATTTAATCCATAAGAAAACATGAAAACACTCTGAAAGATTTAGACATGGATATTTAGTGAAAGATGGGCCTGACAGGATGTATTGAAAACTACCAGACAAAAATATCGCAGTGGTAACATGACTCCTCCAAAATCATGACCAGTACTGCAAGTAAGAATATAAATTTTAAAAATGGTGAATTCAGGGGGGTAAAACAATGACAAGTTTTGGAAAGAAAACATAGGATGGAGGAAAACACAAAATGTGATTTAGGAATGTTGTATGAAGACAGTAAGAATCAGATAACTGGACAAGGTGTCTCAGATCAGACATTTTTCTTTTAAAAAACAAAAGAACCAAACCAAAACAACTGAACACCATTATCCCCACTATAGCTTGCTGGTTTGGGTTTTTGTTATTTGGGTTTTCATTTAAAAAAAGCTTCAGCCAGAGAGGTGACATGAACACCACTTCTTAAATAAGCTTGTTCAACAAGAAAGCAGAGCCAAGTCCCCAGCAGTAACCTTGGCAAACAAATAATTCACCCAAAATCACGTTATGCAAGTTTTCCAAATCCACAGCAGCATACCCTGTGACCCAACCCAGCCACTACTGAAGCTGACTGAATATTTCTAAATGGGATTGTGCATGAGGCTGTATTAGAAGGCCCAAGAGGACTGGAATTAATTTCACTTCAACAAAATTTACGAACAAGATATGGCTACTCTACCTTTGGGCTGAAAAGGCACACTTAATTATAAGGGTAAAGAGACACCAAAACCAAAAGTTCAAGAACTTTTTCAGACTTGTTTCAGAGCAATATGACTTCCACAACAAACCAGAAAACCCTCCTAAAGGGAGCAGTCAATAGACAGCAAAGAATCCCAGAAGTTTGGGATTCAAAGAGACCTTACAGATCATCTCGTTCCAACCCTCCTGCTGCAGGCAGGGACACCTTACACTACACCAGGTTGTTCAAAGCCCCATCCGACCTTTCCTTGAACACTTCCAGGGCTGGGTATCAACAACTCTGGGCAACCTGTTCAAGTGCCTCATCACCCTCATAGGGAATGATTTCTTCCTAATATAATCTAACTCTCCCCTCTTTTAGTTTAAAGTCATTACCTTTGTCTTATCACTACATGCCCTTATAAAAGGTACTTTTATACTCTGTGTAACAGAACTGGTAACTCCAACACTAAGCCATGAAGATAAGGAAGAAAGATTGTCTGTATTTTTGTTGTGTTGTATTTCTAGCTGGTCTGTAAAGTACTCTTAAACCAACAAAAATAAAATAAGTGTTGTTATTTGCTATATAGTGTAGCTTTCTTGTTCTAGCAGGTCTAGCAGTGTTTAGGTTAAAAGGGGCTCTAAATCATTCATGATATGGTTAAGACATGCAAACCCTAACAGTCTTTTTGTGAAAAAACTCACACTAGGATGCAAACAAAAAAGACTGCATTAAGTTGATAAAAACATAATTTTAATGAAATATTTAAAATTCAATTAATAAAGCGATACAAATTAATAATATAAAATATTAAACTTTTAGACATCTGGTGCTATGACATAAATTTCCACCTGTCTTTTTATTACCTTGTTTTATCAAATCCAAACCTTCAAGTTTTAAGCTTCATAGAGTACACCATCATTCTGATACCTGATGACTTATTCTCTGCCTTTCTCCCTGATACTCCTGCAAGTGAGGTTTGGATTCTGCAAGATATGCATTCAGATAATATTTTTTGGTTCCATAGCCAAGGAATTCATCCCTCTGGTTTCTTCCAAAGTACTTTGAACATTACTCTCCCACATACAACTCCTCAAGACAGGTACATCATGTCAAACTTTTGAAAACTCTTTTTACTATAGGATGGTGCTCAGGCAGGCAACACTGCACCCTGATTCTTCTCAGCTTAGAAATAAGAAGGTAGCTCCCAATTTAGTTTTTATCTATTACTTATCAGCACAATAACAGACAGGGTTGCTGTGTAAAATTACTGTGACCCTCTCAGCCTGGTTTTAAATGGGCAATTTTAGATATTCACCACTTCATAATTATCAACAAGGTCTGGCTATATATTTGTGACCTAAAGTAAAAGGTTTCCTCCCTGTCATAGAATAGCAATTCAACCCTGTGCTCACACAGAGTGAATTCAGGAACACAGCAACCCAATCACTCCCTTCACTCAGAACAAATCAAAGACATTCTCATGAAAAAATAATAAAATGGGGCTGTTTACACCAAAGAGTGATTCCCTCACACATTTAAAACAATATGCTCTACCACAGATCAGTCCACAAGGTCTCTAATTCATGGCTTGATGTAAAATTCTTCAAAGCTTGGGCTCACCCACCCAGTCTTAATGCTTTGGGAAATATATCTGTGTAGCAGTCATGTCACACAGAGTTCCAATTAACCATTTTTTAAATCTCATTTGTTCCGTTCACCGAAACTGTCATTCTCCTGCCACTAGGCGTCACTCTCTTCTAAAGGGATCTTTACCCCTCCATCCACTTCCCAACATTTCACTCAGGAATCATCAAATCAGCACTGTAAGTAGGAGAATATCCATCATAATTAGTCCCTATCTAAAGAGCAACCCAGTTTCACAAGAAAAGATTTTTTTGATGTGGCAGATAAAGTGCAAAGGATTGTTGGTGTCCCTTGGTATGTTCTTTAAAGTCAAATACACTAATGGAACTAATTGCATGACCTCTCACCCGGGACCTACAAACAAAATGATTTTACTAATCAAGCAGCATTTCTTTCAAGGATGATACAGAGTCACTTTCTGGTGTTGCCACTTGTATTTCATTGATTTCAAGTCCAGAAGGGGCCACTATGATTACCTACCAGACCACTCATTTGGCAAATGTATGGATTGCCACATGCATCGTTTTGATGGGTACAAACTTCTCCCATACTGAGAGCAACCTGAAAATTACAACTTTGACAGCAAACACTCAAACAATTATTTTCCTTGTTCCTTAAAGTGCACTTAAAAAAAAAAAAAAACAACAAACCAAAACAAAAGAACAAAAACAAATACCAAAAAACCTCAAACCCACAAACCAACCAACAACAAAACCCAAACCTGGGCCATGACTGCATTCTACCACTGACCAGTTCTGCCACTTGGAATGATTCACTGGCACACAGGAATTAGGTACCCATGCATACCTAACTTGGATCATAATTGATCTTAATAAACAATTTAACATAATTTTCAGTATGTATCTCCACCATATGTGAAATAGGATTCAAGCTAAACTTGATTCAAGCTGAGCTTAATAGATGACTTACTGTAAAGCCACTTTGAAGCATGAGGGAAAAAAACATGCCATTAGGGAGCACATCACTACTAAATTATGAAATACTGTCCAACCTGACAAACTGCTGGTGTAATTCATAACGAGGGTTGAATTTCTTATATGTATACACATAAGAAACACAAACAATGCTCTTCAATACTTGTGATTCACAGAGTGCTACCAGCAAGGAGTCACTGCATCAATGAGCTTCTTGCAAGATCTTCTAGTTCACGTGCAAAGAATGACTTTGCATTGTATTCTTCTGTTACCCTGCTGGGAAATTGTTGTTTAAGCGCTATATCCTCTTCTTTTGATGGGTTTCATCATTTAATTTTCCATTTTCCACTGCTTTATTTTCAAAGTTCCAGTCAGTTGGGCTGAGGAGTTGCTGAGTTTTTTTGTATGTCCAGTACGGGTTAAGCACTATTGTAACAGCAAATAATCCCGAGAATAAAACAATAAAGTGAAGAAGTCCCAGATTTTCTATAATAGAATTCCAATTGAAAATACACACCCACCACATGTGGTAGGTAAGAATCATGCGGCAGTGAAAGAGATGGATCATTACCCACTGGTTTGCCTTCCAGAAAAAGGTGTTAGCACAGCCAGCCTAGAAAAACAAGAACACAAAGTATGCAGAAGTGAGATTGTTACTTCAAGATAAGGAATTGAGGAATCTGTAGAACTAATACAAATATCCAGCTTTCATATACACACACTCTCAGGCATTTTTCCCTCATAGTGCAATGTTACTCCACATATATATGGCATCCCAAACGTGGTATGGATCTACACCAGCCTACTGTGCACCAGCACACAGCACCACACAAACCTACACGGAGGCCTGCACAAGTGCCTTCACGACAAAAGCAGGTATGAGAGTATCAGTAGGAAAAATGCAGTTCTGATTAAAAACTCTCCAAACCAACCACAGAGATTACCTACAGACAAGTGAAATGCATGAATACTGTTACAAACATAATCTGAAAATTATCACATTCTTACCTTCAGAAGCATCCAGGAAATGCATGTTGAGGGAGTAGTCATCTCCAGCAACATTCCCATCAAAGGCAGATAATGTCCAGATTCCACATTAATTGCTAAACCAGCCAAGCCACCAAAAGCAAGCAAATGATGAACTACCAAGAAAACATCAAACGTTCTAAAAATAATGTTGGACACATGAACTGCTACATTTTCAAGCACGAAAAATCCAGCTGCTATTAAACAGTTAAACCAACTCCACTTTTGCTGTGAATAGACTTTGTCAGCATGAAAAACAGGATCTATGAGCAAAGCCCATAACCCAGCAACACAACTCTGAAGTCCAAACACACCACGTGTGACTGCCATATTCCAAAACACCTTCTCCTTGGCATACAAGGCACGGTAAGTGGTACTTCTCCAAGAAGACAACCAGTGAGACAGAAGAAATACTCCCAAGTAGATTAAAAAACCAGCAGCTAAAAATGTCAAACGAATTTCCCATAAGAGATAGTCCCAATCAAAAATGGTCTCAAATACTGGATCATCATTTGTAGGATTCATTTCTTCTCTTTTGACACTTCTCATCCCCACTATAGTCTCCTTCATGTCTATTTAGTCTCTGTTATTATGCAAACCAGTAAGCATGAACTCTTCCATCTGGAACAAGGAGAAAAAAATGTAGTGAATTTTTAAGTACATCTATATAAATAGATTCTAAACCATACAGGGCTCACATCCACTGCAGTTAAGACTTTGGTCCTGTTGCCATTAGGCACAGTCATCCCAAAGACAGGCAGATAGACAAAAAAACCCATAAGCAACAATATTTACAACTGGCCTGTGAAGTCCCTACTAGTACCAGGTAATGCACTGAAGCAAAAGCAGGTCAAGTAGGAAGGCAAGAAAGAAGAACAGAAAAGACAAGAAGCAAATCCTGTTTTGTTACTTATGAAACTTTTATTTCAACAGCATTGCGCAGTTATTGTCCTATTCTCCTGCTTTTCTCGCACTGATTTTCCAGCATTTGCTACAGCTTTGGGTGCAATTCAGAATCTCCAATACAGATCCAGGACATAAAACTACAGAAAACTAATGCAGTAAGGGGGACCACTTACATCCAAAAGGGGCTGTAATGATTGTGGCTCAAAACAAGACTCTGCAATCAGCTTCTGAACATTAAGCCACTTTCCAAAAAAAACCCCATAGTCAAAAATGGAAAAAGAGTATGGAATGCAGACAAGCAACATTATTACATATTATTAGCAACATCAGTGTAATTAGCTGAATAGCGCAGCATTAAATGCCTCAAGTTGTCTGAAACTTCCTGAACACACTGTAGTTCAAAAATTAAGGCTTGTGGGGAGGGAAAAGCCAGGTAATACTGAAATATTTAAACTCCACCTCGTTTTATGAACGATATAGATATGACATGAGCAGGACCACCACTCCCGCCGCAACCTGTGAGTGCTTAACACCACTGTGCGTTCGGGAGTCCGGTGAACACAAGTGAAAAGGCCACAAAAGCCACCGAGGGCAGAGCGCCCAGCGAGAAGCTCCAGCCTTGCTTCCGCAGGCAGCGAATGCCACCACCGCTCCCCGTGGTGCATCCTGTGAGGATGCCGCCCTGCACTTTGCTCGCAGGAGGGGGATGGGCCGGGAGCCCCGAAGGCCCTTCGCCCACCCCACGGCATCACACTTGGCAAGACCGACTCAAAGTCCCTGCAGCACCCCCGCACTCATCTCTCCGGAGAAAACCAGGGCAAAACACACCAACCCCACGGCACCGCCAGGCCCTGAACAGCGCGACCCACTACCGCAAGCCCTGGCTCTAGGAGGGCCGCGACAGCTCCTCCGCCCCCGCACAGACACGGCACCGACACCCCCGTAACCCTGCCCCGCCCCCGGGGCAGCCGAGCCCCTCACGCAGACCTGGGGACCGGCCCCGACACACAGACCCCGCTCCTCACCCACAGCGCTGCCCGCAATGACGGGAGGGCCTTCCCAGCTCCGGGACGGCCCTTCCCGGTACCCCAGGAACGCCCGGCCCGGTCCGACCCGCCTGGGGAGGCCCCGACCCGGCTCGACCCGCCGGGCCACTCTGCGCATGCGCCGCCGTCAGCGCCAACCACCGGCACCGCGGGATGGGGGAGGCAGCGCGGCTGTACCATTCGGGCAGGGGGAGCCTTGTTTAGGAGGGGCCTGTCTCTGCCTGGGGGCAGCGCTGGGCATCGCCACCGCTGAGGTGAACTCTTGATTGATGCCTGCTCAGCAAGATTGAGAGTAAAAAAGAAATATCAGCGGCGGCATAGCCAGTACATTTAGCTATAGTTATCCAGTTTCGTTAAAGACAGCAACTTGCAACTATTAAATGGATGTCACCGTGTTCTGCTACATGACTCTCTTCATATTTGTGACAATTTATGTTGTCATCTCAGTGACTCAGGCTGAATCTCCCGAGGTAACCGAGACTATCCCGGGAGGCTTCCTCGGCGCTGCCAGAGTCCCGCACCCGCCGTGTGCTCTGTCTTCAGCAGGAGCGACTGGCAGGGACTCCGAGTTCTGCCAGGGAAACACTCAGTCAATCCCACAACAGATCAGGTGATTCCTCAAAAAGAGCTACCAAGAAAGACAAATAAAATCAAGCCACAACTTCTCTCATGTGGAAGATTGCTGAAATCCTAACCTGAGTCTACCCATGGTGAGAGACCAGAGCTGGAAAATCTGCACCAGCAGCCTGACACTTTCTTGATTTCCAGATGGGGAGAGGGAAGTGCTGCCATTCCCTGTGGAAAACTGGGTCCTGACACCATCGCAGAATAACTGGTCAGCAGGGGTTTTGTACATTTGCTTTTAATTGGTAACGTGATACCAGGGTCTATGGCAGACCTGTGACTTCTGTGGAAAGTAGGATCTGTTCCTATGCCACCTCAGTAGTTTACATACAGGCAGCCAGCAACACCTGTTTCTTGGGAAAGTCTGGGGACAAAACCTACCTCTTGTGCCTTCTTTTAACGCGCTGTTTGTGAGGCACCTTCGCTCCAAGCTCCTCTGCAGACAGCCCAAAGGGACAGCAGGGCTCGGTGCCTGCACACCCAGACACTGACTGTGTGCCACTGAGGTGACTCACGGCTGGAGCACACCTGCCACTTCCCTACCAGTAATCTCCGGAGGACCAGGCTCAGCAGTAAACGCTGCACAAGAAATTTCAGCTAAAACACTGATTTCATACAGCAGGCATGATCAAGTGACAGAGATACTAATGACAAGCTCTGGCAAATTGGTCTTGTAGACAGGAGGATTTTTGCACAAAAGGGAGAGTTTGTTGCAAAGCCTTGGGATATGGTCAGAGCCATTTACTAAGAGTGAAGGGGGCAAAGGACCCCAGGGTCTGAGAGCTGTGAAGTAAAAAGTCTGGAGGAGTTCTCACTTGAAAAGTACTTCTTAGCTGATGGTGGGTATTCATCAACCCCTGTTTTCTAGCAGGTGCTGGAGCTGTCCTGGGAAACCTGAAGAGGATGATTAGCAAAGCTGATCGAGGATGATCAAGCAAAAGCTGGGAAGAAATTGGAAGAAGTTGCTCTCTCAAGCAGCTTGGTGGGGCTTATGTATCAAGGACATGTGTTTTAGCTTTCCCCAGTTTTATTTTTTGCCATAACTGTCTTTAAATAATTCCTTTAAGTTGTCAAAGAAGGAGATTTTTTTACTTGCATATGAAGAACTGTGACCATGATGTCAAAAGCAAGATCACTGGCTGTTGTCTTTCTGGTGGATTTTCTTTGTCTTTGCAGGCTTCTCAAAGCAATATCATATCTTTTAGTTACTGGCAGCCATAGCCGTGTTGAAACAGTTCAGTGTTACTTTCTGAATCTTCTACTGATACTCCAACCATACTTAGTAACAGCTTTTTGATAGGCCTTTCATTATCATCACCTCAGGTGTTTCAAAGTAGTTTTTCCTGCAGTGAGGCTCAATTTCCATACTATGTCATATACAATTCTTCCTTTTACAGACATTCTGTCTGAGTGCTACAGCATGCCCTGTCCAAAGATAAATTTCCTGTCTAGACTGTCTCAGTTTTGGAAGAATTTCTCAGCATCTTCAGAATGTCATGGTTGGAAGAGCAAAGAGCACCTCCTGGCAGGGATCCCTGCCTGCAGTCTGGATGATCCATTTGCTCCTTGTAGCTAAAAGCCTCTCCATACTGATTCAGTAGTGCTTGCCTGAAGTCAAGAACTGAATCTTTTTTTCACTTTGCAATACCTGTGTTTCCTTGCCTCAGTGTCTACTGCTATATATTCTCCACAATGTGGGGGGTGCCTTTTACTTTGAAACAAGTAGTTGCATCCCTGCTGTAAATTGAAAATTATTTTGGTATACACTATTACCAAAATGTGTGTAAAAGTGTTGGCTTCAGAAGGTAATTTTTACTGTATTGCTGCTTCAAATGAACCCATGCCCAGTTTCTCAGGAACCTTTAGACAAGTACCAGTTACTTCAGGTGAACCTTGGCATACCTTAGTGTCATAGCAATAATTAAAGACTGCATGTGGTAACAAATCAGTAGCTCATCTGTTTTATTTACAAATACAGATACCTGATAATACTTTAAAATGTCTTTAGTTTTAACACTTTTTTTTCATTATTCCCCAAGTCAAAGTGCCATGATCCCATGATCTTCCTGCTCCCTGTGCTTCCAGAGGCAGACTAGCCCCCTCTCAGTCATGTGAGAGCAACTAAAAGGCTTAGGAAATGAGTATGGGGGACACAAGGCCAACAAGTGACACTTTCGGTGAGAGGGGAGCCTAGTGTTTGTGCAGAGACTGCAGGATGACTACAGTAGGATTTTATCTGTATGTGGTGGGAATACAGAATATGGCCAACCTGTGCTTCCATTGCCATTCACAATGAGTTAAGTAATGGGTTTTAGGATCAAGTTGAGAAAGGAGTTTCAAACCTATTATCAGATTAATCTATCCATTGCAGAAAACTGTTTGTCCTGTAAACATTTGCCTTGAACATGTAGTGGCAGAAAAGTCCACCATGAGCCACTCTGAATTCTGCCTTTTGCAATGGCAACAGAGAGGATTTTTCTCTCTGCAAGGAGGCGTGGCATGATGGGAACAGAGGTTATCTGTGGCAAAAGAAAAGGGATGGAGATTGGAAGAAAACTTGCCTGATGAGGCCATTCCCTGATCGTTTTATAGCTCTTTGTCATCCTCTAAGTAGCATATGAAGGAACTCAAGTTACTGCCTAAGGTTATTTTCATTAATTTTTTTTAATTCCAGAGTACCAAACACTTGTAGTCAGTGTATGTTGAACTAAGTCACATGATCATAAATAAAACCTGAGCTGGTAATCTTATGAAAAGTCTACTGCTAATTTAAAAGCCAAGACCTCACTGGCTCCTCAAAAGGCATTAGCCCTCTGCTCCCAAAGTTTTAGAAAAGCTCGCACGTTTACAGACATCGATTCATGCATATGTGCACAACTTGTTTTGACCTGTCATGTAATCCTGTATTTCAGTGACATGCTTCTTGAATTCTCTTTTTAAACTGAAATTTACACCTGCTCTACCTACTAATCTACAATTTGGTTTCAAATCTATGGAGCTATACTACTAATTGTGAGAGCTTTCGTTCAAGTCTGTGGGAGACTTACTGCATGCCTGCCTCAAGGAATGCTGTGGCAATACCAAATGTGTAATCTTGGTTTTTTTCAATGCTTTACACACACTCTCAAAGTTCTTCTGATTCTTGTCCAACAAGTACTTATGCAGTATTCCTAGATGCAAATCACAATTGTTGAAGTGAGCACTTTGAACATGCTTGTTTAAGGCCTTTTTCCTCTTAGCTAGCAGGAAGTATACTTGACCTCTTTTAGAAAACCTGTGTTACAAGGCTTTCTTGTGTGCCATGGATTCAGAAAATCTTTATACTGTGTAACATATTCATCTACCTAACTGTTATGCTATCTTCGGTACTGGGAGATCTGCACTCTTTTTGTATTTCACTTATAGTCAATTTTAAATAAATTAATCAACTCCTTATGCTTCAGAACAGACAGTGAAAATAGTTGCCTTGAAACACTTGATATTCTCAAAATTTTAAACAATTCAAATTTTCTGAGCATCCACACTGTGAGCTACCAGCTATGGGGAAGATCACAGCAATGAAACAGACATTTTCTGCCTGCTTGAATCTTTCCAGATATTGGAAGTGATACAGTAAAACTGGAGATTCTTTACTCAGTCCCTCTCAAGATTATCTCCCATTTCTGTTTGTGAACATTCCATGAAAATGCTGGGGACATACAACCACTGTTGAGTAGTGTTGGATATTTCAGTTTCATTCCAAAAATTCTGTTACATACCTACATAGTTGAGGATATTACTCATTCCCATGCTGAATCTGTGACATCTGGCCATTCCTTGTCCGTTGCTCGGTTGGACCTCACCAAGTAAAGCCTTTGGGAAATTATTCCTTCACTGTTTCTTCTCTTTTCATTCTTTTAATTCCATTTAAGGCAAGATACCCTATCCTTTTTTTTTTTTTTTTCTAATCCTAATTTATTTCTATTTTAATACATTACACTCTCAAAGTCTTTCCTGCTCAGTCCAACCATTTGTCATAAATTTATCTGAATCTCAAATTCTCTCTTCTGCTGGCTTTACAGTTAATCTGTGAATAATAAGTCATTGCAGCTTCACCTCTTCTTTGTCTCCTTAAATTTATAGCTCACTCCACAGACTTCTTAGTCCTTTTCTGTTTTGCAAGGTTCCATTTATAGTCCGTGCACCGTATATATGTCTGTTGGGTCATTGCTTAAATATATTTAATCTTTATTTTTTTCTCCCTGTTTTCACTACCTCTGTCTACTCAAAGCCTCTTTATGGTCCTATCTGAGGATCTTCACCTTCTAGTGCCCGGTATCACTGGTGTTACTAACTCCTTTTCCCCAAAGGAATAATAAATAAGAATAGTACTGACTGTGTTCAGTCCTGGACTTAAGTTGCTCAGTTGCTTCTGTCTGGCTCCAGGTAAGTACCACGAGGTGACGATAAGATCTTGGGTTTGCAGTTGAACCTTTTTATTCCTCCCTCACCAAACAACATGTCTTAACAATGTTTGCCAGAACAAGTCATTCTGCTTTAGTATTTAGGCTCTTGCTTCACAGCTGTAGTCATGAAGGTTAGTCTTAACAGGTGTTTCAGGTTGACCCAGAATGTCTGGTCCTTCTTTCTCATTTCTCACACAGTTACCTCCAGTGCCTCCTCAGGAATCAAGGGAAAATACTGTGTCTGTCTCCTGGAACACATGCTTATCATTCTGGGGGTTTATTTAGCTTCAAGTAGTCTCAAAGAGAAATTGAGGGATCTACCATCAGGCAAAATGATGTTTGTCAAATGAGAGCAGCCAGTGACTGGCTCACCAATGGGTCTCTAGCAAGGGTTTGATCCCAGGTATCACCTCAGACCATCTTTCAGTTGTATATGTGGACAGCTACAAACAGTTCCTGGGAAAATTATCCGAGGTGAAGTTAAGGACCATACAATTGCTGTGTGGCAGCAGTGGGCAGAAATGAGGAAAATTTCTGTGGCCTCAGTCAGTAATATGACAAGTTTAATTTTGGAGATTACAGCAAAATGACAGCAAATCAATCATAGTAAGAAGATTCTGAACAGCTTAAATGGTTTCTTGGAATAAGCAACCCATAAGAAGTAAAGAAGGTGGAAAGTGGTGAGTTATTTTCACATTTTCAGCCTGATCCAAGGGGAAACATTCAGTTATTTCACAAATTGCATTACTGTGCAACAATTGCAAGAGTATAAAGCAACAATTAATACTGGAAATTGAAAGGAAAATAATTTTTGTAATAACATATTGCTAGGAACATTTGGAAGAAATGTATGTTTAAAACAAGAGCTGTGAACAAGCTGCTTTTATGGCAGGTTACTCTAGACATGCAAAAGATGGATTTTTTAAAAACTTAGTCTATTTAAATTTGTTTGGAATAAGAAAATTCTTACCATTTACTCATGAATTTCTATAAAGAAATTCTACACATATTAATGTTAGTAAACAGCAGTTGTGTTTTCTCTTTTAATCCTTAATACAGTTTTTCATTTAACTAAGCCTGTGATACTGCAAAATCTTCCTAATACCTCCTTTCTCCTCAAAGCTAGGTTTATATGCAATGGTCAGGAGTCAAGTATTTGATGTCTGCCACAAATCTGTCAGTGTGAAATGAGCCTAGAGCTTTCATTAGTCTGCTATTTACTGCATTGGTGTGGTGTGCTGGAACAGGAGGCATCATCCAGCACATGGCCACTGAACTGATTTATACCAGCTCATGGTCAGGCCCTGTGTGGGCTTTTTCCATTTCTTTGTATTTCATTCTTCCTGATTTTTCACTTTTAGTAAAGAATAAACTGGCCTTTTCACCATTTTGCTAGATTCCTGCATACTGCAGTAGGGTAATCACATAGTTTAATGTGAAAGGTATGACTTAAGGCCTTTCATTCACAAGTCATATCCACAGAGGGAAAAGAATATATTTCAAGAGTGAGAAGGAACATGTGTCAGAGAATTTTCTGCCAGGTTATCCTTTCTTCTTTTTTACAAGCCTAATCAAAATCCCACTGAAATAAATCATCACAAATTATGGGTATAACTCATTGTAGTAGCCTTTAGAGTATTTTAAGGAAATTTAGAGGGAAACATAAAATTAGCAAATCATAGAATTTTCAAGAAGTAAGATTTTATGTAATCTTACCATTTGCACATCAGCTCAGATTTTTATATTATGTTTTGAACAAGTTGGCTGGTTTCATCCAAAGTCAATATGATCTGAAAAGTTTCATAGAAGTCAGTAGAAAGGAATTCCCAGTTAGTACCCCATGAAAAGAAAGGCTGCACCACAAAACAAGAATTCCCTATCCTGTTTGGCTACAGGTCCATCAATTACCAGAGATAGCCCAAACTCAACATCACATCACCAGATTCATGCACAGGGAGCTCATTTTGCAAATTGCTAAGGACAGCAGAAGACCAGTAGGAAAAAAGTGTTATGAGAGAAATTTCTGATGGAAAAATCATAGAAAACAAGTTTCCTTTGCCTTGCTTCTCTCAAAACATTTTGATTTTGCAGGTCATAATGGCCACTCAGAATCATAAACAAGCTCTTCAAGCTTTTTCCTCAGAAAAGTTGACACCCAACTTTATCACTATTTCAGTGGGATTCCTCCTGGTGAAAAACACAAGTAAGTCTTTGTGGACTGAGGCTGTAATCTCTTAAATTTATGTGTAAATATTTTGTCAAAATCAAAGATAATGCTCTGACATGGCCCCGCTGGTGAGCAGTGGGCTATGGAAGGAGCCAGATTTTAGTTGTCTGAAGGCTAAACTGGGCTCCAGTTATATACCCACCATCCTTCCTTTGGACATGATGATGCTACAGCACAACACTATATCTGTTCACTACATTTGTACAGTGTGTTGGAGGTGAGTGTTGGTTACTGTTCCATCCTTTTATTTCAGAAGGCTAAGGCACTTGAAAATACAGCACAAGGAAAATTAGAATATATTCTGTATAAATTTACAGCTTCACACTGATGTTAGCTTCACACCTAAATAAAGCAGCCCTCAGTGAAATGATTTACTTCCTGCTAGAATCTATCTTCTCACTTCCACAGAACTTGACAACTTCCCTAAATGCGAAGTCAGCTAGTTTTCTGTTCTTGAAAAAAGAATCATCATTCTGTGAACATTTAACTGATCCCTAGCCTTCTTATGTCTTCCGGCACATCATTCTGCAATCAATTATGTTAATAAAGGAAATTCCCCATTGAGGGTTTTGGTAAAGTTATAGTAAAGGTCTTCACTGTAATCAGAGTACACTTTTGTCTATAAAGGTGACCATCTGGACTGAACTGAAGTTGCTGTATTTGTGGATCGACAGAAAAGTGACACCTGATTACACAAGCTATAAAAAACAGTGGCCCTAGTTTTTTGCCAGTTACTTGGAAGAGGAGACCAAAACTCCCATGCATCAGGCTCATCTTTATGTATAAGCATTCCAAATGAAATTAATGTCTGAAAAAAAGAGAACAAACTGAAGGCAAAAGAAGCCAGTTAATGAGTCAACAACTTTGTTAAAAGGTGACAGTTTTTACGGTGTCAGAGGTGCAGGATCTCTGCTGTTCCAGCACCTCCAGGGTATAGGCTATTAACAGAAACTAGATTTTAGCTGCCAAGTAATTCTATTTCTGATTTGGTGTTAAGGTAATTAAAGGTTTCATTATTAGCTCAGTTGGTTAGAACATGGTGCTAATAACACTGAGGTCATGGCTTCAATCCCTAAATGAGCCATTCACTTGACATTTGGACTTGATGATCCTTGTGAGTCCGGTCCAACTCAGAATATTCTGTGAAATAAAATGTCACTCGGGAAATGTTTTTCACAGAAAGGGGTGAAATAGCTACGCAGAATGAAACCTCCCTAAAGGTGTTTTAGAAGGAGTAGCTCACTTTTTCCTATAAAATTAAATCTAAATTTACTTACACTACCAAAAATCAAACTGACAAGCAAGGAGAGAGCAGGTCTACTCATGAAATCATTATAGGAGAGTTTACTGAACATTTAGCCCTTCAGCACATAGAAAAGAACTCTACATTGACAAGGCAGTATACTTCCATTTGCTAAAGTTAAAGTCTCATTCTGCTGAAGTAACTGGATTTAATGCATGCCGAAAGAATCAGATTAATCATTACCACTGCTGAAGAGGATTAAAAAAAACCCGTATACTGAGTACTTCAGAATAACAAGTTTCTGAGGAAATCTGATCATCAAAACCGCATTTCAACAGCAATAAGTAATAAAATACCAACTTTGCCTGAAGCCCATGATGCCTTAAGTTTTAGCTTTTATATTTTTCAGATTCTATGCTGTTTTAGTGTGTACTTCTGGGTTTCACATTAAGTGCTAGTGAGCTCTCTTCACAGAATAGGTAGACAAAAGCTTGGGACCAAGAACTGATACAACTTTCAAGCCCAAGAACATAAACAGTGGTGAAGTGAAAAGAAAAAGCAAGGAGGATGGAGCTTCATAACCTGAAGCTGTAATTGGACAATTAACTCCAATATGCTAATGGGCCAAAACTTATAAAAGTGTGAGACCTCGTGACTGTTTGTCCTTTTTGTGTCCATTTTGGGGTTCATCTTGGGTGTAGCCCAGCTGGGCTCTTGTGCTGCCCAAGTGTACCATTGAGGCCTTTAAATAAATATCTCCTTTATCCTTTTGCTCTGTCTAGTCTCTGTTCCAAGTCAGCCTCCAGAAGGCATCACACGAACATAAAGATCCAGATACACGCTTCTTATTATACCCCATTTGCTTAGTTATATATTCCTCAGGCTCCATTTTGTGTTCAATATAGAGCTGGAACTGGTAGTTGGAAGCAGCATGAAAGAACTGAATACATTGGCAATAGCAACAAATTGCATAAATTCAATCTGTTAAATTAAGTTTTTGTGATTTGAGCTATTGTGACTTACAAACTCATCATCTATTGCAGAAGGTGAATTCTTCACGAAGTGACCTGAAGAATGAAAATGAGAAAATACTTTCAATTTCTTCCAAAGTAAAAGTCAGGAATATGTTCAAGTACTAATTGGTACTGCTGCATAACAGAATTTACTATATGATCACAGCCACTGTCTTTAGAAGTGGGTGGGAAATGAGTAAGAACAAAGAAGGGGGCTTTTAGAGGGCTCAATGGGCAAATTAAAATCCAGCATTAAGGGGGATGTATGCATATGAGATTGGGATAAGTAGAAGGTGCCAGAGGAAAATCCTGCTTTCTATTGTGCTCCTTATTTTAGATGGGAAATCAAGCAAAACTAAGGCTGCTGCACATGTTCACTACAAGGTCTGGCTGTGCTAGCAGAAGCTGTCTTCAGCTGTCCACCTCTTCCTCACCCTTCATGTTGCAGCTTACTGCTGCTTCTAATCTGGTCCTGAGCTGCTTATCCTCCTGTTCAAGGCAAGCTGGGTTACCTTGACCAGCAACCCTTTTCTGACCTGTTACAGTAGGGTCCAGGTAGGGAAGGAACAACTATGCAAATAGCTTAGATAACATTTTTTTGGGGATACCAACTTTGTGATGGAACAAGAGTGTCTGGCAGCAGACCTGTCACATCCTTTTAGCTGACACAGCCTGTAGCTGGAGAAAGGCTACATTGTCTGGTCCTTCAGAATGAGTGGTGACTTCCACGGCTGCCATTTGGCACAATTTCATATGCAAAAGATTCATAAAGCACCAGCCCTTAATGGTAGAAAAAGTGATGTGAGGGCTTTACAAAAGAGAAATCCTTGACCAAATCTGTATACTACAGACTTTTAAGTTAGGCCAAAGTGTTATATGACTATAACCGGCAAAAAAAACCAAACCAAACCAAACAAACAAACAAAAAACCACTAAAAAAACCCATTACCAAATGCAAAATAGTGTATAATCTGACTAGCAGCAAGTTGTAAAAGCCTTCTATCTAAATATACAGTTCTCATTGCTTATATATGTCAGATGCAAGGCCAGCATTTGTTAGCAAGTATCTAATGACAGAGAAATGACAAATTGTAATAAAAGGGTCAGGCGAGATCACAGAATCAAATCATATTGGAAGCAACCTTAAAGATCATCTCATTCCAACTCCCCCTGCCATGGACAGGGACACTCTTTGCTACACCAAGCTGTTCAGAGTCACATCCAACCTAGCCTTGGAACACTTTCAGTGACAGGACATCTAGAACTTCTCAGAGCAACCCATCCCAGTGCCTCATCACTTTCACAATAAAGAATTTCTTACCAGTATCTAATCTAAACACTACCCCACTTCAGTTTAAGCCTATTCCCCCATGACCTATCACTACATGCCCCTATATAAAGTCCCTGTCCACCCTTCTTGCCAGCTTCCTTTAGGTACTGGAAGGCTGCATTTAAGTCACAACCCCTTTCCCCATCTTTTCTTCTTCAGCTTTTATGCTGCTTGTCCCATCATCATCAATACAGGTGAAAGACCAGTCACTGTACTGCTCTGGGTGACATGCTGAAATGCACCTTCAAGTTACAACACACTACATTACAGTACCTAATGCTTGGAAGCCCCCAGAGAGCAGATTATTGTCATTTGACACACAGCCCCAGGGAGGTGAGTGGATCACCACCAGACAAGTAAAAAGGCAGAGCGATGATTGGGCTTTGGAATTGCCTGACTGAGAACTTAATGAGAAGTACACCTGGATGTCTCTTTCCTTGAAAAATGACCACATTGTTCCCAGGCTGCACTGCAATGCATTTTAAAAGATGCAACTGTCATGAGACATCTTTCAATAGGGTATAGTTACAAAAAATGTCACCTTCTCTGTAATCCCTTTGGACAACAGTGCTGGTGAAAATGTCCCTGTCTGATCCAGCATGGCCTCTGTGGAGGCTTGCTGACTAAGGTGGCAACATGACCTAGAGGCCAGGATGTGTCTCAGTGGTCTGTTTTAGGGTTGTTGCTGGCTGTGGGAGGAAGGAAGTATCCCCGGCAAAGGATATTCTAGTACTGTGATTAGAAGAAACAAATCAAGACATAAGGATTAACCTGCTTAACCAAGCTATGACATTGTTACTTTCATTGAATAAATTAAAGAACTCAGTGATTAATATAGGCCTTAAAATTATTTACTTCAGCCCTCTGAGTAACACAGGTCAATGAACATCCATTATTTAATTTGTTTTCAGTCCAATAGATGTTGCTGAATAAAGCATATCTACCAAATAAAAAAAAAAAGGTTGATTTAATTCTTTTTAGTGATGGGCAACTCTTTATAGATAATTTCAAGAGTTAATATCTACATAGATAACTAACGAGAGCATTATTTATAGTCTGAATTGATTTAACTTCATCTTCCAGTCACTGAATCTCATTATCCCTTCAACAGCTAGATTTGGCATTTATAAATTGTGATCAAGAGGCCTTTAATCTTTGGCCATTTAAATAGAACCAGTTTTTAGGATGATTAAGCAATCTCTAAAGTTTTGTAGTTTTAATCTATAACTTTTTTGAATCTTTATTTGTTTGGAAGCAGTATTCTAGTAGTTGTTTTACCAGCACTACCAGAATGATCTCCAAACTTCTTTCTACAATTTTTTTCCCTGAACACTACTGTGGAAGTATGTTCTTTGTGCCTGAAGTTATAATCTTACTTATGACTAGGATAGGTGAACACACTTTTCTGTGATCCAGCTCTTGATCTCCCACTAAATCACTCTGTGACTGCTCCAATATCCCCCTGGCATCTCCATTGGACTTATAGGTAGGTGTTAAGACTCTTCACAGAAACACAGGCTTTAACTGAGATGCCGTAGCTGAGAAGTAATAGATTTTTAAACAATACTTGCACTGTAATTTTCTTCTGCTCAGTCTATTTCTGAAGGACAAGACAGCAAACATAAAACATTATTGAGGGACCTTTAGTCTTACTTATCTACATGCAAATAGGCTGTAGAATGTAAGTATTTTTAAAGAAAATAGTTTTTATATATGCACATGTTTTTACATAAAGTTATTCAACTACAGTTGTTAATACTTTTGTACTCTCAACACTTTTGCCCAAGAAAACATGACACAGCTATCCTATTGAAAAGGAGAGTTAATTTTTAAAACTTTCTCTTGTAACATATCAACTGAAAGTGTTAGGGGGTTTTCTCTCAGAGAAACAGCTCGTAGACAGATGTTGGGTTAATGAAGCTGAAGGAAGGACAAAAACAAGTTTGATGTGATGCTGCCAGATCCATACCAAAACATCTGAGCAGGGATGCTGGGAATGGCTGAAAAAATGTGAGGCAGACTACTGGTCCCAGTTCAGAATGAATCTTGTTCAGAAGGCTCCAGGCTGAAATAGAGGGACTTTTAGACAGAAATCACAACTAAATTGACAGTAAGACAATTAGGTGGGTCATGAGGGTCTTCTGCTGACCAACACTCGGTTTCCGTAGACTCACATGGATGTCAGCATTCTACAGTGCAGCAGCCACTCCACAGAAAACATGCATCCTAGAATAAATCAGTTTTAGCTGTGGCTGAAAAGTGATTTCTCAACAGAAGGGACAGCTAATCTGCTGCTGCAAACACATCCTAATGTGCTCCTTTGCACTGTCAGCAGCTGTTTGCCCAGGAAGAAGGCGTAGGGAGGGTGCTTGTATGTGCATGGGGAGGGCACTGACAACAATCAGTGTCATCAAGCTTGTCAAATAAATACTCCTGTCATGTCTACTCCTGTCTTCCATTTTGCAATACCCTTAGGCTCAATTCTCAAATCCCTCTCACCTCACTTCAGTGCCCATCTCCCCTCTCTCCTACTATTGCACAGTAAGACATCCTCAACCTCTTTTCTCTTCCCTACCAAAACAATACTCCAGTCTGTATCTCTTTCTCTTCCCCATTCCCAAATCTCTCTTCTGCCAGACTACCAAACTTTTCTCTTACAAGGCCTTTTATCCAAAATCATGCTATCCATCTCTCAGCATCTTCCTGCCTCAGTATTTCAATCCTTCCAGCTGATATTCCATTCCTATGGTTTGGCTTGTTTACACTTGACAGGTCATGTTTCTGGTAGACTACTTTAAAAGATGGAGAGAGAGTGGCTTAAAGATTGACTTCTTAGAGACCATGAAAGCTCAGTTAGTAGCATGTTTGTTTTCCTGCTGACAGGATAACAGCTTGAGACAGTTTGAAGGAAACCCTTTTCAGTTAAATCTTGTGTGTTCTAAATTTAATCCATAAAAGATTTCTTTCTTCATACAAAGAACAAAATTTAGGATAGACAACAAGGGAGGTCTTACTTATTTCTTTCTCAGTGATTCTCAGCAGTTAACTGATGTTCCTCCAGGGACTGGCAACCCTGGAGAAAAAGCGACTTGACACCTTAGCTGCTGTTAGCCCAGACCTCTTACCAGGTGCACTGCAGAATGGCAAAAATGGCAAAAAGCTATTTCAGCTGAAACGCTTAAATTCAGGAAGATATAATGAATTGAGCCAAGCATGTCCATAATCATAAAAACATTTACATTCCCAGTTTTATGAGCTACTCTGCAATGGTATCATTAAGCACCATCTGAGTGCTGTGAAGGCTGTGCCACAGATGATGTAAATCACTGTCTAAATCACACTTTTCACCACTGCCTGACAGAGGACAGAAAATACACCCTCTGAAATCCAAGGACATTTTGGATTGGAGAGTATATAAAATACAAGTGTATGAAAACCAGTGTCAGTATTTGAGGAGAGCATACTGAGAGGATAGAGGTAGTGAGCAGAGCCCAGAGAATGTGGCAGGGGCAGACAAACATCTCTGTTCAGTACATTGCAAGACACTGCAGAGGAGAAATATAGGGAAGAGAGTGTCAACAAAAGTGATTCTGAAAAAACCCAAAACTGCTCATATGTATTTTGGGTGTAATAAATATCAATTTTAAATATGCAAACAATATTTACTGGGGACAGCCTCGTTGCAGAGATTTGTGGTATTTAATGTTTCTGTTTCTAATGGAGAAGAAACACTAGAAAAGTATCAGAAAGAACAAAAAAATAAGAGCAGAGGACTTCTTGTTGAGTTAGGAACAGTTTCTATATATGAAACTTGTTTGGCCATATTAAACATACCAGTTGGGAGAAAACAAGTGCAACATTATTTTAGAACAGAATTTTCACATCCTAATCAGTGTTGTACTTTGATGCCTTGTAACTTAATTTTGTTTTCATATTATAGCTAAAAACTGAGTTTATGTTCATCGATATGTCTTAAGGGAGCCTCAATTTTCAATTTCTTTGTTGTGATTCAGTAATTGTAATTGCAAAATAAAATAATACTATGAAATATTTATTTATGAAGGTTGGAGGTCTGCTTTGGCTCTGTGAAAGCACCATTTGCCAGCCACTTTTTTTTCTACCATGGGTTTCCTTAATACTTCTTAGCTGTTTTCTTTATGTGTTAGTTCATTTTAATAAGTATACTTTAAATTAGGCAACAGCTATGTATTATATGATTTTTTGATACAAAGGCATGGTTTGTCCTACCTAAATGAAAAATGCTTCCAAGTTCTTTTCAACTCTGCAGCATTTTTGTTGAATGTATGTATGTATCAGTTGACATTATAGAGTTTTCCTTGAGCTGAGCCATAGGTGTACACCCAGTATGTGGAAGAACAAGTAGGCATGTGCTTGTGATTTCTCTGATTTGAATACATCCTTCAGGCAACTTATCTATAAAATAGGAAAAGGTGCAATTCAAATTTTTACCATATTTATGAAAATTCTGTTGGAGAAAAATGTCACAAGTATTCAGAGGTTGGCTCTGCCTTTAGGCAACAGGTAAGCAGAGGAGAAAAGTAGAAAGGAAATCCTAGAGGTCTTCAGGAAAGATGTTCATGATACGTAGCTCAGCCTTATACTGTCTATCTCCAGTTTCCCTCTTGTCAATGGAAAATAAACATGTTTTCTAGGGAATGTTTCTTGACAGCTGAGCTCTGTGTCATCTAGGACCCAAAGGACATCAATGACTTGGACATCATCTTCTAGGACCATACCTGTCCTGATGACTTGGCTGTTGGGAACAGGGGCTCAGCAGTGAGAAGGTATTGCTGCAGTCAGGGTAAGTCAGCTTCCCTCAAGGCAGGGAGCCATGCTGGCTGCAGGCTGTGCAGCCCTGCAAAGGACAAACTTGCTTTTGGAAGCAATTGGGCTCCTTGGCAATTGCATCGTTTGCTGCACAAGATGTGAGGCAAGGCAGTACCAGGGAGGCTTTGATGACAGGGCCAGATATCCACATGTGCCCGCCAAAGCCTGGGAGCCAGCCAGCTAGGGCTGTTTCTGGGTTATCAGCTCCATGCACCCCCATGTCTCTCAGAAGCAGCCCAAGAAGGGTTGCTAACACAGAATAAATGTGATACTGGCAGGAAGGTTCAACACAGGCCACAGTACAACAGGCACATCAGTTTGCATCGAAAATATGCTGGCTACTACTTCAGTGAGCTTGTCAGCCCACCCATAAGAGAAGGAGAACAATAGCATTTGCAGAGAGGAGAAACCTGTACAGACTCCCATCTACCATAGCAGTTGTGATCTCTGCTTTTCCCTCACGTGTTTTCATGATCTCTGAGTGCCACACCAGACAATGATTCACTGCATCTGCCATTGCATCTGTCAACTCATCTTCCTCTGAATGACTTTAGGTTTGAGGGTGCTTTCCCGACCCCAAGTGCAGAATATTCTGCATTTATTTTTTTTTTTTTCCTCTGCTCTCCACAAATAATCTGGCATTACATTAAGGGGAAAAAATGACAAAATGACTCTTCACATGAGTGTTGCAGAGGACAGAGCAGCCTCTCTGTAAAAATGAGAATATCAGAGTGATATTGAAGGCAGCACAGGAGCAGAACCTCTGAACAAGTTTGAGGAATAGAAAGAGAGGTCCCTCTTACCACCCTCTCTGAGGACTTTGAGATTTCAGTCCATTTCTGAAACAGTTCATTGATCATCTGCTTTATTAAGGCAAATGTAGAGACAGAATGAAGACAAATGTCTCCTACATCCATCACTCCAGATAGCTGTTGACCCATGGTGACAGCCCATGGCCACTGAGCACCACCAGTAACCCACGATGGCTGCTCAGGCTGGCTGGGAGTAGCTGCAGAGCTAATGGAGTTGGCACTTCATCAGCTGCCTAGAATTCTCCATGCTCTTGTCAAAGACAGCTTGAAGCAGCAGCTGGTTCTTAATCTGCTTAGCTCAGACCATTAGAAACTGAACAAAGAAGCGGCATAGCATTGTACCTCTGATGTAGGAGGTAAAAATTAGCTCATTCTCTCTCACTTTCTCTGTCCACACTCCTTTATACCTTCAGTAAAGAGTACTTGTGTGGAGAAGGGAGCAGTGGAACTGGATACACACCATGGCTTCATCCTGCCGGGCTCCAGCCTCGTGGCTGTCAGGGCCCCAGGACGCCTTAACCCTGCTTAGTTCCGTGGGAGATGCAGGTGATCACAGCACACACAGATGCCTCCATAGCGCTCAGCATTTGTGCCCCACTGTGGAACAGGGTCCAACATCAGCAACCTGTGCCTAAACCACAGGCCTCTGATCAGCCCTTTGTAATGTCAAGGGGCTTTTATCACACCAGAGCCCTTCTCTGTGTGCACTGAGGCAATGTGCAGAGGCATATTCACTGTTGAAGCGTTGGACTTCAGTCTTGACTGGGAAGGAAACAGACCCAGTTAATATTTCTTTTTCCACATATCCATTTACTTTCTTTAATTATAATAGGAGATTACTCACAAAAACTCTTGCAGAAGCTCCAAATAAAGCAAATTAAACTCTTTCAGAAATTAAGGCCTGCAGAAAAGCAACAGTCTAATTCATAGCACATTCACAGTCTGAACTCTTGCATAGATTAATATCTTGCAACTACTACAAGAGTTTCTCTGACAAAGCAAAGAAGGGGCTAGCACCCAGCTCCTGGAAGCAGTGTTCCTGGGGGATTACACACGCTGTGTTCCCTGGGAAAGGTGTGACTAAACTGGCTCCCTGGGTGCAATTTTAGTTACATAGTTCTTTCTCCACCCTGTGGCTGTATTTGGCTTTACAGACTCTTCCTGAGCAGCCAGGGACCTGTGGCAAGGTATTCACAGACCTTTTCCGGGGCTGTAGGGCCAACTGTATTGTTTGATTGTAGCTGTCCCTCCATCTGGGGTAGGAGGTGTTCACAAGTGTAGGTCAGAGGGTGTTTGGGGGGTCTCATTCTCTGTTTTAATGTCCATGTCTGGTTTGAGGCAGGTGAAAGAGATGCAGTTTTGCTGGTTGAGAGACACAACACCAGTCGTGGAACAATGTCTGTCGAGCCCTGGATGGCTCTGGGGATGAGCAACCTTATGCCACTTAAAAGTTGATTTATTATTACCTGGGACAGGCTAGACTTTAAAAAATATTTTACAATTTCTTGCTTTATTTCCTAGTCTTCAAATTTACAGCTTTGTATGGTCTAAGAGCAGCCTGTAAGTAATATTATGGCAAATGCCCAAAATTATAGTCACCCTACTCTGCTTACCCACCAACAGGTTAAATGTCTGATTTATAATTATTACAAATAAGGTCAAGCACAGGGTAGGACTGACCTCTATAATAAAAGTTCCATGATAAAAAATTTCAGTAGCTTCAGAGTTGACCCTGTAAAAGTCAGTAGTTAAGATTGAAACTCTTCTGAGGACTAAATTACTGAGGAAATTCACCTGAGTTTCAATGCTCAGAAATTTAGTGCTCAGAAAGGGTTTGGGTGCCAGTTCCAACTATAATTTTACTAAAAATATGTCTTGCTGTGTCTCACTTGTTAACGATTAAAACCTCAGAGTGGCATCGCAATACATCACAGCAAGACAAGTTAAAGGGTAAATAAATGAATGAGTTTTGTCTTCTGGACGGGAACTTGGCCATAGCATTCTGTGTATAAAGATCCGACACATTTTGAACAACCTTTCATGGGATTTGTTGTTCTTTGACAAATTCTCCTTGCCCTAAATCCTCATTGCAGAAACAGCGTATGGCCGTGACTCCAGGTCCGCAGCCGAGAGAGCCTGCCAAGAGTTTGTGGAGCACCCACCAGCCCTGGCACTGCGGAGCCCAGGTCACTTAGGGAAGAACTCAACTGCGCTCCCAGTTTTCCCTGTTTTCCCTTTTATTATTTATTTGAAACCACGCAAAAAACCATAATCCCCACACACGTTTTCTGCCATTAAAAACCCCCAAGCCCTGCAACTTTCCCGTGCCGCTCTCGGGCGGGGCGCGGCGCTGGCTCCGAGCCGCCCCTGCCCGCCGGTGGCTGCGGCTCTGCTGCCACCTGGCGCGGGACCGGGACGGGGACCGGGACCGGACCGGGACCTGCACCGGGACCGAGACCGGGAGTGACTGGCTGTGCTGCAGCCGGGCAGGATCCGTCTCGCCCGGTCTCCTCCCTGTCTCAGCGCCTTTTCCTGCCCGGCAGAAGATCGCGGCGGTGACCGGAGGGCCAGAAACCGCTCGGTTTGAAGCTCAGGGCTCCGAACCCTCCGCCGGCTTCCGCAGCGATGCCGGTGCTTGTGCGGGGGCTTGCGGCTCGGCGGAGCGTGGAGATGACGCTGCCCCGGCGGGTTGGAGCATCAGTCCCGGTTACAATGGCAGGGAACGGAGCACTCACCCCCGGAGCAGGAACAAACAGCAGGCCTTGGTGACTGCTTCCAAAATGACTACAACCCCGGATGGGGAAGCAGGGACATTATTCCTTACTGGTGCACAGGCTCCTAACAGAGCTCACCGTCACCTCTCACGGCCCGGCCGGCTCACAGCTGGATGTCCGAGCCGAAGCTCCAGACCGCGGCATTCCCAGCTGCCCCCCGCCCCATCCCCGTGTCTCTGTCCTTGTCACCCATCTCCTGCCGGCTGCGGGAGCCCTGAGCCCCGCTGGGGACCGGCCGCTGCTCCCCTGCCCGGCGCTCTGCCAGCGCCCTGAGCAGCGGGGCTGCTCTCTTCCGCCGGGTCAGCAAGAGCCCGATGCTGGGAAGGATGCATGGATGTTAATTCCAGGGAAATAGGCAGCAGTGCTGCTGTCCTGAATTTAGAATTTATTCGGCAAGCATGGTGTAAGACACATGGATATTTAGAAAGATCTTGTCAAAAGGGGCACAGCTCCACACCTGCAGAACGACTCCTCAGAGCACGTGGTAGCAGTGACGCTCCTTCTTTGCATCATTTCAACATTTTTCAAATACATTACTATTAACAAATCTTCTTTTCCCCATTTAAACTTAACCCAGTGCTAGAAATTATTCAATAATGGAAGATAGAGTGGGAACTTCCCTTGCAGAGAAATAGAGAAGATACAACAGCCAGAAGGCTGGTGAGGGACAGGCATGACCCAACTCTGCAGAACTGAAATTACTGTTTTATGTAAATAAATAAATAAATAAGTTTTTTAAGCAAACAGTCACTTAAACATCTTTAGTGCTTATTTGTTCATAGAACTGAAATGAGATCTGAAGCTTCCAAGGGCTCCCTAAAATCTTGCCATTTATCCGCATGCCTGAGGCTACAGCACGCCCAGTGAGTTCCTGTCATTTCTGTGGGTTTAACAGCAATAAATATAATGGCCCCAGCTTTCATTTATATTACAATACCATATTAGTGTGAAGGGGTCATAAAGTGAATTCTGCTTCTTTTCAAGATTTAGGAGCATAAAAAGAGCGAAGCAGACAGACGGGAACATGTCCATTGTATCCCTGATTTCTGAAAAGAAACATAAAATTGAGGAGAAGAAAAAGGTGGATTTGCTGAGTTCTGATCATTGTGCTTGAAGCAAGTACAATGTTGTATTTACTCAGAGCATTTAAGGAGAGATGGTATCACTAGAGCATGTAATCCAGCCTCCTGCACATCACAAGACATTAACATTCACTCAGTCATTCTTTTATCAGGCTTTATCACTTGAGTTTGACTAATGCTTATTTTCAGAAATCCAGTTATTGTGCTTTTGAAGGCCAAAGAAATGAATTTGCTGCTTTTATTAGCAGCTCGTTCCAGTGACTAATCTCAGTCTTAAAATGCAGGCCTTCTCAGGAGTTTGAAGCAGTCTAGCTTCCCCTTATGTGCTGCCTGTTGTACTTTTTTTGCTAGGCTGAAAAGCCTATTAATTCCCAATAATTCCTCTCTGGAAAATACTGATATATTCAAATCAGATGACATTTTATATTTTTGAGGTTGGAGTAGGGTGGGCTGATTGGGGATTTTTTTCTAAACTAAACAGATTATTTTTGTGCTCACCTGTTAGACATTTTCTGAAATTCAATGTAACTTCCATGATTCTAAATTTGGTAGTGTCTTTGAAAGACTATATGGACTAGAAGTTCTATGTCAAAAATATCAAATAAGGGGGTTTTAAGCATAATTAGAGCTGAACTTGCTTTCTTAGCTGTTTTACATGGAAATGTAACGGCAGCTTGTTTGAAGTTGTTTTTTCTGTTCATAATTTTTTTTCATTCCATCAGAATGTTCTGATTTGTAGGTGTTGAGACGACTTGTGGAACTGGACTATTTTAAGTAGAAATTATTAAGGGATTGGACAACTCACTGTGGAATGTTTTTTTATAAAATTTTTGGTTGCTCATTTTTTTTCCATTTTTTCTGGTGCAGACAGCATTTTTCCAGAGAGACAGCATAGTTATATTAATAGCAGCAGAGCAGCATTAATCCAGCATAGTGTAAGAGAAGTCTACTAGAAGGAGACTGCCATCAAAGTGTTATGCATGATATTATCTACAGATGGAGAAAAATATCCTTTATCCTCTCTGCTCTCAACTAGGATATGACTAGTACCCTGGCTACTCCATTCTGACTCTGACTAGCTATGCCCCACCAATTAGTATCAGACTCTGGTAAATGATCCTTTATTAGTGCTTTGAAAGTGCATTTGTAGTTAATGAAAGTGAATTTTGAACTGACCTGTGTCTTTTCTCTAGGTGGATAAACATGGGAGAGACTTTGTTTCAAGAACAGGAACAGCAGATTTTTCTATCCCCAAATATACTAAATGATGCTACTTTTCTCATTGGAGAAAAGTTGCTAAGCATAGACTGAGCCCAGCAAAGTTCCCTTCAAAGAGTTTTCTGCTTGGCCATTGCCTGTGGTAGTGGACCAGAGCAGGAGAGAGGGGAAACCAGAGTCTTGGAGAAGGTATTTCCTCGTGTTGTGGCAGTTCATCCTGATATTTATGACAAATTTTAATTTTCAAATTGTACTTTTCTCTTTCCATCTGAAACTAATGGGGTTCCTTCTCACCTCCAATATACAGAAATATGTTCCAAATGCCTATGCCACAAACCCTCATGCAGTTCTTGTGTATAAATGACAATTTATTCACTAAAGCAAAGCAAGTGATTTGTATCCCATGACCTCTCATTAACTCAGCTTTTTCTACCAATGGTATCAGGCAGTACTGGGGTGTGAATTGCTGCAGCTATTAAAAGTTCCTTTAATTGCTGAATTTCAGGGTAATTTAAAGGTAAATCCATATGGGCTGGATGGAACTGTCACTTAGACACTTCCTTTAAAATTACTGCTAGAACAAATGCTCAGTCAGGCAAGAATTGTCTTTCACAGCACTTTTAATTTAGAAGAAACAGAGGTATTTATTACTTTCATACAACACTACAATAATTTTAATACTTTTGGAATTAAAAATGTGTGTATCTTAAAATAGCAATATTAGCCTTATAGACCAAGTCTTATATTGTTATTTTGAAACTGAAGAAACTAGGTGGTATCTAACTTAGCTTACACTTAAGGTATGCCTTAAATTATTTTGCTTAGAGGAGGAATAAAAGGAGGAATTCTGTTTGCTTGATTCAATGGTCTTCAATGGGCAGTCAGAGATAAATCTAGAAAATTCCAATTGTAGATTTAAAGTACAAGTGCTATTCATGAATCCACAGGGATAAGCCCAGGATGCTAAAGTGAGGGACAAGGTTACTCGAGCATGACTACAGAGTCAACAGCAGGTACTTTTAAGTTCTGATATAGCTGTCTTGGCTTATGTTCAATGAATGTACAGCTGATCCTCCCTGGCATACTGTGGCTGATTATGCATTATTGGAGTGAAATTGCATCTGCAATATTTTGTAGTGAGTTTGGTTTGTTGATTTATTTAAAAATCATTAACAAGATCTGAATATTACCTACAACTCAATTTTTTTTTTTTTTGTTTTTGTAATTTGAAGGAAAAAACAAATAAAATGAACAAAATGTATTCTGTGATTCAGCATTCTTGATGGTTTTATTTATTCATTTATGCCTCATTACTTGTCTTGTATCTTGTAATGTGTCTCCTGGCCATTAATTAGAATTATTGAAGTTCTTTTATCTTCAGATGGGAACCTTGTTTAATTTCATTATGTAGTTTTCTCCTTGCTGTGTTATAAATCCCTGTGTTTACTTGTAGCTCCTCACACTTGCATATTATGTGGCAGCACTGTCAGTGGGAAATGGAGAGAGGGTGCTGAGAAACCCTCCATGAGCCAACTGGGAGCTTGCTTGTCCTGCTTCCCAACAGCTCTTATGGCCTAATATAAACCCTATTCAATCTGTTCTTTATAAGATGAGGGACAGGTTGGGTTTTCTTTTGGCACTCTTGCTTGCACTCTGCAAGAGGCTTTTAAAATCTCCCAATCCTTCAACACCAAACCAAAATCCAGTTTGGTTATGTGAAGGGACTGGACCCTCCCATCATTTTTACTGACCTTCGTGTGGCCTGGCCTCCTAAGAGGGCTGAGACATAGCTGAATAATGATCTGTTGTTTTTTCAGAGGCACTGTCTGGGAGTAGCTGAACATTTACTGTTGAGTAAATACCCTGAATTCAGTCTGGGCCAGGGAGGATAAGTTCCTGTTCCATGCCAGCAGCCTGTATGGCCTCCATCAGCACCTTTCTCACATGTATTTCTTCCTGTTTCCTGAAGCATACCTTTCCTACTCCCTGGCTCTTTTCGTGTTCCTCCTCTCCAAGCTTGCTGCCCTCCTTCTCAGTATGAGCTAGATTTCTTCCTCAATAACATCTTGCTTCCTGAGCACTAGACAGGAAAAAACAAACATCCCTGGAGACACTTCCTAGCTTCCAGTTAGCAAAATCTCAGCCCAGTATCTTCACAGCTGGAAGAAAAAAATAGAGGGAAAATCCTGGTCTCCCATCCATGTCCCTTACTGGGCTCTGCGTGATTGCTGTGACCTGAAGCTCCCAAAATCGCTCCAGCTTGAGCTGCCATTCACAAATGGATTCTGGGTTTTTTTCCACAACTCATGCAGAGCTGAGCTTTACTCTAGACATACCATGGAGTTCCTCAGTGCTATGAGGAACTGCTGAGTAACTGAGTATCACATTATTTTAAATACAAACAAAATTCATTTTCTTCCTAGTCCCTCTTATAGAAATGTTTTCTTATGCCTACAAATATTCTGCCAGATAATGTCATGAGAAGCTGACCAATGGCATGGAAAATTTGAGACTGAAGTTCATTAATGACAAGTACTGGTGTAAAGGAATTTATTGTCTATGCATGTGTGCATGTGTTGGGAACACAGATGCAAGCTGTTTGTGTATAGTTATAGCAGATGAAGCCAAAGGGAAGAAATGAAATTAAAATTAAAGTTTTTGAATAGCACAAGCATGGTGCAAGGAAGCATTTGTACAACTATATGATAACATAAAATCTCCCTAACTCTCTGGAAAAGAGTGAATCATTACCATTGAAGAAAGTTCTTGAATTTGGTGCTTACACCAACTGCTGATATATTGGTTTAATGCCTTTTTTTTCGTCAACTCTGTCTACAGAAAAACAGATTCCATTATTTCAGCAGCATACATTGATGACCCAGATGTACCAGCACAGTCCCAAATGTAGTTTCCTTCTCATCTCATTTTATAGGAGCCATAGTTCCCATTGCACCTGCCCTGCAGGTGCAGTTGTTTCCAATCATGTACTGTAATGTATCTTGTCAGGCAATGGATGCTCTGCCTCAAAGGTTGTGAAGAACTGAATTTTTTCCCCTTGCATCGCTGCAACGTACTGACTACACCTGGAACAAAACCCCTGTGGCAGAGGGACAGAGCTGGGGCCAAAGTATTCTTGGCTGAGAAGAAGCAGGCGCTGAAAATAGATCCAATGACTCCACAGTCTGATCACACTTTGCCTTTGAGAGAGTGTTCCCACTCTAACCTACGCAGGCACACATCAGAAATCATTATTCCCAAATATATCTGTTTGCTGTGATGGAGAGCTGTGATTCCAGAAAGGGAAATGTGTTATTGTGAATTAAATCTGTTCAGGAGTTTGCTATCACTTTCGGGGAAAATGTGCTCAGATACAGCAATGGGTGGCAGTATAAACTTCTGAAACACGGAGAGCTGTGCTCAGAAGTGCTGGCTGAGCCTGTTGGACATGGCAGCTGCACTGTGCCTGTGCCAGCAGCCCCCAGTCCAGCTGCGCGGCAGGACACAAGGCGAGGGTGCCGCAATTCTGCTGCACGCTGCCTGCCTTTGGAAAGACATCCAGGAGGGCAGGCTGGGAAGGAGCTGGGATTTATGCCTCTCATTCCTCACACTTTCCAGACTAGCAAAATGGGACTGCGTAAAGCTTCTTCTGTCCTGTTTGACACAGCCAAAAGGCTGTGAATAATGAATAATTAGTATAATATATATATTATAATAATATATAATATAATACTGAATAATTTAGTGCCTCCACAAACTGTCACTCCAGATAGTATTTCAAAAGCATTCTCTAATTTATTTGTTTCTGTTTCCTTCTTGACAAAGAAGGGTGGGAAAACTAAATTTAATACCAATTTTTTATACAGGTTATACTGGTTTATTTAGTTAAATGCGAGAAACAGTGAGGTTCCTTCCAGAATAAGGTAAAATGAAGCAAGAAGGGTCAAAGGGGGTTTGCCTTTAACCAGAGCTGTACAAGGAGGGAACTCCTAGGACTCTGGAAAGTGTCTGTTTGTTTAGAGCAAAAGCAAATAACACTATAACTTTGGAGATATCCAGAAAGAGGGGCACATCAACAGAGAGAGCACAGTGATGTGGTGGAGGTTGAAAGGGCCGACAGCTCCTCATATGATTTCTGAAATCCAGATCTCCCTTGGGTAATGTAAGTTAGCGCAATGAGAATTACAGCAAGTTAGATGCTATTTTGGTCATAATCATCTTTCATTTTTAGCTACTGGAAATGAACTTGTGACTAAAAAGCATCTATTGTTCATTCCTATCCATTTCTGACATCTCTCACCCACTTCCCCGGGAACAATTTACCTCATATATTTTACCTTGGAACTACCCCCTTTCATGAATTTACTGAGTTATCACTTCTCTTGTTCCTGAACTCACCTAAGCTTTTTCTTCGCAGGTAAAAACACCATATTAACTTTACCGGAAGCCATTAATCTTTGTCCAAAAAAGTCAGTAGTCCCAGTGTTGCATCTGACACTAGATGACACAACAGATCATCACAGAAGATATTTACAGATATTTCATTTGTGACAATAAAGAGAAATACTTAGCAGCTCATGGACCAGCTATTCTGTTTTCCAGAAAAGAAAAGTTGATCCCAGAAAGAAGCCAAGGAAGGGTCACAATCTGTTACGCCTCATAAGGTAAATGCCATCAAAGTGAAACACATCACAGATGGTAAATATGCCCCAGAGGCTTCCTGCAAGTCTTTCACGTGGCCATGAAATGCTGCCTTCTGCTCCTCAGGTCCTCCTGAGCACAAACCAGCCCCCCTCTTCTTGTATCATTTCCTTCTTCTGTAGTAGTAAATTCCAGGGAAAACTTTGTAGCCCCTGACTTACAACAGCATTTTCATTACACTTACCTTTGATATTTGGAGACAAGCAATGGGAAATGACACACAGAGGGAACCTCCCCTCCACATGTGCTGTCACAGCTGGTTTACATGTGGTCTGAAGTGACCCTTCTAACTGAATGGATAGAAATTCACATTTATCTCCAGGTATTAGGCTTTTTCTCCTTCTTCAGTTACTAATAAAGATGTAAAATCTGATGGAGGGTTACAGCTTCTTACTTGTTATTTCAAATGAGGATGCTCTTGTAAAATTCTGTGTCTCATTAAATAAGATGACAATAGGATGTATTTTGGAAAGATTTGGGAGAATGAAGTGAATCTGAGTGGAGGATTAAAAGATCTTGAATTTGTTATACACCAATTTGTCTCAAAACAGTAAAACCACCTCCTAACTGAGGAGGAAAAGTGTCTTAATGAATAAGCTCATTTCATGCAGAATCTGTTTGCTTTCTGGCACAATATGCATATATATGTATTTGATTTGAGATCTGGTTGTAGAAACTGATATGTAGTGTGAATTAACCCAAAATTGCTTTTTCACTGAGAAGCAGAATTACAGTGAAGTCCTATTCCAAATCAGCTAAAGCAATCATGTATTTCTAATAGGCAAAGAATAAAGAATATAGCATTGACATTGGTTTTGCTCTAAAGGTTTTCCCTTTCCTCAGCCTTTCTTTTCAGCTTCCTTCTGTGATTTAGACAAGGAAATGGTTTTATCGTGAGATACAGACATGCACAAACCAAACAGAACATGATCTCTTTCCATTTAAAAAAATTAAATATATAAAAAATGTATGGTTGCTCCTCTTTTATTTCTGTAAGGGTAAATATATACATACATATTATATATACATACATATACATATGTATATATATACATACACACATATAAAGCCACATAAACTCATACAAATATATAAATATAAACATTCATAAAATTCTAAATACCAGATTTTTAAAGATATTGTCAATGCTTCATAAATTAGAAAATATTTTACAAAATTCACTTTGACATATTTAAACCCCAAAGCATAACATTCATCTGCTTCCCTTACTGTTCAGTCATGATTTATTTCCTATCTGGCAAAACTGATTTATCACCTCTCTTATGATTGGGATTATGTCACTTTTTAATACACTGAATCCTTGCTTTTTACCAAAGCTAATTTCCTTTTAAGATTTGTCTGAAGCAGCCTGTTATAATATACTCCTCCAGGATCTACATTTAAATTTATTTGTCATTATTTTCCATTCCATTGACCTAAGCCCTGTCCTCCTCAAATATTTTAGTGCCAAGCTCTGCAGTGAGTGTGATGGTGCTCAGGTGCAAGGAGGAAGCCAAGCATGGCAATGACAGATGCAGAGCCCTTCTGACAAGCAGACTACTCTGTGTTTCAGATAGCTCTCACCTTTGCAGGTGAGTTAGAGTGGGTCACAAAGGACACATGAGCCACATAACACCGCAAACACTTTTGAAGAGATTCTGGCTAAGCAGGTTAATAATGTCTACTCCTGGTTAGGATCTGGACTTCTGTTCAGGGGTAAAGGCTGAGGGATGTTAATCCTCATGCAGAGTAGAAATTGTCTTCAGATTTTTTCTTAATTGCAACACCTCAAGCAGACTAGTGCCTGCTACTAATAAAAAGGGATATGAACTTCATACAGAGAAAAAAACATTGCTGACTCAGCTGCTGTCACCAATTTTCTGCAATTCCCTTATTTAGTATTAAGGTGTTTTATTCAAGAACAGCCCATCCTTGTTCCTTTGTGAGCTGATAACCCCAGAACACACAAGAGAAGAAGTGGAGGCCCTAAGCACTCACCTCCCCAAGTGCTGAAGCCAGCAGAGGCACTAGCCTCTTGTATCCACTTTCCTGGTCAGCTTCTCCTTCTGAGAAGAGCTGGGGAGAAGCACTGGCAGCTTTGGCAGGCAAATGCCTCTTTCACACTTGTAAAGGGTCAGTTGCTCATAAACAGGATCATCTGTCAAGTGAGATGAGGGTACTGGTGGTCTAGGCACATCCCTCTCAGAGCATATGTGCACCCAGGATGCTGGGTGATGGTTCCTGTGGCTCCTCAGGGAGTTCTGACCGTGTTTAACAGCTGCAAAGCCACATAGGATGTGTTTTCTCCCTTGTCCTTGAGTTAAGTTGTTAAACAGGGATTTACTACCCTTATACAAAGAAACAAAAACTAGACTTTTCTGCTAATGATGCTAATAACCTCCTTCCAGGGAATAGGGAAACAATTTCATTATCAGCTCATAAAAACTCAATTGATTGAAACAAATCAGTCTTTTTTTTTTAATCTGCTGAACTCAGTTCCCTTATGTCATGCTTTCTGAATATTTTTTAATTCCTGTGACTTACTTTCACATTTTCTCCACTGCTTCTCAATTCCTCCAAACAGCGTTTAATACTCTAACCAAAACTCAACTGTATTGAACAAAGTGGAACAAGAACCTCTGTAGCAAAGAGAAAATGTCCTTACATTCCCAGCATCTGACTTGCCACTTTCTCTGTGGCATCATTGAGTACTCTGCCAGTCAATGTCACTTTAAGGCATTATGAAATGCTTCTGCCTCTTTCACTTGTTAACATTTTGTGTTTGAGTGTTTGCTGGAGATTCAGAGGGTAATTTCTGCCATCTCAGACAGAATGTGGGTGGAAGAGGCTAAGTTGAAGACAGCAAGATTCAGAGAGTCTGTATCCCACCGTTGCCCAAATATGACAGTCTAGTTCCTAAACACAGGCAGACGAGCACAAAAAAAGCATCCTGCCCTGTATCCCAAAATCCCTGCTGGAATTCAGACCTAGGGCAAACACCATCTCCACTCAAGTCTGTTAGAAGTCCTTAGACACTTGACATAGAGCAAAATGCAGTGCCCATGTAGAGTTCTACTGAGCAGCCCAGATGGGGGAGGATGAGCTATGTCTCAGATACACAAGTTTGATTTTTATCGATCTGAAAACTTCTTCCTTCTATGGGTAATTTGTTTTAGCTTGGCTTGCAATGTCAAGTCCAATAATGTGTGTACGCCGCAATTTAAGATTTTGTATACATGGATGATTACACAGCATGATAATTTGTTAAGCCACACTAATTTAATGATATGCTAATACATTCACTATTAGATTTCCTCTTTTCTTAAGAGCATGTGATTTAGCATGTGTTGATTTAGCATCAGGTTGACTCTCCTGTAGCTTGTGATCACATTTTCTTTGCTCTACTTTTTCTAAAAGGAATATTCTGTCACATCTGAGTAAAACATTTAGTATAGCATTCAATATAACATTTTTTATTTTTTCTTCACTGAATTACATCACATTGAATTTAGAAAGCATGCCTGTTTTCTTGGGATCACTGTGAACTTTGATCATATCCTTTGCAGAACCTGTAACTATTCTTAGGTCAGTGAATATAATACTCCCACGTCAATGATGACTTTTTTAGTAAATCATCAAAGTTGTCAATGAAATTGCTGAATAGTACTGAGAGCAGGTTAGATTTTTCTCCTTCTCACACTTCAAAAGGCCTTCAGATTTCACAAAAGGTCAAACATATATACATATTTAAAATAATAATTTTAGATGTATCAGTTTTAATTTTAGAAAAAATATTCATTTAGAGAATATTTTCCTAGTTTTATAGGGAAATGGTACACTGGAACTGAATCAAAAGCCTCAATGAAATTAAGATCTATCACAGCCTACTCTTTTTACCTAATTCTTTAGGCCATTCATGTTGTTAAAGAGGAAAACTAAATTGGCTGACGTGATAGGATGTTGGCAAACCAGCATTGCCTAGTTTTTCTCACTGTGTTATCCTCTAACTACTTATGAATTGCTTGTTTAAAAAGTCACAGCAAAATTTGTGCAGAGATTGTGTTAGGGCTGCAATAGGTTATGTAAGGTACTTGTCTATATTTCAAAATTTTCACACTTCAGCTGTGCTGCTACAGCTAAAACAATAGCAGCCTTCCACAAACCCACTGTTAGCATCCATGCAGTTCAACTGGAATGAATATGTTAATTCCAGAGCATGTACTCTTCACCTGATTATTTGGTTCAGCAATTGAAATAAAATATGTCACATCTATGCCCCAGCTATTCTTGACCTTCCTAGTTCATCAGCGATGCCTGTCCTCATTTATATGTGTATGCCTATAATACTGAGGCTGGCATTCAACCATCTGTGAAACTGTTGTACAAGAAACAGCTTGCTTGTTAGTCCTGAGATCCTTTACAGATTGCAGGAAGGATCACTCTATTTTAGGAAAGTCATGAAGAGAATCTAAGAGGTTACTGGAATTTTGGCTAGAAGTGATCAAGGCCTTAGTTCTGATATGATAGTAGAGGACTGCTGTAAGTGATGCTCCATGTCATAACATCCAGGGTTAGGACATAGACAAAAACAACCACTAAGTGACTCTAATGGCGTCCCCCTAAATTTTGTTCTCATTAAAACTGCTGACATATAGCTGGAAAATTTTGAGCCTTCCACAACAGCTATTAAAAATGAAAATTCCTTCATAGGAGCACTGACCTATCAGAGTATCAAATGTTGAATTTTATTGGTCTTAATGTCAAGACCTTTCACAGCCTCTTTGTACACCACCTGTCTATGGTGTACCCAGCAGCAGCCATTAAATCAGGAGATGTCATCTTCCACCTTCAGGTGGCTCAGGGTGCCAAAATTCATCATTTCTGTGTTAAATTTTCAAACAAATGTCTTTCTTGAACTCTATCCCTTCTTGGGAAGACATCCCTGAGGGCATCTTCCACTTCATTATCCCCTCTTTTCCTGATGGCTGTAAAGAAAATGACAACTGATGGAATGCTGGGATGCTGCTCTTCATTTTAATTAATTGCATCTCACTTTTCCCCATCAGTTTCTCACCTGTTTCTGCCTATCTGTTGTTTCTTATCTATTGGTTTGGCTGTAAACTCTCATGGTAAGGGAAAATTAGTAGATGCACAATGTTCAAATGTACAAGTGGTCCATAGCTAGAGCTCCTAAGCATTGCAATAGTATATATAATACATGAGCAATAAAAATCTAATGATTCAAGCAACTAGACACTTTTCTATGCCAAATAAATTTATATTTTTCATATTATTTCTGATGCCTCCTTTGTTTAGACTAACCTTTGTTTCCTGCCTACCATGGTTTTTATCTAATCGAGAAATACGGTAAAGTATTGAGCAAATTTTCTGCCGAGTTGCTAAAGTTATTCCCAGCAGGAGATGTGTCTGCCCTGAAAGGAGCTGAAAACCATGAAGCAGACTAGAAGCTCTTTTTGGTTATTCTATTGCAAACAGTAAAAACACACAGAAATGCTTCAGGATTCACCTTGTCAAAACAAATCCATTCTGCTACTTCTGCCTACTAACGACTGCTTACAAGTAATTCATTTTGGGTTTTTTACAAGAAAAAGAGACTAGTGTTCTTTCTGTTAATGATACACAATGTTCACACTCAAAATCAGTGGATGACATTCTATACCTATGGTATTAATGACTATAAATCAAAACACAACAATGGAATGGCCTAGCTTATTCCATTATTTGCTATTTTCTATTAGATTTTATGTGTCTTTATTTGATTTCAGCTAAAATCCTCTCAAAATAATTTTATAATTTCTTTCCTAACACTCCAAAGGCTACAAGTCTAAAGTAATAGTTTTGTGTTGTCTATAAATTGCCTAGTTGGAAATGTCAGATTTTACCTAATGCAAAATTTAAAATGTAATAAAGAGTGTACTCTATTTTTTCTCAAAAAATTTAATTGCAGAATTATTTACAGGAGATGAACATAAACAATACATAAACCAATTGAAAGAGGCAGCTTCATAAAAGAGCCATGGGGCAAAATAGTGAAGCACATTTTCTTACAATCAGCTGGAGGTGAGTAGAGAACCATGAAAAAAAAGAATAACTCAATAATAAAACAATTTTCAAATATGTCTTCAAAGTAACAAATAACATTCTGGTAAAGAAGATATTACTGAGAAGCAATAAATTATTGTAGCAATGAAACAACATACTGTACATTCAGTTTAGGTATCCTGCATGCTACTAAATAGAATTTATCAAAAGAACCATAAAAGCATGAGAAAGAATTACATAAAATAGTTTAATTCTAGTGAAGTGTAGCTTTATACAGATGGTGAATATTTGGCACTCAGTTCATCCTCATTGTTGATATGATTTCTTATGTATATATATATTTATATATATTTATATATACTTTTAATGATAACTAAACAGCTAGTTTCCTGGTTCTAACATTCCTTGAAGTTCTATAGGAGGCATTTAATTTAGTCCTTAGGCCACACTTGATTATTTTGGCATGTCCATGGTAAATGAAAATATGAGTTTTGTCTCTGTACAGAAAATCCTGCACAGTCATAGTGGCTTTTCTTCACAAAAGAACAGTTTTTAGAGCATGTAAGCCAGGCTACTTGAAAGGGAATTTTATTTTAGTCTGGAAATTAATGTATAAATTGAACTAAATAATACATACATGCTGAGCCCTTTTAAAATGAGATGGACATTCTATTAAACCTCCAAAGGGTAAATCAAAGCATGAATATGAGCATGTGGATTCCATGGTAACTATAAACAAAGCTGGCATTTCTTTGTGAGGACTCTCTTCAGAGACTCAAACCTACTACTGAGCCCCTCTGCCTGACTCTGACCTACTTGAAAGGAAAAATGAGCTCCTGCAAAGTAATGGCTCAGTTGCTACCTTGAACACAGAGTCCTTCCTACCTCAGACTTGCTGAGTCAGAGATTGATCTGAATTAAGTTGGTTCAGACCGGATATTTCTTTCTGGTTTCAGTTTCTGAGCATTGATTCTAAGACAGCTGGGATCAGAACTTAGCCCAGTGCCCTGCAATAATCCACCTCACAAATAAGAAACTTGTATGACAGTGAAGCTTTAGAAATGGTAAATTGTGTGTTGAATGAAAGAGTGGCAAGGTAAGAAGAAAATCCCTCACTAATGGGCCATGTTTGTCAATAATGACTATATAATCAAATAAGCCTCCTCCTCATTTATGCTTAGGTGAAAATACCCATGGTTTTGTACCTAGAGAAGTAAAAAATCCTGTCCAACAAAACCAATTTAGAAAAATAACGATTTGGCCTTAATAAAATATAGAATTAAATTGCCAGCTGATGAAACTGTTCTGTGTTTGCTCAGTTAAAGAGCAAGCTGTGTAGACAGACTAATTTACCTTAACTATGATCTGACTTCAAAAGCCCAGTTCTCTTCTGGCAGTGAAGGGTAATGGGACAAAAGCTGGGTGTGGAAAGGTGGATCAGCGAAGTCTTCTTCTGCCATCATCTTTTATGAAATGCGATATGTATTTAATGATAAAAGATCTGGAATACCATTTATAGATACAGAATCATAGAATTGTTTATGTTGGAAAAGACATTCAGTAATGAATGCCACAGCCTCTTTCAGCTATTGGAATTTTATTTCATTAAGAGGAGCTGAATCAGCCCACATACACTGGCCAAATTTTCTTTTGGGCAATGTTCCATTTCAATTTTGGTTTTATACTTGCTGTCCTGAACAGCCTATTATGTAGTTAAACAGCTACAGCATTATGCCATAGAGGTAGCTGCATTTCAGAGATAAATTAAGCAATTTCTGTGGATACAGAGGGTTTAATTTCTGACAGGACTTTGTATATGCATATGAGTATGCCATAATACATCTGTTCCTGAAAGATGGTCCCTGGAGGTGCACATGGTGAATAGTTGCTGATGGGCCATGGGGCTGCAGTAGGCAGTGAACCTGCCACAGCCATCATTGTTGAGGATGAGCTGCAAGAAAGTGGCACACTCTACAGGAATGTGAGTGTTGACTGTGGTTCCTGGGCCTGGTTCTCTGGAACCTTGACAGTGAAAGATCATTATGTGTATATACTGATATATGTATATATCCTCTTTCTATTCTGTGCAGTATGAAATGGTGGCCTCTCGTCTGCTGCTCCCATCCATGCAGAGAGAGGTGTCCCCATTGCTCTGCCATAAAAGAACCCTTAGGGTTAGGGCTGAGTGTCACGAAAGAGCAGCTGCCCCAACCAAAGCACAATCATCATGCCTAAGTGCTGTGTCCCATGTCATCCCTTGTGTTAGCTGGGCTGGAGGGAAGACCTGGGGAGAGAACAGGGCGTTTGGGGAAGGCTGCTTGTGCAGCAGGTACCCCGGATGGATCTCTCCCACTAAGAAAGCGGGGGAAAATGCACTTGCAAAGGGGAGACTTGCCAAGATTCCTGACCAAGAGGGCTCAGCTGCCGGTGCTGTCAGCTTCTGTGCCTGGCACCAGCCAGGAGTCTCCTCCGGCTCCCTCCCAGGGAGCGCCTCCACTGCTGGGACCTCACTGCCATTGTCAGGAACCGAAAAGGCAGAGATTTTTCTGGAAGGTTAATTTGATGCTCATCACTCCCTGCCTATTCCCTGGCAGATGGTATGAGCACTGATTGCCCTCATCTCTACTTTGCCCAGGTCTTCCTCTTGGTTCAGTGAGTTTTTCTTCTCCTTCAGCACAGGTTCAGACTGAGGTCCCAGATGCTGGAAGGGTGCTGTGGAAGGAAACTCCCCAGCAGCATGGGGACAGGTAGGAGAACCCCCAGCATCCTGCCATGCTGGGTTACCTATCCCAGCTGCAGCCCAGCCTGGAGTTTTGTGTTGGCTAATAAAGTGCTTGGAGATCCTTCTGGATGAAAGGCACTGTATAAGTGTGGGTGTCAACCTGTCATACACCAGGAAGCACCTCTCTAGACATTAAGGAGTTTGTTGATATTCCTTACCTCGAGCGTAGCTGGCGGGTGGTATCCCTGCATCATAAGATGCTCTAGGAACAGCAATCGTTGCTTCACGATTCATTTAAGTTCTCTTACACTGAGGCTCTGGTTTTCAGTGCACACAGCTTTACACCTGGAGCTGCCAAACCAGCTTCAGACCTCAAATCAGCATGCACAAACCTGCACTCGGTGGGGCAGACTCCAGTGTGCCCTTGCCACTGGTGCCAGCCCTGAAATGCTGAGGAGGACATCAAGCCCACTGAGTGGGCAGGGCAGGCTCAAGGCTTTGAGTGTAAAAGGCTGAGCTGGGCTGATGTGGGGGCCCGCTGCCCCGGGCTGGGGGCCTGCATGGAGAGGGCCTGGGACAGAATGGCAACACTGCCTGAGGTGCCACGGGGCCAGGAGCCTCCCCAGGGCCCAGCTTCCACAGGCCACGAGGAGGCTGCACGCCCCACGGGACACACCCACATCCATCACAGAGCAGCTGCTTGCAAAACCACCCAATGACCAAACATCCCTTGACTACATACTAGATGCAGTGCTGAGGAAGTAGAGTTCTAATTTACTGATACAGCAGGACATGGGCTTATTTTAAAACAAATAATTTCCATTATATGAAATGTATGTTATATCTAAATATATGACATTCACACACTTTCCTATGCACACTTTAATTCCTTCCTGATTGATCTCAAATCTAATATAGTGTCAAGGCTAAGCATGAATTAAAACATCTTTTGGTGTTAAACTGTACAACGTTGTTCATCTTTGCATTCTGCCAAAGGCCGTTCTAATCAGGTGGACATGAAATAATAAAACACTTCATAATGTACTTCACCAAATTACAAAGAATTTCAAATCTAAAAAAATATACAAACAAAAATAAGTATGGCAAATATCAAGAACTTTATCATTCAGGCCTTACTCCTTGTTAAAATTTTCTGAATTCTGTTTAGCATACTTGTGTTTTACAGGCAATGGCTAAATGAACAGAGTTTCTATAGTTTTAATGTGTCAAAATACACATTAGCCCAATTAATACTTAATTAAACACAAGACTATTTTGCTATATTCAGCTGTTCTGAGTGGGTCTGTACCATGAACTCTCAAAGGAGAAAGCATTCTAGTTCCTATCTTTCTGTTTATTTATGTTCCTTCTACCTTGGTTTTATAACTGACTTTATTTTTTGTGATGTGGAGTCAGATTACCTTTGTTCTGGTTACATATTTATTAAGACATGGTGTTTCTCATGTCAGAGAATGAAGCAATCTGACTTTGATTTATTTGCAAAATAAATATGATAAGCATAATATTATCTTTCTAAACTAACCAGGTGTACAATATGTAAATTGAAATGGCTTATTTGCCATAAAAGATATAATGTTGCCTGTACAGTAATTTAATATATTGCACTTCAAAATTTAATGTGCACAGATAACATTATCATACTTGTTGGTAGACATCTAGTTTACTTTTGCTTTTTCTATTTTTTTGTGGTTTTGTTTGTTTGTTGGAGCAAGGTAGAAAAAATAGAAATCATAGATTTATAAATCTTATACTGAGAATTTTATTATACCAGGATGGGAAATCTAGAACGCAGACTCCTCCAAGTCAGCATTATTAGGCCAGCTGGGATCTCAGTTTATCTGTAATCTGTTTGATTTACAATTTCTGCTCATAAAGTCTGATGACTGGCAGGAGCAGGTACAGTTTGCCTTAATGGCATGACCTGTTGCTGCAGGTAGGAGAGTTCAAGCGAGTAAAGCAAATGTGATTCCTCCTGAAGTGTACAGAAAATTAGATAAAATGTATCAGCTGCCATATCTATATATGTGTACAAGTGTGTGCGTGTCTATTTTAAATTTCTTCAATCTAGGAAAAAATACTGGCTTTGGTTTTGTGTGGTTATTTTAATTAGCAGCTCCACTTTAAGATACCAGTTTTCAAGACTAAAGATGCCAGTCTCTGCATGTACTTCTGTATTTAAAATAGTACAATAAATATAGGAAGTAGCATCCATATTGTACACTGCCTAGGATTTAGCTCTTTCCTTAATAGAAAATGCCTTGAAAACACAAGGGATGGGAAATATAATGTTTTCATCTATAGAAGAATATTTCAGGGATTTATTCTTTTTAATCATTTTTTTCTTTTTTTTTTTCTTTCTTTTTTTTTGCATTCTTGAAGGATATACATTCGTCTTGGTTTTTGCTTCAAATATAGTTTAAGGCTATTTTGGTAAAGTATATACCAGATACCAGGCTCAATTTACAGGGGTGTCTTCTCACAGAAACTTCGCAAAACTTAATCTTTAAAAGATTAGTACTTTGAAGCCAAGCATGCTTTATCAGCTGTCCAAAGACAGAACTCATACTTAATACCACACACTGTAGGGAAAGGAGAAGGAAAAAACCAACCAACCAACCGAAAGAAAAAAGATATGAAGCAATGTCAGATCTGCATAACCTACTGCTCTTCATGTTTTCAGTCATTCATCAGGCTGCAGGGTGTGTGGGACTTGGATGTAAAGTGCTCAATAGGTGAAGAACCAAAGTGCTTGAGTATAATTAAAGAGTATTCTGCCTATGGCTAAATACATTGCATTTGTTAAAGCAGGTAAACAGGGAATGTGGTAGCTGGGGCTGTCTATCTCACTGGGTTCTCATTCTTCTCACCTAAACTTGTGTTCAATAGGATTCAAACCTTGGTATTGGGGGCTGCATGTTACTCATTTTATTGCGTCTTCACCTGAAGACTTCTAAGGGCTGGATTGCTTTGTTTGGCTCTGGAAAGTAGGTGAAGTGGAATAATTCTGTCCTAATTTGTTTTAAATTAAAGCCTCTTGACTGTGGTAGCTACCACTTCTCTCTTCTGACAATATGAGGCTTGAAAATGTATTATTTTCCTTATATTCCATGGCTGGAAATCACTTATCTCTTGAGTCAGGTTTTTTTTTTTTTTCCCTATGTCTGAAGCAAGCAAGAACCTTATTCTTGCCATAAATGATACTGCATAGAAAAATAGTTCTAAAAAAAATACAATTGTAAACCACAGTTCACCTTTACCTTAACATAACCATTTAAACTTATATATACTTACCACTCACATTCATATTTCTTAAACTGTTTACAACATCACAACTGGCATTTTAAACAAGCAAGATTTTTTTGTTCTCAAGGATACCCTGGAAACTCAATTGTTATAACAATTTGAGAGTTTGAAATAGTACATGTAGCACAGCTCTTGAAATGAAAGAGAGAAGGTTTATAAAATAAATATTAACATGTAAAAGAACTGTTAAAAATGCAATGAGTGGTCCAAAGGAGAGAGTATAACTTTTTCTTTACTCATCTTACTACAGAAGATCTAACTTTTTAAGGCTTCCGTTTTCCTTTCACCCATCACTCAAGTCCTCTTGCATTACAATTTTGCTTAGGTTTCAGTGTTGTTATACTGCTAACGGCAAACGTTTCTTAGTGGACATTCCCACCATCACCAGACTTGTATGCTTCTTGGTTTCTGATGAACTTTGGAGTTTTAGTGGCTGGATATCCCTGTTCATCTCCAGAAACTTGAATGAGATGAGAGGCCTAATGTTATTTTGCAGTAACAAAGATGAGAAGAGTGGCAGAGCGCATGGGTAAAAATGTTAGCTGGATTCTAGGAAAAGAAACTGGAGGTCAAGGAGATAAATGGATTCTTTCTTTCCTGCTCTTTACATTTGTAGCACCTTCTACTTGTATTAGCTAATGCCTCTAGTGAATGGTGAGATGCACCCATTTATAGTTTGTTATTCTTATCCCTAATTATCACACATTTTATAAAAATATAAATAACAAAAAGTAAGCTGGGTTCCATCTCAAGAGGTGTTTCTTGTTGTCCTCTGAGAATATATTGGATAAGTCAGGTCTTGACAAGCCCTATCCATTGTAGCTGATTGTAAGTCAGACAATAAATACAAAAAGAAGTCGTTCTTGCGGTGAGCTCAGCAAATTCTGAGGAAATCAAAAGCATTCCACTGTGCTTATGGCACAAAGAACACAACATCAAGGGTATATTTAGTGGAGAGAATGAGACAAAAATTACCAGGTAAGTGACAAACTGTACAAGCATTTTGTTTAAAAAAAAGAACTCTGCAGCATTCTGTCTTTAAAGCCGGGTTTGAGCCTCTGGGATATAGATCTCAATGCTGTCTGCACGCTCTGTGGCTGAATTCTGCCGGAAAGAGGCTGCTCGCTTGGCAGCCATCAGCCGTCTTCTGGCTTCTTGTCGTTGTCTGTCAGGTAGGTCCAGAGATTTCTCTCTTGTGATGGGGAATTTTCCTTTTGGGGGCTTCTTTGGTACAGGAGGAGGAATCTTTCTTTCTTCCTGCAATAGGGCATTAAAACTACGGGTGAGCTGCGTGTAATAGGCACTTGTCAGCAGAGCATGCACATCAAAGACATGAAATGCAAAGTACTGATTACATACATCAAGCATGCTCAATTTGTGCTTGCCCATCAGCTGACTAATGGATTACATAAACAACTATCCACACTAGGGACACTGACAAAACCCTCTTATTTGACAACCATTATGCATTCTGCGGTCCTGTTCCTGAAAAAAGACTGTGCTTCCTTCCACCATCTTTGCAGGTATTGGCACATGCAATCTGCACAGCTCACTTTCATATGGATTTGTTTAATTTAAACTGACACATTATTACACTCATTATAAACAGAAACACACACTGTCTCTCCAATAAGAATTCAGCGCATCTGTGTGGTCTGATCAAGTGAAAAGACTCTCTAAGATTAGCAGGACAGGATTTTTTATTAAATTAATCATACTGAGTTTAGCCTCAGCTGGATATGAGATAGCAGCTGTGTATACATGTCTATTAGTTTAGTCTCCTCCAGGAATTGCTCTATGGAAACATTCAAGTGCCAGCCAGAGAGAGAACATAGGGCTAATTGTTCTGCTTGCAAGCCTGGGCCATTTTAAAGAAAATTATTCTGAAGAACTATCAGATTATAACATGAAAGTCAGTAGATTTTGTTACCAAAGTAGCTGTAAATTTCTCTGCAGGTGTTAAATCAAGAATTGTTTTGACCATTTAGAGACTGTGAAATATGAGGGCCTATAATCAAGGCATTGTACACTAATTTAGGTTAGAAGACAGAGAACTCTGGAGGTGATTTCATACAATCCCAATTCAAAGTGCACTTGAAATTAGATGCAACTTTGAAGTTAAATCAGTTTGGAGGTTTTTTTTTTTAATTTCATGTTTACTACTGGACTGCATAGCCCTGAAGATGAAGACTCCATAACTTCATTTGTATAGTTATGGTTATTATGATAGATCTTTTTGCTATATAATTTCTTAAAGTAATGGTAATAGTCCAGAGTATGGGCTGTTCCTTATGGAGAACACAGTTAATTTGATGCACAGCAGGATTCAAATAATACAAAAAATTGAACTGGTACTCTCCTCATTGTTTTTTTCTGTTTGGTTGGTTTATTTTTTCAAACTAATTCTGACTCTACTATCCAAATGTAATAGCCAAGACTAAATAACTAAGATTATTTAAAAACATAGTTCTGCATTAAACAGGAACAGCACAACAGCCTAAGATGCTATTCCCTGTGATGGCCTGTTCTGCCTGTCTTTATTTTCTCTATCTCCTGTTTTCATAAAGGCTCCATTCCTGTCACCCCATGTTATTTTTTTCCCCACTTTTAGTTATTTCCCTCTTAGGAATATCACTGTTGCTGTCACTATAATAATTTCTTACTTCCAGTTGTCACTAGTAAGCAAGAGTTGCAAACTCACCATCCACCAACCCGATGGCTGAAAATTAAAATCCAAGAGGAGCATGAAGAAATGAAAAAGTTGTCAAAATGCCTCCTAATTCCTCCCAAACCAAACAAGTATTCACCTGAGGCCAACAGTACTGACTCAAACCAAATGCTGTTTTCATCTGACTAGTGCAATAATCAGCAATGACAGTGCGATAATAAAGGTAAGGGATGAAGTTTTAGAGAGGGGAAAGGCAGTTTCAGAATTATACTGCTTTTATGGGCAATTTGTCACCTTTGGTTTGTAAGCATCATGTGGGGCATCTTCCAAATGGTGGAGTTGCAGGGCATTTGCCAACTGTACTTTCTCCCACAAAAGTGTGTTGGCAGAGCTTTAGTATGACCTGTGCTATGTTTTGTCACATGCTTTTCTCTCATTCCTGTTCTATTATCATTTGTGTCACGCAGGCAGAGTTAAATATTGCAGTGTTCAAGTTTGAGCTGCCCCAAATGTAGTAGAGTGCTGATTTTACCTTGTTTGAATTCTTGGGCTATTGTCTTCAGTCTGAATTAATAATAACATATTTCTCTTCTAGCCTTTAGAATGTGAATCAAATAATTTGAACAAAAGTGTAATGGAGTAAACTAGCTTAGCAAAATCCATTTTATTTATTATATAATTCAGCTCAACATTGTTAAAAAAGAAAAGACTCCTCATCTGATGAAAGTTTCCATGTAAAAGTTCGGCCCTGCCAGTTAAATACTTTCCAGGGTTAGAAACCTATTGTGTTTCACTATTGTATTTATCGCAAGGAGACTGCAGAACTACAAATGGGGAGTAAATGGTACTGTCCATGGTCTGCTTACCTTCCTTTCAGGTGATTCTATTATTTTCCACTCATTGAGTTTCAACTGGTGCAGTTCATCAAACTTCATGCTGACGTCTTCAATTGAGAGCTGCAGTAAGTCCCAGAAACCGGCGAGGTCCTGGGAAGTTGGTCTTGGCATGGCACTCGGGTCCTGCAACGCACAAAGGAGAGAACGTGATGCTCCCAGAGGCTTTCAGCAGTGTGCACTGAGGCAGGGAGGGCATGGTGCCAGATTTCATTGCTGCAGCACTGCTCAGTGCTAAGGCTCTGCACACTCTGCAGCTGGGAGCTGTGACTGGAAAGCTGTGCCTCCTACACAACCCAAACATGAATGAGTTGGATGTCACATGCAAGCCTTCCTGAATTTGCAGCATGGGAATTCCTTAGTACCATATGTTGTGCTGACCTGCATTTCTAGAAAGGAACAAGCTGACAGCCTCTGTCTGCTGATTATTAAAGGCAAAAGGAACATGGTTTGTATTCCAGCCAGCCTGAAGTCTTCCTGGTTAAAAATTGCATTAATGATAGCTGATTAAGACAAAACAATGCCACAAAGACGTTGTCACCTTATGCTGAACTTGATGTTTACATTGTCTTGCATTTTCAAATGTATACATGAAGTATGAAATCTTCATGGGAGGTTTGGATTTTGTTCTCCAGGGAGTTGAATCACATTCAGGAACTAGGAAGACATTACCCCCAGGTACTGCAATTAAGAGGCTATATATGCATAAGACTTAATGGAGCAAACATTGGTGGTAACAATGAGCAAAATGACCCTGTATTTGATAATTAACCTGATGCCAGTGATGGATAAAAATTGTATTATAAGGTAGTATTCAGACTCTTAACTCTATGCTCTCTGAGCACTGGCACTAATTCAAGAAAAGAGCTTTGTCACTTTATTGAAATAGGGCTTAACTGGTAAACATGTCTGTGAAGGTAATGAAGAAACGCCTTTTTCCATCCAGGACAGGAGGAAGCCATTATGATGGTCTAAAGAATGGAGCTGGGAGAGGGGGACATAAAAATCATGCCAAACAGACTCTGGATCTCTCCCTTCCTGAGCAAAACCTGCAAAGACTAGTTTGCTATGTTAGCATCACTGCTATCATGGCAGGCTCTGTTCCCCACCTTTTTCAAATCTAGAGGTCAAAGGCTTATTATACTTAAACACAACCCCACAGTTGTTTAGAAACTGGGAGATAAGTTAGCATTGCTATTGAATTACTCCCTTGAATCACACATTTCTTAGGGTTTTAAACTACTAATTGCTGCTCAAACTTGGTTTTACAGGTGCCACTGTGGGAGATGAGCACCTGGAACTGAGCATGACAACATGTAGTGTCACCTATATCTACCCCCCTACTGGAATCTAGGCCAAGAACAACTTACAAGTCTTCTTCACAAGAAGAAAGTTTCCTTTTAACAGGGAGCTTCAGGGATTTAAGCGAACTGGCCATATAGATTATAACAGATTTCTGGGAATATTTCAACTCCAGGTTAGTGTTTACTGAAAACTACTTAATTGAGTGGACCCCATTTCATTACAAAAAAAATTAAAATTTATGTCAGTAGTGTTACTTACTCTATACAGGTCAATATTTCAGGTTTTAGGAACTGAGTCCATGTGTGAAATTCATGAGGACAGTCCCACAGCAGTCTGTCTTGCAATCTGTTTTCTCCTGCCTGGTCTCCTCAATGACTCTCCCCAGTTTCCTCTAAATAGCCAGAGAATGGTGCCACTCATTGCAAGAGCATTGCCTTCTGAATCAAGGCTAATTACTGTTCTGTACCTTTGTGCTCCTCACTTTGCTCATGGTGTTTGTGAAGTCCATGGCCTACAGCATGACTTGCAGAGGGCTGTGCCATATGTGGTCTGGACACAAGAGGGCTGCCTCCTGCTTCTTACACATCCACAGTTCATGAATAAATGCGGCCACAAATGAGTACTATTAAAGCCAACTAAGTTTGAAAAGATTGGCTTAAACCTGCTTCTTCTCAGAAACTACTTATTTACTTGTAATATATTTGGAATTCGGCTTCGCAGCCCTCCTTTTGAAGGATGCATAAAGCAAGCAACAAGTACCTAGAAGGAGCTCAAGCTGCTCTGTTTTAGCCTTCAACCATGACACACAAGCTGAGCAGGATCTGTGCTGACTAGAGAGCACAGAGGAGGACACTTCAAAGAAAAATAAGAGTGTTGCAGAAAGTAATGTGAATAACGCAGAAGGGACTAATTATTAATCAGTAATGATGTAATATCCAAGTAGTTAGTGTAGATTAGTAGTTAGTATAGATGTTGGAGATAGCCAGCCAGATTCATAAAAAGAAAACTTAATTGAAGCTCAATTCTGAGAATCTTTGATGAGAACTCCTAACACAGAGTACAATCAAATGTGCTGTTTGAAGTTCCCATGATCCTTTAAAAAACTCCATTGGTGACTTTCATGGTTAAATTTCAGTTTGAGTTAGTATATTCATCTAAAACCCTTGTTGCATTTTGAATTAGCAGAAGTAAATGCTGTTGTTCTGTGTCCTACATTTAAGCTTATAAGTGCTGAAGACTGTCAGAGAAACTGCCATGTGGCAGCCCTTTATGTGCTGGATGTTTTAGAGAGAGGGAATGCACAAGCTGGCAGCATTCCCCAGGGGTGCTGAGATACTGCCTGAGGAGCCTATAGAAAGCCTGCTGTAGGTATGCACTAAGTGACTATTTAGCAACAAACTTTATCATTAGGTATAGGAAGAAAAGCCTCCAGACATGAATGACCTACAGTCAGTTTTGCAGCTGCTGCTTTCTGCAGAGCCCATTACTGATTTAATGAAAGTGAAGGATATTCAGAGCCTACATCTTTGGAGTGGGGTAAAGTCGCTGGTATGGAATTTAGAGGTTTATTATCCAAAAGAGAAGTAAAGTCTTGCCAGCTTTTTGGTTGTGCTGTCTACAGAGTTGTAGATTTCTCCTTGCTTTCCTCCTATTGCTTTTGCAGTAATGAGTTGCTCTCACTCCCAAGCAGCTGATGGCTGAGCAGGAGCTGCACTTGCTGTTACAGTAATGCTCTCGAGCACAAGTGCTGGGCTCACTTGAAGATAAATTAAGTGGGGTGGAGGTTAGGCTCTCCAAATCTCAGTTTGCATAGCTTAGTCAATCAGGTAATGGAGGGCATTTTTAAATTTGCAGAGAGAAACTTTCAGACAATGATGAAGATTTCCTTCTTTTCTATGAAACACATGGAGCACACATGATGTAATTGATAATATAGATGTGGTCAATTCTTGCTTGTCAGACTTTGTATATTTCCTCTGTTATTCTGTAACAGCTTTTAAAATTCTTGTTTTGACAGAGTTTTTGAAGTGGATAATTGGATTTTTTTCTAATGAGGACCATGGATCTTAATATTTTCTATCAGAAGGTATGACATTTTTGGCATTATTTTCTCAGTATTATTTCATTGCAGGTATTCTGAATGTTTAACTTTATGGATGGAAAGTAGCAAGTAAGTCTTTGCAGAATGGAAGTTCTGCCTTGGAAGTTATGTGACAAATCCCAAAAAGAAAAGAAAAGTATGTAAGCAGATGTGTAAGTTATGTCTGCTGTCGTCCACTCAACAAAATTCAGTACTTTCAGGATATGAGTTTTAGGGACAGTCAGAAGGAAAAGGTACATTTGATATTTGAGAGAGACAAAGAAAGGTGTTCTACCATCAGCTGTAGCTAGAAGAATTACATTCTTCTATTGATTAGTATCATCTTGCCACAACATTTGTATCACTGATGGCTGCTGTCATATTAATGAAGATAACATTTGGAATTGAATTAGTCTCTAATGAACTTCCAGAACAATAGCAGTAACCCTCATAAGTAATATAATGCATCTGTTCCTTTAGCCCCAGGACATCTCATACATAATTGGCAACACAAATTATCCAACTCAATTTTATGAACATTATAGATGTCTCATTTCCATGATCAGTCCTATTTTCAGGTAGGTAGACAAGCTGGATCCTGTATTCTCCACTGATAATAATGTGAAAATTTCCCCCTTTCCTACATGAAATATAGTTACTATATACTAGGGTATAACAAAAATAAGCCATAATACTATGTCTCAGAAAACTTGCATTTGCTCCTTTTTAATTTTCTTTTGTTTAATAAAGATAGCCAAAAGAGAAAAGCAAAACATAATCAGACAGAAATTACTGAAATTACATATTTGATTAAAAAAATCTACTAACATCAAACTTAAGGACTAAGTTTAAAAAAGGGGGGAAGTAAATGTGGGACATGAAAAAAACATTTCAGAATGCTACTGCTCAGGTGCACTACAGTTGTTTTTGAAGTAAAAATATTAAATTCTAAAATATACAGTGACACTTTGTGGAATATTATGGATGAATAAACCTAAATTCTTCAAGAATAGCCAGGCAAAGTGACTTACCAGATTTTGCTGACAAAGCCAATAAAATTGCTGGAATTTCTGAGACATGAGGAGCTGAGCACTTCCAACAGCACTTCGGATCTTGCCTAGGACTAAGCATACAGATGGATTATTACCAATAAATGTTTTCTGGCAGTTAATACAATGTCTAGCTGAAAAATATGCAGGTGAAATTCCTGGTTATTTTAAAATTGAAGTAAATATTTGGTTTTGTTGCTTGTGATTATACACATAAAATATTTTTTAAAAAGACTGAGGTATAAGAAAGCTCAGTGGCACCTTATCTTCTGGCAATAATTATTGAATAATAAATGATATATTAGTAAGTCAAAACAGCTTAGGCTTTACTTGCTTAAGGAAGTAGAAAAAAGCAAGGGACTATATTCAGCTTTCTGAAGTGGGCATCCATCAATCCATATGATTTTGAAAACACTCTTAAATTTCAAAGTAAATTACACCTCTCCTGTTTACATTTGCTTACGTAAATTGAGAGCTGTTGAAATTGTCTTGCCTCAAGAACCAGTTGGATGTCTGTTCCTTCTGTTGTCAATGGCACGTGTACCTTCAATTATATATTCTGGTTCTGTGATTGCAAATTACTTCACTCACTAAACTTGTGTAGATGATCCCTGGATGAGATCTCTTTATCTGCTCTGACAGTAAAGTTATTACATTCAACTGTGATATAACATATTTCTAACATAAAGATTAGATCCTCACAGGAATTATATCTCTGAGACATTTTCTGGTACAACCATTAGGAATTACAGGCTGTCTGCCCAGGAAAATATACAGAGTCCTCAGCACAGGAGCTTCAGACAAAGTGGGACACAAACAGATGCTCCAGGACTTTCCTGAACCAGGATCAGCCCCCATGGATGTGTTGGTATTTCCTCACTGTCCATGTACATGTCCTTACAGTACGCCTTAGGGACAATAACCAAACTCATTTAACTTGATTTTGTTTCCAAGACTCATCTGTCAAAATTAAAATTTTTGAATCTGTTATAATCAGTGATCTGAGTTCAGCAGCTCAGCCATGTTAGGCACATATTTTTAGATGAGCAGGATTTCCTCCTGGAGGTGCCTCTGTCTTTCTATTGACAGTACTACCTGAGGGGATTGGTTTATCCCTAAGAAACTAACTTATCCTGACTGCTACATTTGCTGGGATAAATACCACACTTTGGTAGACAGCATCATGCTTTTCTCTACCTTCCTACATATCCTTTCCTCCACTTCCTTTCCTCCACATCCATCTCTATGATTGTCATGGGTTGCAGTAAACCATGAGAATGATGAAAAAAAGACATTTTAAAAAGCATTATAAGCTGTGGTCTCAAGGAAAAAAATTATTTTAGCAGGTGAATTTCCAGATCTTTAAATAAGATTAAAGATATAGAGAGGTGGGGTAAGGGTACACAGGAATTACTCTGATATATTTTACTTCTATTTGGAGAAAACAAGTTGGATAATTCAAACAGGATGGTGGGTGTGGAATAAAGCTGGTACCGCAGAACTGATCTGCAGCCCCTGATATAAGAAACATTAAACAGTGGAAGGGCTTAAAATTTTGTTGTTATTTAGAATAAGTACAGGAGGTCATGTGAAAACAGTATTTTGGTAGTAGATTTTACATTTTCATTCCACTTCCTTTAGGCCAGTGAAATATCTGCTCACCTACAAGTGGCAGCAAGAGATAATTTGAAAGTTTTGGGCTCCAGTTACAATCTCAGTAACTTGTAAAGCATGTGCTAGTATGAAGAGTAGTGGTTCTCAAACTCTGTTCCATTTTCTGTTAGACAAACAGTACAGCTGTGCCACAACACTAAATTAAACAGAAATATTCATAATTCATCCACCCTGTGTGACATCTATTGTAAAAGGGTTAAGTGGTTCAGGGCTGCATGGGTAATTCACTGCGGTTTGTTTTTGTTCTGTCGGCCAAATGAAATTAAGTATTTTAATTGGTTTGGGGTTTTTGATTACTAAACCACTCTCTTTCCTCTACAGTGTCATTGGCATAGAGAAAGGAATATTTGGAGTGTTGAAAACTGAACAAATATCTGAAAACATAAATGAAAAAGAATTTGATCTGACACAAATTACTTAAATTTTGTTTTCAACATTTTTAATAAAGGCAATTATTTTAGTGACAAACAGCTTTGTCTCCTCCTTTTTTCTCTCGGCGATTTGTAGCTTAGGGCATTAGTCAAACTCCCAGTGTGGGGTCAGAGGTCCTCCTTTTCCAGGATGAGGAATTGTGCTGTAGCAGGTCCCTGACATCACCTATTCTATGCTACATTAAACGATTCACTGAGCAAAAAGAGAATGAGGATGATTCCACAGGCTAATGGTTGTATTGGTTGTCTCTAGTGAGTAAAGTTAAATTTTAGTTTCCTCTCCTGAATTTTACAGTTCATAGCTCAAATACATAGTATGAGTAAGGGATATTGGTTTTAGCTCTTCTTCAGAATATAGTTCCTATATTAGACAGAATCTATATATGTCTGATATTTTCTAGTGAATTTCAGTTACCAGAACTCTCATATTAAATAACCATTAATTTTGTCTTCATTATCATGAAGCATCATGTCAACAAGTATTAGTGATTTAAAGCCCAGTCAGACTGGTCAAGACTTAGGCACTGGCAATGAAGCATTTTGGTGGGGTACACATTTGTCAGGGATAAAAAACTGTGATGGTTGCATGTGCCACTGAGTCACAGTACTGAATACACATGTATAATTACAACCCTAGCATTTACTAAAGATCTAACTCTATTTCCATTTTAATAAGTAAATCAGATGTAATAAATCATAGAGGTTAGGATCTTTCATATTCATGCTACTCTGGCTTGCTGTAATTAAATTAAAGTATTAAAACACTTCAACTCATAATCTTTAGCACAATATTAATAGACATCCAAAGCCTTGTCATTAATTTCATGCATTGGGGAATTATTCTGATGAGTGCAGATTGATTATCTCCATGAAAGAATGATAAATGCTGGAGACTGAAGAGATTGAGATGTTTGGTGATGACTAAAAGATTTTTCTTTTAAGTAAATGGTTATAAAATCTACCAATACACATAAACAGACATATTCTTCATATAATCCATATACCTCCTTGCATTAAGATAATTTTGTGTTTGCCCAAATGTCAGGAAAGTGTCACACAACCTGAATTCTGCTCCCTGAAGTATATGAAGCACTCCATTTTTGTTATATGTTCCTATATGACATCAGCTCTGAAGATATACAAAACCCTGACCATGACTTCAGGAAAAGTAGGCTCAGGATTTGCACTCTGATTAGTTATTGTAAAAATTGCACAATTAACATAATGATGTCTTTTCCCTTATTGTGTGGAATTGCTTGAGAAATTCTACAAAACCTTGTAATCAAAAATGATTTCATATCACAAAGGTAGAGAGGGAAAAGTTAGGACTGTATTGATGAAATCGATTACAATCTGATGCTGTAACTCTGATCTTGACAGGTTAAAAGCTTTGTTCAATTGTGCCACTGCTGCACCAGCAGTGAGAAACTGCTAACAATCAATCTCTATCTGGCATTCATTGCTGTCTATTTAAATGACATGTTTTAATTTAAATTTTCTATTTGATCATTCCATCTCTCCCCTCCCCCCCCCATACTTGTAAATAAATTACTCCACAATCTGAGAAAATACGCTTGAAAAAATATTGAAACTGGCCTTTAGTTACCCTCCTGAATCAAAGTAGGGCATGATATTTGTCTAATTTCTAAACCTGAATTAGTAAATTTTAGAAATATATTTTTCACTATCAACAGAGAATTTAGACCCAAAAATAAATACATAATGTTTGGATGGCATTTTAGGACAACATAGCCCCCAGCTGGCAGTGCTCTGGACAGTAATGGGACCCTTGTTCACCAACTGAGACTTGCTGAAAATGTGCTTTTTCTCTCAAAAATCAAAGTTCAAAAAGGAGAAAATTTTAGCAGAACAATACAAATGCTGGGAGCAATTCTTGGATGCCACACTGTAGGACTTTACAGACTATTTCAGTACAGTTAAGACATTCTTTAGTCATTCTCCAACTGGAGATTGCAATAGCTCCTGAAGGATAGGTTTGTGAAAAGCATTAGAAAATGATGTCAGTAATTTCTCTTTGGTTAAAGGATAACCTATATTTGGTCAAACATCTAAGAAAGCTTTTATGGATAATTAATCCTGAATATACTAAAATCAATTGACTGTGAGGGTTTTTTGTTGATTTTTATTCCCCTAAATTATGAGAGATTTTACTCTGTATTTTCTATTACTGTTCAGTCATATTAGCAAAGTCTTTGCAGTACTGTGGAAATATCAGCTAGAGGATTAGCAAGGAATGGTCCAGTATCCATGGAATTGAGGGGAATGGAAGAGAGGTGACACTTTGAGCTCCCACCCTAATATCTTTATATTTTCCCCACTAGAGATCACTTTACTGCTATACCAATAGAGCTCCTAACCATGATGCAGAAGATACCAGCAAAACAGCCTTTCTGTTGGCATAGTTTACCCTAATTTTTGCACCTCTCTAAGGAGTTTTATGTGAGAGTAAACTCTGTGGAGCTGTTCTCGTTAACAAAGTACTCTAGTGGCCAAGCATGTGGCAATAAGAAGCCCAGGTTTCTTCTTTCCCCTGCCAGATCTTGCTTGCAAGCTGTGGGCAGGGACTGTGGTTCCCTCTCCCTGCTCTGCTCTCCCTGTTCCCATCACCATGCTCATAGGATGCAGAGTCTGACCTTCTTGATCTTCAACAGCTTTGTGACACTTGAAATCGTTTTTCTTGTCATCACCTACACACTAATAGCCAAACACATTTTTCAGAGTGTAAAACTTAAACTCCAGTCAGCACCCATGAGAAACACTTCTCTTTGCCTGGAGGCACCCTGTGAGTACAAATGACCAGATGTCAAACCTAGGGAACTGTTACAGACACGTATCTGTACTTTTTACATATAAATGAACACACACACACACACACACACACATATAAATAATAAACAGAGCACAAATAACTGCCTCCACAAACAATATAAGAACCTTGCAGGGACTTCAAAATAAAAGTCATGGTAACTGACCAAATAAAAAAAATGCTTTGAAAAGAAGAAGAGAGAGGATATTTGTGCTGCAATGATTATCTCTTTTTCTAAGACCCAATGAGTGAAGTTCTTAAAACAACATTGTGGGAGAAAAGCTACAATGAAAGAAAAAATCAATATAGCAATCAGATAGCTTTTGGTTATCTCAGGGCTGCTATGTTAACACCAAAACTGAAACTGTTTTCTAAAATGCAGTTCTATTTTAACTGCTCCCATGTTTAAAACAAAATAGAAGTGGTATCATAAAGACAGCCTTCTCCTATGAGATGCAAAGCTATATTTGGTCTTCAGGTACAATTAATGTCTCCAGGCCAAAAAGAAATGATTCAGCATTAAGAATGACAATTTGAATATGCAAACTTTCCCGTAAAGTATTTTGGGAATAGTAGTCTTGCTGGAAGATGGAAAACCATATTTATTTGCTTTTGGCTCAGCAATTTCTCTTTATTTTCTTCAAGGAACTGGCAAATGTTTAAATATGTCAAGATGTATTTCATGCTGGGATATCATTAAACTTAAGTTCTTGAGGATGCACACCTTACAACCTCTGTAGCTCAAACTGGGGATACAAAATGTTCTAAAGGCTAAACAGGAAAAATAATTTCACAGAGTTTTTAGAATGCTGTGAAGCTCATTCCTCTGGTGAAAATAATTCTTTGAGAACTTCCTTTTATTTGATGTGAATATTATTAAATGGATACCATTTAAAAGTAATGTAATTTGGAAATTATTTCAGGAAGGTCTCTTGAAATGAGTCATACACAATGAAAAATCGGAACTTTGAGGTTCATTTCTGACAGTCAGCTGAACACAAATTCCGAATTTGTAAACACCATGTAGACCTATACTATAACTTCTTTTATCCATTAGGGAGGTCAAAATGTTCCTCCAAGCACAAGTAATTAACCCATTCTTGTTAGTTTAAAAAAAGGGATTTCAAGGATTTTAGTTCTGTTTTATCAGCTCTGTTATCAGAGAATTGCTCTTTTTCTCTTCCAAATTTGAACCCCTCTGCAAACAGGGAAACAAGATCCCAATACTATGTTTTGTTTTTTGACTGAAATATTCCAAGTTAAAAGGGTGCCAATAACTCCAAATATTAATAAAAATTACTGAAGTCCATATTGTCTTCATGTCCTGTGTAAAATTTACAGAAAACTACCTTCTTCATTGCCATTTCACCACGCAGCAAGGTGTTCCAGAGTATTTCTGGAGTGCAAAAGTATAGGTTCATATGATGGGAAAGAGAATGGTACTGCACCTCAGAACAGGTAGTCAGCTAAAGTCAGGTCATCCAAATTTTCCTCATGTAGTACCCTGTTTCATATTCCAAAGAATAACAGCTCTAACTGCCTCTCCACGTCTCTGAGTGGGGCAGGAATACTGATAGGAGTGCGTTTCCTTTGCTCATTTCATAAGGCTGCAGATTTGACTAGGCCTGTGCAAAAAAAAAGAGCTTACAGGGAGAGGAGGGAAGAGAAGCTCTTGCCTGCAGACTCCTCACTAGGAAAGAGAGGGGCTAACAGCCTGTGTGTTTCTCCCCTTTGCTCCCTAATAATCTTACTCTTTCAAAGGAGATCAAAGCCTTGCTCTTTGAACTTCTGCTTCAGACTGAAAACACTGATGTTGCTACATCAGAAACAGGTGATGAGGGAAGCAGGTGCTTTGGGATTCTTAATGATGACATTGAAACGTCAGTATTCAGCACTGCAAAGACTTGAAGAATTGAAAAATAGTACATATGCATAAAAAAGAAGTACTGAGGAATAACTATTATGAAAGGCTTGGAAAGTCTTCCACAGACAAATCAAAGAAAAATATGTTGTTATTTAACAGTCCCTAGGAGAATATTAAAGTCTTCATAGGATCAATGGAAGGAGAAAATTCCAAGCTCTGCTCTGCCATGACGAAAATAAGGACAAAACCCACAGACCAGAAAGCATCAGAGGCTGAAGGAATGAAAACCAGCCTTATTCACTGCCCATCCCAAATCCTCTGTTGTTACTTGGCAAACTTGTGCGCATACAGCAGAGAAATATGACTGTAAAATAAAAAATGATGACGTAAAAACATAGACATTCTTTGCTTTGAAAAGGTCAGTGCAAGAAATAGAAATTGGCCTTTTAGTCACCACACTGGCCTGGCTCAAGACCTGAGGGTACATTATAGCAAGAACTCATTGAGGGGGAAAAGAACAGTACTCAGAGGTGATAGTGAAATTTGTAAGAGTGCATGGAAAGATGCTAGTAAAAAAACTTGATATGAATTCATTTGTGATCTGACAAAATTTCAGCTGAGACAATAATTCAGATTGTCAAGGATTGAAATATTTATAAAACTGAGCCTGAAGAACAAGGATAATTGACCTCAAAGGGAATCACAGGGAGCTGGCTACTGAGTCCTAGGACCACTTTGATATATTACTATCATTAGCGCTGTCTTGGATCTTGTTCCAAAATTGTCTACATTATTTTTCACTTTATCCCATCACTCCTTTCAAGGTGTCCACAGAACGTGAGAGAATAATAATGACTCTTGACAAAACTGTAATAAGAAAATGCAGCTGAATTTTCTCATAATGTGTATGCCTGTCTAACTGCAGAAGTACTTTCACTATTGTTTTTGCCTACTGCTGCTTTCTGTTCTTCCAACAGGCTGAAGTGCCTGTAAAGGAATGGAAACATTTTAAAAATGGCTGCTCACTAAGAGGCAAAATTGCAGGTTTCAGGAAAAGGGCAAAACAATGGTCATGTAAGACCACCCTGTATGCTCTGGCAAAGGCTCAAGCACTGGAGCCATAGAAGAGAGTGCGAAGGATGTGTCAGATTTGGAGCTGTGGATGGAGCTATTGCACCATCTGAGCTCTATGTAATACCAGACTTTGATCCTGCACTGGACTCTACAGTTGGGTCTTTAACTACTTCCACAAAATTTTACATCTTGCACAGCCAGTTGTAGGACTGTTTTTATGTATTATGGTTTTTGGCTCCTACAGAATGAGCGATGACAAACCAACTCACCAGCTCACAACTTTATCCTAACAGATTTCATATATTAGTTATCGTCTATAAGAAAATATATGGAATTGTTCTTACTTTCTTCAGAAAGATCATTTTCTTCTGCTTCTCTTTCCATTTCTTTGCACCATCCTTCCATTCTCTTAGTTTCAGTGTGTAGCAACTTCATAAACCAAGATCCATCCCGTCGACAAGGAGACATTCGCCCAGTCTCTACTGTCTCCAGGGCCGGCTCTAGCCAGGGTTCTGGTGGAGGGAGGTTTGAGGTGTCAACTGGGGTCCGATAATCTTCTCTGTAACTGAAGAGTCCCTGTGTCCGTACAGTTCTCACTGCACTATATTGGGTGGGTGTGCTGGGCTCTGAGTGCTGCTGGAATGACGAGCCAAACTGAAGTCCCTTATCCTCCATGGTGATGTGTCCTGGAAAACCTTCCAGTTCCAGGTCAGCCTGGACAGCTGCTGTTACACTGTTTGAGCGCTTGAATCGTCCGTGTCTTGGTGAAGAAGAAAGAAATATTAAGACATATAAATAACATATGTGGTGGTACAGAGGCACAGAAAAATGTTTCAGTGAGGAAGAGTGGATTCTGCTCTTCTCACTGAACTTTATGTTAAGCATTTTTTCTTTGTGTATATCTCACTACAATTAGATGGTGAGTAACAACAGACATGGAAAACAAAATGCATAGTGGAATCATCGATCTAAGCAAGGGTACAAAAGAAAATCATTTAAATTATCTCTGGAAGCAAATATTGATTTATTCTCATGCTCCAAAATAACACACATCATTACTAAACAAACTGGAAATAACTAGCAGAACTAGAACTTCCTGATAGAAGTCTGTAAAGTAGATTCATAAAAAGTTTTCAAATGCTCAGAATTTTAAGTAGAAAAATCTTAAAATCTTCTCAGTTAAGACTTACAAGAATCCTGTAATAAAAGAAAGATAATATCAGCATGTTTAAGACTGTGGGTTGGGTTTTATTTTTGGTCTTACAGGGTGCCCATTATAAGTTGATTTTCCACTGTTATATGATGTTGAATAATGACATTTTAGAAAAGCTTTGTGTTAAAAAATTAGATAGAGAAGCAAAGATTATTTGTGAAATCTTTTCATATTGGAGTCTATTGTCTCAAAGTATTTGTAGTCAGTAAGGTCAAAAGGCAATTAGCAGCCAGATACTTTCAGACAGCTGCTGTGAAAAGAGATAATGGTCCTGGTCCAGTACTTGAGAAACACTACCTGCCAGGGATAACCTGTGGGTCAGTACATGGGCCAGCAGCTTTACAAAACTGGAGAAGGACTGAACAAATCAAAAAGCTGATTCTAGTTTAGAATAAAGGTACCATCCTAAGAAATGCGTCTCCTTTTGTGGACTGGGAAAGCCTGGATCAGCATGAGTAGTCCTATCAAAGGAAGAATGTTCCAATATGTAGCTCTTAATATTTGTTCTGTCAATAATGAAATTATATTAAGCCACTATTTCAATTTAATACTTTAACTTTCTTCCCTCCAATTAAAAACTGGAAAGTTAGATAAATGTGAAGCCACCGCTAAGAAATCTCCACAAATTTTACCAAATAATAAGCATGCACATAAGAATTTTGACTTTGGGAATTATTTAGTGGCAGCACCTGTCAGGTGTTATTTATTAAATCTGTTTACAAATGCATGTTGTATTATGAAAGACTGCAGATTTTTGAACATGCTCAAATTACCGTTTTTCATCTTCCACTTGTATTCCAACAGAGTGGTATTCCCGCAGGCCTCTGCTTTCTGTATCTGAATCAGTTGCTGTTTCCACCTAATTCAACACAAAAGATACATCTGCAGAGTGAGCATTGACAACTCAGCCCAATTTTACACACACTCATTCAAAATTAATTATACATTTCATCTCTTACTGCTAAGAAACACCTAGAACAGTAAAATAAATGCAGTAAGTATTCAGCCTGGTATTATTGTTTTGGTGCTCTGTCTTATTAAAGTTTTGCACAAGTACTTCTGCTGTGTAATGCCCTATTTCAAATCCAAACAGAAACAATTATTCAGTTTGGTGAAATCAGGGAGGAAGCTTGGTCTGGAAGCACTGTTCTTAGAATGAGGAATCCACAGGGTAGCTCCTTTTTATATTATTATAAACCAGTCTCATTATAGTCCTTGATTTACAAAATAAAATAAAATCTCAAGTAGCCCCATAAGCTTGCAAGTGATAAAAAGAAATGGAGCAATGAAATTTTATCGACAACTGTGTTGACAAATATAAAACCATTAAATGATGTGAGGGATAGAGCAGAATGCCCTATCTCACCTTTTTTTAATAACACAGTCCTGAAAACGCTGCATCAAACACGGAATTTATGCACTTTTTACAGCATTCCCATCTGAAATACACTTACCAAAATATATTCACAGTAGTTTCCTTCAAGACTGAGACTTGCGTTTGCAAGTTTCTGTGGGATTTTATATAGCACTCCTCCCCACCACACCGCCCCCAAGCCTTTGACACAGACTGAGCAAGTGATGCAAATTATACTGAATCAAGGGAGAGGCAGGGAAAAAAGAAAGAGTAGAACCGACTTTTCCTTTTCAATGATACTTTCACTGTTAAATTAAAAAAAAGAAAATTATCAGCCAGTTTTACATATGCACACTCCATGTGTGAATTCAAAGAATGTATCTGACAATAAAGATAAGAAAAGTTTTACCCTTGCAGCAGTCACAGACATCTCTGGAAAGAGCGTGATGATCTTTGCAGCTGTGTCTCAGCTGCACAGTCCAAACCCCACCTGGTTTCTGAAGGGAAGCAGTGACAAGGTGGGAGGAGGTGGGAAAGAAGTGCATATGTGGACTATACTTCTTGACAAAGGCAGTTCCTAGTAACTTCTCCTTCCATTTTTAAGCTGTAGCTCAGTGTACATTCACATGGAAGGGAATTCCAGCCAGTAATGAGTACATATTCATATTTACCTGTATGTGAATCTTGGAGATGTTCATGAGAACAGCTAGTGCAGGAACTCTTAAGTAAATGTTAATGGCACACTTGAACTGCACAGTATAGCACCAGGCACAGGTGGGCTAAAATGTCTGGCTATCAGTATGACAACAGTCCAGGAAAGACACATTTCCCAGCAATTCCTTTTATTCTGTGTAAAATCTAGGGGACAGTGCATACACTCATGTGTTTCCACCCTAGCAGCTGCCTGGAAGGTCACTGTATTCATTTTGATGGGCAGTGCATTGAGAGAACTAAAATATCAGACTTGATAACAGTCTCCAGAATGTGGTGGTATCAGTATAAAAAGAAACATTCTTCTTGATATTGGCAGTAAAAAAACCCCTTTAACCACAGAGGTAGCAGCATGGAGGGGAAAAAAACCAGAATAACCAACTGAAATGATAGGCAAATTTCTAGTTTTCTAGTTAAGGCAGAACTTGGCTGCAACATGAGTGAGAAGTTTCAGCTGCTTGGTGGGGTCACAGTCTCTGAAAGAACATTGCTCTGCACAAAGCAGCCATGAGGTCCAGTTGTTAGCACAAAGAGATTGTCTATCTTTGAGGAAATGCAGACTCATCAATAGCAAAGGAGAGTCCACAAGAGCCTTAAGTAGCAAATTCTCGTCAAAGTGAGGGACTAGGCACTCACCTAGTTCTTTCAGTGGTTTGAGGAAAGGTGCATATAAAACACATTATTTTCCTGAATTAACTGGACAAAGAATGAGATACTCCTGTAGGCTGTTGGGGGGAAGCAGAGAGACAAGTTACACTTGCAGCTTTGAATTCTGCAGTAGGACCTCTGTCAAACATGTGTGGACAGGTTTTGAAGAGTGAACTCATTTTCAGAGGTAGAGGAGATGACTTGAGAAATGTCTACAGGTATCTGAAGGGAGGGTATTACGAGGATATTTCCAAGCTCTTCTCAGTGGTGCCAAGCAAAAAGACAAGAGGCAATGGGCAGAAACTGAATACAAGCAAGAACTTCTTAACAGTGTGAGCGACCAAGCACTGGAACAGATTTCCCAGAGAGGCTGTGCAATAACTGGAACGAGATATTCAAGAACCATCTGGATGCACTCCTGTGCCATGTGCTCTGGGATGTGCTTCAGCAGGGAGGTTGGACCAGATGACCCAGTGTGTTCTCTTCCAATCTTACCCATTCTGTGACTGTGTAGTGAATAAGAGCAGATAATGAATGCTTAGACTGTGGCTCCTGGTTGCACCTGTAGGAGTGCTTTCAGGAAGATGATACCCGAGGTGGGGAAACGTTTTCTGGAGGATGTTGTTTGATGTTGAAATCCATAACAACAATTGGAGTGAGCAGGAAGTCTAAGCTGTTGCTAAGAGTTATGGTACTGGGGTTCATCCTAAAGCAACCACTCAGTTTGAGTTAAATCACATAATTTAGGAACAGATTTTCCTGAGAAGTTGTGGATACCTTATCCCTGGAAGTGTGTTTGAGGCCAAATTAGATGGGACCCTGAGCTCCCAGGTCTAGTGAAAGGTGTACTTGGCCCATGGAAGTGGGTTGTCACTAGATGATATTTAAAGTCCCTTCCAACCCAAATTATTTCATAATTCAATCGTACTTTATTATTCTATTGGGCTGAGTCCACAGGAAAAGACCATCATAATTTCTTATTACTTCTACTTGTTGATCAAGTTCCTTGAACTTGTTCATCTGAACTGCAACTCCAGATGATGGTGTCAGTGATGTAGGCACAGGCTCCACAGGGTTACAAGCCTTAAGATTTGACAAGGGAAAAAGGTGTGTGGGTGGCCAGACTGAAGAAGTTGAGCAGATGGGAACAAAGGATTTATCAGGGCCTTCTGCTCACTCACATGGCTCAGCATGGAAGGACAGGACATTGTGTGCCAGTTCAGACCTGAGACAAAGCCAGAGAGATGAAGCCAAGCTGACATCTCTGCACCTTTGGACTTTGCCTTTGGCCCTTTCCAAAGCACTGCACTTCCCTCAAAGTGTGATTTCCTTAGGATGACCACTTTTATATAATGTGCTCCTTGATATCGAGGGAGTGAGTCCCGGGGTATGAGGTGTAGGCCAGATTCCTGAACACAGAAATAGAGTAAGGAGGGTCAATGTACCACAGTCGTGGGGGTAATGCATGGCTAGTAACACTCTGGAGGTGAGCAAAGGCCAATGGACAGACAACAGACTTTTGCTTTCCAGAGAGATGGCTGAGCAGCTCAGAGATAGTGTTGTTGGAAGCATGATGGTCCAAAGACATAAACAAGGAAAAGCCCCTATGGAGAACATCAGTTGGTGCATCAATTTTTTCTGGAGCAAAGCAGGCAGACTTGCAACACGCACCCTTCTTCCTTATTGCATATCAAAACCTTGCCTGGTTTTGCCAGCTACACTGTTTGGTTTAGTAAGAAATAGCAGATCTTCTTTTGAATTCTGCGTCTGATGTGTGGAGGCAGATTTACCTTTCATATTTGGAATGGGTTCCTATCTTTCTATCAATGCAACATATTGAGAAAAAGTCTTTTTCATCAATTTGTTTTCAAGTGTTTTCTTACTGGCATTTCACCTGGAGATATAATCCTGAGTAATTTACCCAATATGCAGTTGATACCTAGAATTCACAGGCACAAATGAAGTAATACACTCTAAAATTTTATTAAAAAAAATTATCAGAAAAATGATGATCCAGGTATCAAAATAAAAATTATATTACTTATCTCCAAATATAAACTCTTGCTGAATTATCCTTCCCTCCAGCATGCCAAGACTGACACAAACTAAATGACCTGATGATTGCTTGATATTTTAATGCTTTCATTTTCTCACTATGCCTTGTAGCAGCAGGAGAATGCCAATTGTGTGTGTGTGTGTGTGCAGGCAAAATCTAGCATTGCAAATATTATAACAATCAACAAAATGTAAAATGGAGGCAAATACCAACACAAGTAAAAGTGAAAAATAAGAAAATAATTTGCAGTCATAAAGAAAAAAAAATTAACAAGTAAATTACATTACTGTATGACAGATATTATAAAGATTCCTGCTAGAAAACAGCAGGAAACTTTTTCATCCAATTGGTTAGGCCAAACTCAAATGAGCAGAGAATAAATGTAATACATTTGGTTTGATTGTGTGACTTCTGAAACTCAAATAAGTTTTAAAAAATCTGTTGTTAAATTCCTTGATTCATTATTGTTTTAATATTTACATGAGTTCTAAAAGCCTTAATATTTTCAAATTGGTCTACAGTCTCTGTAAAGCAAAATAATGTGAAGAATTTTGTCTTTGTATGTTTATAAATATGCTTATGTTTTATATGACAGAGTCTCATACAAAAGAGGAAAGAAAAAATAAGCAGTCATACCAAAAGCAGGAGTAGATCTAATAGAACAAATCATCTTCCTCTCTCATTGCAAAAAAAGAGCTGAAAGTTCCTTAAAAATTGGCATTTTATTCCATGAAAAATGTTGGCATATATTCTTATGTCCACTAGGCTTATCATATTAGTAGCAGAAGAAATGGAGCACCTTGAGATTATTTCTATTTTATCAATGATCCTTGTGAGTCCCTTCCAACTCAGGATATTCCATGATTCTATAATTCTATGAATTACCTTTCACAAAGACAAAACCATCCCCTTCACATTCCTTGCTGTTGATTCAAGGAGTAGACAATACTATTAATCCTCAGAGATCAGTCACTGCTGACTGATACAGCTCTAAATTTGAAAACTAAGTATCAGATACTAACACTGCCTTGGTAGTAAAGGAGCCACAAGTAAATTATACAAACACAAAATTATTTGAAGAAATGCAAATCAGTATTGCAATTAACTCGCTTGTTATAATCAATCTTAGTATGTTTACAGGCACTCATTCTAGCAAAGAAGGCATAAACTAAACTATTATTTTAAAGTATTTAGTATGCTTTTTTAGATAATATTTTAACTCCTCTAGAAACAATCTTTATTTCTGTGTTAAAGCCTTATTCTGCTCTTAAACATGAGCACTGCAACTGCAATAACATTGCAGCATCTTAAAAATTCCAGTCTCAGCTTCTATGCATACTGTATCAAAGGTAGACTTGAAGTTAATATATTCAATGCATAAGAAAACAGATTTTAACCTGTTGACTTTCTCTTCTCTCTCATCAACATTAGCAGTAAGAGTCCTTCAGGCCACATTATCTCTCCCCATGCAACTTCACTGCCCTCAATGGGTTTTCACTGCTGTAACCAATTTATTCTATAATTAGAGTTTAATAAACAATCTCTCTGATGATGTACAGGAAGGGAAATAATTCACCTTTCCTCTCTTGCATAGGCTTCTCAGTGATAATAAGGCTAAAATAGAGTAGAAAACAGTATTGACACTAGATCAAGTACATGTAATTGTGAATTCAGATAACCATTCTTAGGTATGGGGATACCTTATTTGTATGCAGTGCCTTCAAAGAAAAACACTTTAAAAACTACAGTACTAACCACTGTTGCTTTCCTTAACTGATGGAATATTTTTAACCAGCTACAAACATACACTCTTTCAAAATAAGTTTTAGAAACCCGTCAAAATAAACCTATACTTTCATTCTTGTGAGAGTTTTGTGTCTCACCATGGAGCTCCATTCTGCCACTCTGCTACTTCCCAGCTGAACATCTGGACTGCTCAAATACGTGGCATAGCACAGTACCTGCTAATTACCAAAAGGAGCAGCTTGAAACTTCCTCTGATCTTTTAAGGACGTTTTACTAAAAATACGTGCCAGAGTTTAGAAATTGGATTTATGTCAAGCTTATATGAGATAGTAGCAAGAAAATTATGTACACAGTAGAGGTTACTGATAACTTTTTTGGTGCACTTAATGCTGAGTGGCAAATTGCTCTGAACCAACAAATATTCACTGACTTCTCCAGGCAAAGGACTTCATACACTCCTCTCACAAAAGCACAGTCCAACAGTCATTTTAGGACAAGAATAAACAATACTTACTTCTATAGATTTGGATCATTTATGACCCAAAGACCAGTGTAATCAGTGCAAATATTTGTTTTGATTGCTGTGTATACACTGAAGTGGAGCACTGACAGAGATGGTATAACCTAAAGTGTACAAAGAAAATGTAGGTGCCTATCGAAGTACATTTAACATATGAGCACAAATGCTTTTTGCTGAAGGGGAATTCTAGTTTGAGAGTGCAGAATATCATGAACAATGTTTTATTGTGTGACATAAATAATTTCATTTTACACACATGTATGCATATAATTAAATTATGCAGAAGATTCCCTTTTGTCACAAAAAATTTAGGCAAGCAAGCTATTGCATAAATCTCCTTGGATATCGCCTCTAATTTATAAGAAGGATTTGTTCAATGTAGATTCTGGAGATTATAAAAAACCCACTAGGTATTTTGAAGCGTGATCTCCTGATGATAAATGAAGATGACTGAGTCCATTCTCTATGCTACAATTAGTGCTTGTCTCCAAAAATACTACCATGAATCAGCCTTCACACTTGGAACGTTTTTTTCCATCTCATTTGTTTCCAAGGTTTCTGTTCATTTTGAGAGGGTTTGATATCTTTTAAATAAAGAAGAAACAAAGGACTGCAAGTTTTGAAGTACTTGAAATAAATAGGAGGAATTTCTTGACATGTTTTCTCATATATTTCACATTTCCAATGCTTTTAATATGAATTGGTTTATAACCAGAACAGATTTGAAATGTTAATCATTAGCATATATACCAGGATGTGCAGAAGAGCGAGGAAAATCCTGGAAAATATCTTAGCAACAACCTTGTTCTGATTTAGTTCTTATTTTACTCTTGACAATCTCTGCTCTCCATTTTAATCCACATACTTTGATTAGTCTTTTGCTGTCATGATAGAAGACAGATATGAAGTTTATAGCTACTAGTGTTACAAGAGTCTTGTTCTTTTTATATCCATATATTCTTTCAATTGCTGACTAAATTTTTAATCTCAAAATCAGTATTTTGAAATTCATTTGAATTTATAAGTCAGCACTTTTTTTTCCCAGTGCCTACTGACATGCCTGACAATATTTGTCTTGATTTAAATATATCAGTGGAAAAACTGAAACAAAAAAAACAAAACAAAACAAAAAAACAAACCAAAAAAAAAAAAAACAAAACAAAACAAAAAAACAAACCAAAAAAAAAAAAAACAAAACAAAACAAAAAAACAAACCAAAACATAAAAAAAAATCCAAAGGCCCCCAGACATCTTCTGGAAAAGCTTCATTTCCAAAGCTTTTGTTTTTTTGTTCAATTTCCCATCTGGGATAGGACTAACATACTGTGAGATGGATTGGTGTATCTGTGCTGTTCTCTGTCTCTGCAGATGGGTGTTACAGGTGTAAAGTAACACCAGTGCTTCCCTAGGAGTCTGGGTTCTCTGTGCATGTGAATATCAACCCCATTGGCATGTGCCTAGCATGCCAGGGCTTTTTAAAAGGACTTCTATCCCCTATGTGCACACTACATGAATCATATATCTCTAAGACATGGAAGCCCTCGGGTGGGTCCGTTGTTTTTCCACTTGCAGCGGCACCGCTGGTCACTCTGTACCTTTGTTCCTCTCTGCTCCTGTGTGAAGCTCTCTTGGCAAACATTCTCCCATCAATGTGTTAAAGGAGTGGAACATTTAAAAATGCACAAATTAACCATCCTGATAGCAAATTAACTAATGCAAATAAATGCAAATTCAATGCATTACCCTGGCATGGCATGCTAATGAGAAAACAAGTCATTTAGTCAATCAAGGAAATATGCAAATAAAAAACATCCTTTTCCAAGGTACTTTGACACAGAAGTCTAAAAGAAATTAAATACTGCAACTGTACTTTGAGTGCATAAATTACTATTTGTGTAGTTTGCAATAAGAACATTCTACTTTACGGTTTTATTCTGAACAAACTTGGCAATAGCAATACAAGGAAATGCACTTCCTATTTAAAAATACTGCAGAAATGTATTTTTCACGCTAATGTGATGTTTGAAGCCTAGTGGTGAAAAAAATCCCAAACAATTAAAATGTGCTCTGGATATCATTGAAAATTCAACCTTGTCTAATGTCAGATGGTAAAAACAAGCAGTTTGTATTTCCTGAAAGATAATAAACAGCTCACCCTTCTATAAGACCTGCTGTTGCAAACAACATTTGCCTTTCTCCATGTGTGCATCTCAGGACCACTGCTACAGTCCAAGTGTCAGATGACAGGTTGCTATGGAAGATCCACTGCCTCCATGGAAATCATTGCACGGGTGTTTTTGTGGATTATAAACTCGTATTATTAAACACAGCACACATAAACAAGGGTCAGAGCCCAGTGAAAAGTACTGGTCATCACCTGTAGTAATAAACAGGATCAAGCAATGTAATCAAAGTTCCAGAATTAATTGCTGGAATATCAGTACTGACTTAATCAAAACACCAACACTGATAAATACCACTGTGTGCAGTTGCTGTAAAGGAGAGATAAGAACAACAGTAGATACTATTCCTTTCTGAATAGTAAGTTTCAGGTTAGGGGCTAAAAGGTACCAAAGATTACTTTGCTGCTCCTTTGAACGTTTCAGTGTCATCTGCCAAGCTCCTTCTCCGAGCAATTTAGGATACACTAATTACTTTGTAAAGCATTTGAAAAGTAGCCATCTGAATATTTTGCCATAGCTGTTAAATTGAGTTCTACTCTTCTGCATCTGAAGAATCAGAAGCAAATACTTTTATGTCAAAGAAATGGACAAACAGCTTTCTGGCAAAGCTGATTCCTTCCCATTAGTCCAATGCATTATGGAACAGCAAAATTACAGCATGCTAGAATGTTAACCTGTAAAGTTCAATGAGCAGCTGTGACATGCTTAACCCAAACACTTTTCTATGACTATATTATGAAATTAATGGAAATGCAATTACTACTTTTTAAAGAAAATAATATATTTTCTTTTATATTCTTGTGTATTTCTAATACACAATCATTCACTGGGCTTTTTGACATGGACAATTACCTTCTCAAGATCTATGTTGCTGTCTCCACAATACCTATGTCAAAATAAATGCCAGTTTTTCTATAGCTAATCTACCAAAAGTAAGCACAAAAGTGAACCCAGTGATGTAAAAGGGAATATTCAGCAGAACAGAAGCCTAAATTTTCCTCTACTCCTGTCTCAAGGGACTTCACATTCTTTTTGAGTTCAACTTTCCAATTTTTATTATTACTTAGTATTTCCTAAAGATTTGAACAAATGACCATTTCTAGCTATCTAGCACTTACCATTTAGCTGAAGCAATAGCAATCAAAATTTGCATTTGGAATTGTCTTATTTCATTTGCCTGAAACAACAGAACTTGACTGAGGTTTCCACAGTGTGACACACATTTTGTCGGGTGAAATAAATATTGTGGGTTTTGATGGACAAATGGAAGAATGCTCAAAGACTGTGTTTATTAATGTTATTTTATTACCTGCCATCTCTAATTATGCTGTATCTGCAGCAGAACATTTCTTTCTCTTTTTTGGTACCTTCTTCCACACACAACTAGAAGGGCAAGGGTCTCTTTTCAGGTAGAATACTTGAAGATCGAGTGGCTTTACACATTTTCCAAGGTCAAAAGAGAAATTTAATGGAAAAAGTACAGTAAAGCGTTTTAAAGCTGGTGAAATTCTATAAAAAGGACTGTGAATTCATGAAGGGAAGGAAATGAACATGCTGTTCACCTGTAGCTTTGCAGTATAATTTTCATATCAAGTGTTAATGACAGGTAACCTCCCTAGAGATTTATTCATTCATTTTCTCCCAGGTACCCTGTATTAGCTGAAGACTTTTCTGCACAGCCATGATGTGAATTGCAATTAACGCTAAGCAGCCAGGGGTTGTTTGTTAGATTATTAGAGCAAGTGAAGCTGAATGACTCATTCTATGCTATTTACAGAAAGAAGACAAGCAATTCATCACAGACAGATGTTAATGATAGACTACCTGGATCCCTATAGAGGAACGTCGACTCTTGAGGAACTCCTCAGCTTTTGTCACGAGGATGGCCTTGTCGCTGGTCCGTATGGAGCTGCCCTGGCTCTCGGCCGCGTGGCGCTGGGCAGCCGCTGTCTCCAGGGCCAGGTTCATGGCCTTGTTGCTGTCCAAGCTGTCGGTGGAGTTGTACATCCCTCGCCCGTCCTGTGGCCACGGGGATATCCTCTGGGTCCGGCTGTCGTGGTACGCATCCTGGGTGGACTCCGTGCTGCTCTGCGCCGTGACGGAGATCAGCGGCTTGGAAGTGGTACGAGGGGGGACTGGTGGTGGTGTTTTTTTGTAACTTGTGTAAGTTACAGCTATGGAGAGAGTTAAAAGGAAAAAAAAAATAAGCAGAAAGAAAAGAAGAAAAGAAAGAAAGAGAGAAATCAAGATTAATCTGATGGAAACATGACAACAGAAATCACTTTAAGATTTTGCTACTTAAAAGTTATGATGGGGTAAAGTAGTGCTCTTCATGAACCTCACTATTATTTGGAACAGTCACTCAGAGTCAGATGGCTATCCACAGAAACATTTTATTTCAACAAAGAAGAAGGAAGGGGAGGAAATGGGAGTCCCTAATTACAGTGAAGATGAAAGAGAGTTAGTGAGGATATGTGTGTTAAGACTTGTGCTGGGTAAGTTCACACTGAGGCTTCTGAGATTACGGGATAAAGCTCATAAAAGAAATAAAGGAAGATTTGTTTTTTCCCGTCTTCTTGTCATCTGAACTGTGAGCTTTGTACAGATACAGTATATTAAGAAAATAGCAACAATATACTGGAACAAAATATTACTCAACAACTTCTATTTTATGGCATGTGACATATTAACCTTTTGAAATCCTTCCAAGTACACTGGTTGGAACTAGGCAAGGTTGGCTACTTACTTGTGTAAGCATATATTTTAAAAATATTCACAATACAATCAATAAAAGAAAATCCAAGGCATGTCAAAAATATTGTAATATATGCAAAGCTATTAAAAGTTTGATGAACAGAACAGTTCTGAGGCTGGTTTAACATAGGTTCTCTCTTCCAGCATAAGGTTTAATAAAACATAAAAGAAAACTCTACCGATGCAGAACCATGCCAATACTGCTTCCTTACAAAATTTTAAAAATTTCATTGAGATTAATATTTAGTCATTAATATCACACAGCTGAATTTTCTAATTTTCTAAGCCCACTGTACACTTTTTCTTTTTTTTTTTTTTTCTTTTAATTAATAAAAGTATTTCTGCTGTGGAAGAGTATTTTCTCCAAAGTACATATAATCATAATTCATAAAATTAGCAACTGATAAAAAAAATGCATTGTGGTATATCTTTCTTTATTACTGTATGGAGAAACCAAATTCAATTCACTTCCTGTATAGTTACAGGAGTAAGTTTGTCTTTGTCTAGTGTTACTAAATGGATTGACATTGTAACAGTTAGCCTTGGAATAGGGGTTACTTGAGTCCAAAAAGGATTCTATGAGTTCCTCTTCTCATTACACCGGTATGGGCTGATGAGCAATGAAGTCAGCCTCCCCAGTTGTGTTTTTTTAACATAAGGCTACGTTGCAGCTATCTGGAATGAAGAGCTTGGCTTAGGAATTAACACCTTGGACTGCTAAGCCTGTGTCACCAGGCTAGCCTATGTGAACAGTGAGTCTAGAGAAAGTGACTCTAAAATGCTGACTCTTGATAATCATAAATAAAAATATTATCATACATAAAAGAGAGAAAGGCTGAGCTAGGAAAGAGAACTTTTATTTAAAGAACATTTGGAGCTACTATTGATGCCGCTTAATTCTGGTAGAATTTTAGAGCCTTGCTCTGAGGTAAATTGCTCTAACAGAGTGAAACATGTAAAACACGTGAAACCTGATCTTCAGAATCTGAGACAGCTTTTTTTGTAGTGCCATTTTGTTGTCCTGTTACCAATCTTATCTCCGGACAATTTTGTAACCAGCAATTAAGAAGAAAAAAACTCAATATTTTTCAGATGCTTTAGGGAGTTCAGAAAGTTCACGGAAGAAGAGGAGGCTGTAAAGCTTGGAAATTAAGACAGTATCTAATGAACTCAAGCAGTAGGTCTGAGGAATCTTTCCACTTAGAGAGTTGCCATAATTCTGCTCCCCCACTTTCCCCCTGTTAATGTAGATGCACGTGATCAGCGTGCTGGGAAACATTAGAAAGAGAGAAAATGGAGTGAAATAAGGTGAACAATATCCAGCACAGGAAGCCAATTTTACCTGTAACATAGGACAGGTTATCACTGTGATAACTATTTTACTGTTTTTTACATCTGTCTTCATGTAAAAGACTAGCTGTGAATAATGAAACATATGGTTAATGTGATAATGAAACATCACAAGCAGGTATATCCCTACTACTTGAGCAGCAGATCACTTCTCTGTCTAATGAATATAAATGTTAAACTGCTGTTGCAACCCTTCATAGCTGACTTAATCTTCATTTACATTTCTGAAAAAGAAAATTCTCCCTGTGGCAAAACCAAAATAATTTCTTGCCTTTTTTTCTTCCTCCCCCCCCCTCCCCCCTTCTTCTCCCCCTAGGATTGAATATTTTATCCTAAAAACGTCTGATTATTTCAGTGGAGTGACATGATGTAAAGCCACCAAGTATTAGAGTAACTGCAGTGTCTGACAAGCATTTGACTGTGAACACTAAACACAAATTAAAAATCCCACAGATGTTCAACAAGTAGAAGAAACTTCCAGTAGACTGGAAATTTGTGTGAAACTGGCTACATGTTTACAGTGAAATATGGCAGGAAGAAATTCAATTAATTCCTATACAGTCACAGAGATCAAATATTGAGCATGGAATAAAAAAATCCATCTCCACACTGTTAATGAGTTCATATCTGGAATAACAGTTTCAGAGACAGAAATCTGGGACTAATTGGAGACTAACAAAATCAAGTAAGAGGATAGAGACATGCATTTGAGAGTCAAATCTTGCTACTAAATTCTATTTGCTTTAATCTCTCGAGTGGTTCTAGTGAAGTAAATGGGATAACTTGGCCTGTGTTGCTGACTTAAGAGACAACTACATAACAGATTAGGGTCTTGTTAAAGGAGAAATTAACATAGTAATCCATAGTTTACTGTTCATGCTTGGGTTTAGATCTCTAATGAATAAATACTGCCTTCAGGTCTGAAGCATGCAATTTTATGTTACTTGCATATTGTTTCCATTAATAATGGCATCTGGGAATAGTCCTGTTATACACAATAACATTTTTCTATCATGTCTAGTTCTTGGTCCTGGCAATCGTAAATACAACACATTATATATGGGAAGAAACATTTTCTGGTCCTAATAGAAAAAGAACTTTTTACTTATCATCTTCTAATGCTGATGGACAGGCGTTCCTGTCACCTTTGCATCATTCTCTACCTTGTAAATTTTATTTGTCTTAGTAGTTATTAGTCCAAAGCAAGCATATAAAACCTCTTCAGCACTGCTTTGTGGCTTCCCCATTTTTAGTCCTCATTCTGCAAACTCCAGAGCTGTGGAGGATTTTACTGGCCCCACAGAGAGGATTGGTGCTGGGCAGTGCAGTCCTGGGGTGCTGAGCACTGACTGAGGATGGTGCACCTTAGCTCCACAGGGCACTGGGGATGAAATTTGTACTGGGAATGAGAAGACCAGGATGGAGAATTCTTGTCTTCAGTGTAGACAAGCTGAGCATCAGAGGCAGCACAACAGCAGGAGATGAGACCCAGTATGAGACAGGGGTGTGAAAGAGCACAGCACCAGGAGGGCAGAGCTGGTGCAGCATGGCTTCAGACAGATTTAAATTGTGGCCATGAGCAGATGCCAGACTCACTCATGTTTGAACACATTAAACATCAATCCAGGATAACCTCCTGTTGCTTCTGGTGCTGACCGAATATTTCTGATTTCTTTAGTTGCCTGATTTCTTTAATTTTTTTAGCAGTTTTAGTGTGCATATCCTGAACATTCCTGATAATTCTCTCACCAGTCCTGCTGCTGAGCTATAAGGCTCAAGCAAAGAAAAAGCAACAGGCCACTGCAATGCTGTTAATCAATTTGCAAAATCTATAGCTGCTCTGAAATCCAAAGAAAAACAAAGTAGATGGCACAAGACATAAATGTCTTTTTATGAATAAACTAGAAAAAGAAACAAAAATTTTCTTTCCAGTTGTATTCAAATTCTATCTTCATATAAAAAGCAGATTTATTTTTGCCTAATTTAATAAAGTGGGAAAAATATTTTTAAAAATTCCTAACATATATTCTGTCTCCCTCTATTAGCTTATAATAATGAGTCAAAAATTACAAAAATGGTAAAAACTGTTCTAATTCTAAATCATATGGGTATTTCAGACTCCTATTCGATCTTATTAACTGCTTAGGTACTTGCCCATCATCAATATAAATATGTGCAATTAGCTCCACTGGATTTTCCTTTAAGGACGGGCATTGTTAGAGAAATGGACAGAAAACAAAATGGTTCTGTGCTGTTTCATAGTGGGGCAGATTAAATAATGATGCAAACCAGGTATAAATTGTTCAGGAGAAATGAGAAGGTAGCAATGCATCATAATATGCATTAATTTGTCACCCAGTCAGGAAAACATGTAAAATGTCAAATTAGTTTTGTAAGGATTGATATTTTAAGCGCCAGACCCTCACATACACAAGTTGCCTACCATTGCCAAATTTGGCACAGAGGTGGCTAAAAATGACCTGTTCTGTAAACCACATTAATTTTTTTCATGTGTTGTGTGATGCCAGCCAGGCAGTATTGGTCACAACCAGAATATCAGGCATTATGACAATACTGCAGAGCAGCCAGGAAGGCAATTCCAGCCCTGGAGAACTGTCAGTTTGGTGGTTTGGGTACACACAGTAGAAATACAAGGAAAATTTCCTGATAATTCATAAGCAACAGTTTAACTGATGTAGGTGGAAGCAGAATATCCCTCTTAATCTACACTGCAGTTGTCTAAACCAATGTCCTGGGTTGATTGTCCCAAATTTGCCCTAAACCAGGACAACTTGCTAAAAGTTACTGTTGATACAGCCATAGAAGTCAGTTATTCTGCCCATAATTCAGCATCAATCAAGTTTTTGCTAGAAATAAAATTATTAAAATAAGTCAATTTAGATGTAACTTTGGGTCAGCCATAGACCTTCACAGACACAAGGCAGTAGGAGAAATGTGATCTATTTGGTGAAACAGAAGTGGCCATGGGTGACATTCAGAACACCTTTCAAAGGCAGCCTTTTAATAAAACACCACTTTTGGTCCATTTGCAAGATAGAATCACCTGAGGGGTTTTTACAAATCGATATAAACATTAAGCACTTAGTCAAAATAACATTATTTAGGCTGAGATCACAAAGTTAGCTGGATGATGAATTTACATGAAAGCACCATCAATTAAAGGAAAGGGTTGTGGCAGGAGTAAAATGGATTTTCTGTTTTGTAAGGAGGTTTGTTCAGAAGGAGGATAATTACTCTTCAGGGAGCTTGGAGCTGCCCTGGAGGCAGAGGTCCCAGGGGCATGGTGCTGAAGGCACACAGGGCTCCTCTGAGGAACCACAGCACCAGAAGAAACACAATGCAGATGCCCAGGCTGGTGCTAGATCTTCTGTTTTGCACAGGGAAAGTCAACACCAACCTTGAAATTATGTCAGAAGAGGAAAAAGAGAGCTTCTCATAACGAAAGGTGACAATCAAATCTAATCCTGTGTCAAAAGAATACTCCGTTTCTGGAACAGTCTTTTGGTGTACACTGTTTTAGCCAAAGGCTTTGGAAGTCCCCGCTAATATGATTGTCCCTGAAATGCCATGAAATCTCTTCACTGTTCTCCATCATGGTAATTAGAAAGTCTGAGTTACTCCTAAAACAAAAATGTACATATAGATGCCTAACAGTTACTTCTCAAAACACAGAATGATGATCATTAAAAGAACATTAAGAAATCAAAGAGAACTTCTGAGAAAAAAAAAATCTCAGGCACTAAAAGAGTTTATTTCTCACTAAAAGAATTAATTGTTTGATGATTTTTCTAACAAGGCATGGACGTCAACAGTAAGAATACAAGTCCCTCTTTAAAAGAGAGGGTGTTGGGACACATCTTTTTATATATGCTTCTTTTCGACTTCCATCTACACCAGTCTGATTCCAAATATCATTAAAAGGAGACTGTAGTGTCAAACATGTTAGCTTAATTGTACAAAATAATCAGCTTTTCTTAGTCAAATTCTGAAATCTTAGTAAGGTGTTTTCTTCTTGAATCAGTTATGCCTTTAAATTTCAGTCATAACAAAATATTTAAAAATGCTTTCTTTTAAACATGTAGCCTCTGGTATTTAATTAAGAAAAATGTATCTGTTAAAATGAAAAGGTTGAATCAGACTGTTTAGATCCAACTAAATCAGTCTGTTTGGATCCAAACTTGCCATTTTCAATGTGTGCCCTCAGTGAATACCTCAAAACCTGCACTCATGATTGGGGTCTCTACTTTCTTCTTTCAGTGCTGGAGCAGTATGTGCTCAGGTTGCACAGAAAAAAAAGAGTGATTTGCTCCATTACCTGATCTTAGACAGGCACCTGAATGTAAATCAAATCCTTCAGAGTGCTCCTCTAGCACACCCACTTGTACTGAAATTGAAATATTGTCTATATGTGGGTGTAGGGCAGGTGAGGGAAACATAACACATACAGTCCAGGTTCTCCAGCCCTTTCCTTTGCTCCTCCCTGGGAAGGTCCATACCTTTGCTTGCTGTTCTGGTGGTAGAAGATCCTGTAATTTCTGAGGGCTTTCCATGTTCAAGAGTTTCTCCATTTTTAAGGTAGATGAGAGTGGGGTTTTTTTTATTGTAAGGATAGTCAGACCTTGCAAAAGTAGTCATTAAAACTTACCAATGTCATACTGTGATTGAAATTCAAGAGAGAATTTTGGTTTAAATTAAGTTAACTCTTTTAATTGAATTCTAAATAAATTTCTCTCTAACACAATCAGAGAGACACTTTAGTTGTTAACCTATCCTTCTGCTTCTTCCCTTTTCTCATTCAGGCCTCCATGATGAATCCTAGCCAGTGAAGAGACCAGAATGTTCCTCAGTAGAGAGAGAGTCTAGAGTTTGGGTATCTGTGAAAAGACCCTGTTTCTTCCTTTTTGATATTAAACAGTAAGAAACACTTAAATATAAAGATCACAGGGATATTTTTATGAGATTTAAGAGGTTTTTTTGAAGGAATGCTTACACTCAGATGATTTTTACCAGCACAGTTTATATGACAGGCTGCACTTTATTTAAACTACATACTTAAAAGCATTGTCTGGGTAGTATGCATCTATAACTTTGTAACCTTTTTCCTGTTGGATCATTTTACATGTCTTGTGATTAAGTAAGACTGGATATTTGTTACACTCCAAAGTCAGGTGTTAATTGGTAGTCTCCTGCTGGCATAGTCTGTGGGGGCAAAATGCTTCATTTATCCTGTGCCAGTATTTTAAGTAGGGTCTTTTAGTAAGAGTGAATTACATGAGACCTTCAAGACAGTTTTGGGGAACTCTACATGGGAATACATCTCACCTCACATCAGTCTCTGGAAAAAACCCAGTCATCCAGGTCTAAGTTAGTTGTCCAATCACTTTTAGAATTACCGTGAAAAAAAAAGCAATTCTGGGGGCAACTCTCGCCCGTTTTTGATGCTTATTTTACCAGGAAATGAATCATCCTATGCTTTTCTCTGTCAACCATAAAGACAATCAAGGACAACCAGCTCAAATTAGGACATCTAATTTTGACAGTTGCCATCACTGGAAGTGTTCAGGAAAAAAGAAAGCTGGCACTTGATTTAGTTGACCTGATGGTGTCCAGTCAAAGGATGAACTCAATGACCTTGGAGGTCTTACCCAACCTTAATGATTCTATGGTGCTATGAAATGCCTAAAGGGACGAGAACAACTCCAGCCAAACGCTCTGTTCCTGTGACATGCACTCTTTTTTCTTTGTTTGCACTGGGACATGGCCTCTCCTGTCCTTTGTTACCAGTGTTCATTGGAAAGGCCGGAGCTTCATCTCCCCTGCTCCACATCCCCTGTGAGCTGGATGGTAAAGCAAGTCTGAATGGAATTCGTCTGTCTGAATGGAATTTGTCTGCAGTAATGACTGAAACCTAATTTCCTGCACCTTGGTCCCATCTGCTGAAGCTACCACAGTACCAGCTTTGCCCAAGGTGACTTTGTAACTCCAGACAGGAATGAAAAGCAAACCTTCCATATTTCTGTAATTTTTAAAATTAAATTACCAGTTTGAGGCACTAGATTTGACCATGCTGTTAATCCTATTGAAAATGTTGATATTGCAGTCAGTGGAATTTGTCCAATTAATACCAGCTCAGGATCTGAACCATTATATTAACATATTACTGACACAGAAGAGAATTGAGCTTCTTATATACAACTTTTAAAAAAAGTTTTTCAAAATAAAACATCACTGAGACACTGCTGCAAATGAATTACATTTTAAAAACCTATTTTTTAAAGCAGCATCTATCTTTGACATCTCTCTGATAAACAGAATCCATGCAACAATTTTAAAAACTACTGAAATAATTAGTATGACACATAACTTCAATTAAAATTTACTGGGGTAAGGCAAAATTACTGGATGAGGTTTATTTTTAAAAAAAAAAGAAAATAAATCTGTGTGTGCAACAGATTAGCCTCAATATTCAGAGTAGATCCTTTTAGGCTTTATCTACATCTGATTTTGTATAGGAAACTAACAATTAAGTGGAAATGTGACAACTAAATTTGGAAAAACCGGAGCCACTACAGTCTCCCTGGAGAAGAAAAGTATAAAAGGAATTACTGTAATCAAGTAATTCAGTGCGCAAGATGTTACCTCCATATTGAGGAAACTTAGGTCTGTAGGCAGCTCCATGTTACATAAATGATAAATATGTTTTGACAGTGTAATTAATGTTAGTCTCAAAACAGAAATGCAAATCAAACAAGACATCAAGATCAGAAACTGTAGGCCTTTGCTAAAATTAAAAGAGATGTGGGCAACACAAACTTCATAGATTGCTGATGGACTGGTTACAAAAGGTTCTATTTTAGATCAGTTAATTAGCAAGAAATTACAGCCTAACCAGTATCCTGTAGATGTCACGGCGAAGTGCTGACAGCTGCACTGCTCTTCTAAACAGTTCCTATGCGTCTCTAAAATACTGGAGTTGCATTAAAAAACACCATCTCGGTTTTACAGTTACAGGAAGGAAAAATTTTCCTTTAACTATATTTCCATTTCAAAATGTATGTGCAGCTTTTCAGGAATACAGATTGCATTTGTCATATCATCAACACTGTAAGAGATAAAGAGGAAAAAAGTTCCAAACACTAAGAACTCTTCTTGTGATACTGCACTCACATTGAAATAAAACAAAAAATGGAAAATGTTTTTCAGTAGAATTTCTTCTTGAACTCCCACATACCCTTCTCACTCAGATAAATTAATTTCCATCAACCTCTTAAACCCCCTCATGAATATATTATGTAGGCTTGTAATTGGTTTTGTTTTTTATATTTTCTATTCTTTTTTTTACAGTAACTATGTGTAGCTTTTAATTTTATTTAACTTACAAGAAGGAATTTTAGGATGAATAGGATGCGAAAAACAATATGCTTACTTACCTTTAAGGAAATGTTGCATAATTTTATCACAATTTGTGATAATAATCTGGCATTAAAGAACTAAAGTGATTACAAAATATTTTAAATGAATGAAATTCAGTATCTTTAAAAAATTAATTTAATCAACAGAGATTACAAGTCTGGAAACAAACTCAGAGTGCACTTTTTTGTCAAATCCAATAACCATTTTACCCAAGAAGAAAATAGAGTCAGTATGAGTGTCAAAATCAGTGCTGAGAAAGCTACTTGTAGGCTCCTAACCATGTATTTAGGTGTAGAAAATGATGCTGCTGTGTTTTGATCTCTCAGATTTGTAAGTCAGAGCATGGTTCTCCCAGTTGTTTTCAGTGGGACCCAAATTTAACTTTAGTTTTCATCCAATAATGTAATTTGAATAGGTTTAACTTTTGACTTAGATTAATGAAAGCTAGCTAGCCATACAATGCTACCATTGTAGAATATTTTAATAGACAACAGAGAGAAACAGAGATGTCCAGAGGACCAGACCACTTCTTTCATAACAGGTACAAGGTATAAAGGACATATATATCCATTGGCTATAATTGGATATTAAGGTGATTACCTTTGACACTTACATTTTAGATATATGTATCACGTGAGATGAACTTTTATGACTGAAATGTATATAATTTCTTTGACTAGGAGAAGGAGAGAGAGAGTGGAAATACATGTATTTTTCTGGACACAGCAATGTCCCAAAAGGTAAAGAAATGCATATAAAATTCATGACTCGTTGATGTGTCCTTGGTATGCTGCTCTCATTCTCTGAAAGCCATGTGATAGGTTACTCACTTCAAACTAAATATTGTCCATAACCCTGGATGTCCTCTAGTTGTCCTTGAGGAGTAGCAGGGTGCTGTTGGGATTGCCCTGGTATTTGTTGTTTCCACTGTGTATATTTTAATGGAATACATACTGAGACTGAGCCTTGGCCTTACAGGAGGTAAGACTTTATCAGGAACTATCAAAGCGACATCTGTTGACAAAAAAACCCCTCAGTGCAGGGTGAGGTTTGATTCTGTGTTGGTGCACAATAGGATCCATACACTGTATTCAGTCTGAGTCAAACTCACCAAAACATAGGTACCAAAGCCTTCCTCCCTAAACAACAGCTTCTTAACTAGAATGATGGAATTCTCTTCCTGTGTTGATGTCTCAAATGTCTCAAATGGCACCAGTCAACTGTCTTTGAACTAATCAGAGTTTGTTTTCTGAGAATGAGAATTTAGGCAACTACACTGCACAAAAGCATCTATGTTTAGGTGACTTGACCTGGAGGCTAACCCAACACAATTCAAGGTCAAAGACTAATTCTGTCAGGTTATCCCCTAGGAATGTCACCAACTTTAGGGTCTTTATTTTCTCTGATGTTCTGGGAAAAAGTTGTTCCAGTACATTTTAAGTATCAGGTTTATCAATTGTCTTTCTAGGGAAGATCTGAGTCAGAATAAGTTTCCTGATGCATATTGGGATCAAGTGATGCTTGTACAGCTAGCATGGAAAGGAATGTAGTTCCAGTGCACAAATCATCATTAGGGCTCCTGACATATTTGCCTTCAACAAAAAAAACAGGACTGAATATATGCAGAGCTTCTGAGAAGACTCCTTAGAGGTTATTTTCTTTCCATGAGGAGAAGCACAGGCAGGGTCCTTCCTCCTTTTTCACTTCGAGGAAGCACAATGAACTGGCACTTCCAGGTTCACCCACCCTGTGTGCTTCCCTCAGCTGCACAGACAAAGCCTCTGGTAATCTCAGGGTAAAAAGCTGGGCTGAGATTTACATCTGTCACTGTCAGCTTCTACCATGTCAGGAAGGGTTCAAACTGAGCAGTGAATCACCTTGCTTGCATGTTATATTTTTCTGATAAATTATTCTCTTTTTTTACCCTATAATACCATAAAGAAAACATAGCTGAGGAAACTCTCTGAAGAGAATAGCTTTGAAACCAAATTCTGCCAGGGGAGGCAGCAGAGTTGTCCTTTTTAATAAAAAAAGAACCAGCTGTCTGGCAAATCCAGTGGGTTATGGAGGAATCTTGTCAAGCACAGAACAGCAAGAGTAAGAGAGAAACACTCCTTACATATTTTTAAACTAACCATAGATGGAAGGCAGTGACTTCATTTTTTATCTTTGACTCTGATGATAATCTGCACCAGGGAGAATTAAAATTATGAAAAGCTCCTGGCTACTGCTCTAACTGCTTTCATGCCTCATCAGCTTGAAGAGGCTAGGCAGCCCTGATTAGCACAGCCTTACTCCATCTCCAGGAATCCCAGAGTTGTGAACATTTGTGACAGCCCCTTGGCCATCCTGTGGAACTCCTTGAACCAAAGTGTTTGTGTCACCTTCATCTTAGTGACTTCCCAGGCCATTTGTACCATGTAGAGCTGCTCTTGATCAGCAGTGTCAGCATAGCAGCAGAACTTCAATATGCTTAAAAAAAATATAGACTAATGATGCTCTCCAGATACACACAGAACAATGAAAATTATGAGTGCGTATATAAGTGTAGAACTGGGCTCATAATATTTTAGGATAAGATCTATTCTCACAGCATAGGAACACAGGCTGGCACAGCATCAAAGGATTAACTCAGGATGCCCAAACGCTCCCAGAGAGAGATGGTGCTTCCTGCAGAGAGTTAGAGTGTCAGATAATTCCACAGAGCCCCAACAGTAATTAAGGAAAGTCAACATAATAATTTATGATTGAAAACACAGCCTTCTGTATCTTATTTGAACTCAATGCTTTGTGTTTTTAGAAAGACCTGTTGCAGATTCCACTGCTAGCTATTACTTAGCAATGGATACCAGTAAAATCCTCTCAGACTGAGCATTTATTTCCATAGACACAACAGAAATTGTGGAGATGTTACTTCATGCATAAGTTTTCCCCCATTTGGCTGGGTTTTCCTAGCCATAGTGCATCAGATTAAGAAGATCCAAAAAGCCACCTGAAGTATCTCATACTTGAGAAAATAAAAGAAAATAATTCATCTGTTGCTCATAAATGATTTTCTTTTTCAGACCTGAAGAGTATTTTTTTTCTCAATTTTTCATATTTATACACATTTATAAAATTCCTTCTGAGCTTTTTCCTCCTCAAGCTGAGCAGTCCACTCTTGTGTTTTTCTCATGGGAGGGTTGTCATATAGTACCATGGTTTTTTCCTACCTTTGGTATCCTCATATGTGGCAAAATACCTGACAAGCCAGCAAAACCTAAAAGCAATAACTAATGTTATTAGTGTTCAGATAGAAACCAGTGAATCAGTCCTTTTAGGGTTTGAAGGGGTAGCCATGCTATGGAACATTACAATTTCTCTGTGAAATATCATATTCTCATCCATATATTTTTGTAAGTACATAACTATGCAATCAGTTCACTGACCATGGGAGTTTTGTGGCTAAATATCAAACATGGGCTGTAAAAATTCACCTTACATAGCCCTTTATTTGAAAATGGAAATCTGAAAATAGCTTGTAGTCAGGAGAAGGGAAACCTGCAATTCCTCAGGCACCCTGAGTAATTGTAGGGGCCCTAATTGAAAACTCCCTCATCCAATGTGACCTTGTTTGAATTAATTGGTTTTGGAGTTAGTGGTGAATAGTTCAGTAAATGTGGGATTCTCTGAAGTTTACTCAATGCCAAGCAGAGTCCAGCTGACCAAGAAGAGCAAAACGGCCCAAAGACAGTTCCCTACTTTTCATCTTCCTCAGTGAAGTCTTTAGCAAGCATGAGCTTGGTTGAGCTACCACTATGAATCAGAACAAAGGAGGTGAGTGCACAACTGAGAGAATCAGAAAGGCTGGAAAAATCTGACAGATTGCATTATGCTACATTTTCTAGAATAATTTAAAAAATTTATGCTGTATACTGGCAACTTAAGGCTAGTAACTATATTCCCCGAATCCAGCAATGCTTCAAGCTAAATTTTTTCTCAAGATTAGCAGGAAAACCCTGAAGTGGGAAAATTAACTGGACTGACATTTAACATCAGAAAGAAATCCAGGATACCTTCATATACCCTGACCAAGTCCACGTTTGCTGAAGTCCAAAGCTAGGTGGATTGCTTTATAATTAATCCATTGATTTATCAATCCAGTCAAAAAATATTGTTGTAGCCAAAAACCTGGGTTAGAGGAACATGTGGAGTAGTTTTATGAAACTGAAAATGATCCTTTTATTCATCAGACTGAAAACCAAAGAATTTAACAGAGGCCACTTAGCCCGTGCTTTTTGCTGTCAAAGGATTTCATACATCTGATTGAGTCACATATCTAGTATTTCTGGATAGTTGTTTCAATTTGAATATAAAAGCAATATACACTGAGAAGATATTCCACCCAATGGGTAAACATCCTGAGCAGTGGTCCAGAGAGGAAGTGTTTCTCTCAATAAAAATGAATGCGTTTTATTCAATGTATATAATGTAATCAGGAGAAAATATGTGCGCTCCCACGTCTGAACAGATGACAAGTTGATGTTCAAGTTGGCCAGAAGTGAAAATACCAAGTTACTCTGTCTCTCTCAGGAAAGGGATTTTAGCATGTTCTTCTGCTTCACAAGAGACCATCCTCACTGCTACCTCCGTTACCATTGCAATTCAGTGTTTCTGCATTCTTGGTAAAACCAAGCTAAAAAACCCATGAGGAAACATCCTAAAAGAGTCTATAACATATGGAGTGATTAATATAAAGGACTCTCTCTACATACAGAACTTGTAGCAAAAATAAGTTGACCTTCTCAGACAAAGGGGAAATGAGGGAGAGAGTGATTAATATCTTCCAGATGTCCTTGTTGGTTATGTTTTCAGAGTACATTCTAGTGTTGTACCACAGTATCTGACTACTTTTCAGTAAGAGAAGCCAGGTGTTGCAGGTGGGATAAGTTGTTGCTGTGGCACTGCTCCCGACCTACTGCCCTGCATTTCCCAGAGGACTCTCCAGCCAGGGCTGGCTGCGGGCTCAGCTGCTGCTGGCACAGCCCCAACAGCTCCAGCAGCCTGTGCTTCCCACAGCACTGTGCCACACTCCCTGGGTGTCACTGGGAAGGAGTCTGCCAAGCTGACAGTGGGATCATGTGCTTAGACAACAGGCAACCAGGTACTACCTGGGAAAGTGACCCAGTTTTTATGAACTCTTCCTGAAAAGTAAAGCATTGCTTGCAGGAGTAGCAGAGCTGTAAGTCAGTAGCACTTAGGATGACTACTGCACTCAGTGACTTCCCATTCAGGAAATTATATGTTGTCTGTGATGGAGGAGCGAGGTGGGAGGCAGCAGCAGCTGGAGCTGTATTTTCTCAGCTGTGCATCTGACAGCTGTGACTGGATACGGTTCAGACACAGAAAGCATATGCTGCCATTCAGGGCTTTTAACATCAAGTATCTTTCACTGGGTTCATTATCTCCTCACAAAATGAAACGTGATGGCTAGAAATGCCCAAACCTCAATGAAACAGAGTCTCAGCAGGAGTCACACAGAGGCCAGGTCTAGCTTACCACGTGCCAGCAATGCTGGCTGCCTCCTTTGCACTGTCATCATCTCATTCATTTACACCTGGGGCAGCAGGGAGTGCCCTAGGCCTTGTCACCATCTCCTTCAGGGGTGGAGAAGACTCGTTCCACAAATAATTAAACTACATGGATCCATGCAGAAGTTATGTGTCCTTTAGTACCAATGTTTCATTGGGCTTTCTCTGTGAAGTTGTATGCAGTTAAGAGCCCAATACTGGTAGTTCTTTTTCCATCTATTAGAAAATCCTATTATCATAGTCCATTAATAATGTCCCACATAATATTCATTGTAGTTGCAAACTCCTGAAAGTTGTTACTGCATCTAGGAGTATTTTAGGAAAATGCATGTGGTAAATATATATTCTATTGTTTCATGATTGAATTCATAGATCAAATACTACTATTTTATTTTAGGTTTACATTTTTAGCTACCAGAATTAATTTTTAGCTAAGCCTGTGGGTTATGAATCAATTGCTTTATGACAATGATAAGGGGCAGTCATGACTTATATAACTAAAATTGAATGAAATAATTACATTGAAATGACTGTTAATTTTCTAAAAAATCCTTTAGTTTCTTTGCCAAGGAGAATTTGTTACATCAGAAGCAAAAAAGAAATTAATGTAATTTACCTAAGAATTCAAAAGACTGAATTGGAACTAAAAGAGGATGTAAAAGTCTGACCTTTCTGACATTTATTTGAATGTCAAATATCTGCCAACACCACTTTCACATTTCAGGCAACTGCTTCTTTTACAATTTTCAGAAAGGGACGAAGTAAGATTTTTGCAAAAATTATAGTAAGGATAGGAAATGCAGCATCTCCCTCCAAAGTGACAAGGACTGAAGTGAGAAAGATGGAAGCATTACACCTAGGATTTTAAAAATAAGAACTTATTTGGCAATGGAAATTTCCCTTAAAAATGAATCACATAATCCTTCTCTTTTTGTATATCAGATAATTATTCCTGATTTGCATATTTGCCTTATGTAGAAGCTGAGGACAAACTTGCTCAGAGGCACAGAGATGACATTTTAATTACAGATTCACACTCTGAACTGTATACAGTCCATAGGCTTGGAAATAATTTTGGATCAGGAAAACACCTCAAATACCTTTTTTCTCCAAATTGTCAATATCACCTCACCGCAACAAAGAAGAATTACATTATGGGCAAGAAAATCTATCTGATAAATCATTCCTGAGATGAGAGAGAAGTTACGTGTGAAATAAAGGTCAAAATTTTCAAAACCACAGTATTTAACCAGGAGACTACTAATCAATGCAAGACATTTTTCATAAGTATGAAAACACTGTGATGCAAATATACTTGCTACCTAATCTTGTATTTTCCCAAAACTATTCTATTATTCAGCTTTGTCACTCTGAGGAAAATAAAATAAATTATTTTCAGTGAGAATTCTGGACTTATGTAGCATATAAACTCAAGACAGCTTGGATAAAAATCAGTCCACTTGGTAACCAAGGTAATTGTGAAAATATTCCAATTCAGCACTTGGAGTCAGGCTCCAAAATAAGTATCTATTTATGTCTTTTGGAAGACATGGAAGGTGTTTTCATAATAATCACATAGTAATATATGATAAAGATAAAAATTAGTCTCTGGGGTAGCAATAAAATCTCATTTCATATCATGATAGCATCTCTATTAATCAAAGAACAGAAACATCCCTAGAGGGGGCACTGTAAGCAACAATTTCTAGTTTTACACAAAGTTTTATATAACAATCAAAATACCATGCTTAAGATAAAATAACATTTTATGCTACTTCTGAAATGCAAATGTATGTTATTCAACCACAGCTTCCTTTCTAAGCTCCCAATGTTTTGTTATACAACAGATGTGTCAAGCAAATAATTTTAGAAGTATTTTTATATGATGCATTTTGAACTCATTTTTACCTTTTGTAGATGGAGAGCGTGCACTACAACTTAATACTATGTGGCAAGGACAATATCATAATTAGGACCTGGCATTAACATATTTGGAAATGTAGAAGTGAATTTGGATCAGCTTACAAAGGACACATATTTCCTGTAGATTTCATTTTAATTATTTAACAGGTCTCTGTTCAGTCTTTTCTCTACCAAAACATGCTAAAACTGTAAAATGGATAAAGCAATCGTCTTTGCTAAGCAACTAATAAGAAAGAAGAAAGTTGCCAGAAAAATGTTAAAAGATCTTAACAGTGTTATATCACTGAATGTTAATGGCTTCTGATGAGTAATAGCAGATGTGTGAAGCTTGCCAAAACCTTTACAATTCAGTGCACTGATATAAATGGTTACACCTTCCCTAAAAGTAACTAATTATCTTTTACACTAACTACCTTCCAGTATTTAGACCAAATATTTTTACTCTTCTATTTTTTTTCATATTTTAACACCTAAATTAAAATTAGCACAACTAATCTCATTTAAAAGCTCAATTACTTGAAAGATAAACCACATAAATGTCTAGAAATATTGAAATGATACCATTTGCCCTTGCACTTTTATATTTGCCCCTAGATAACTGTATGTATGTGAAATAGAGGTAAAAAATCCAGGTCCATTACATTATCCATGCAAGATTCTTCCCAGAAGGAGCTTATTCCAAGATGTAGCCACAATGGTACAGTATTACAAACATAAGAATGCTGGTGTCAATTATTTCTACACAGGGGAAATGTTTCTAGTGTCCAACATCTTTTAGAAAACATGCAGAGCAGTGGAAGGGTCAGTGGAGACTTGCTTACCTGTGGTTGACCTGATGGTTGAGGTGATGTTGGAAGATGTCAGCGCAGGTATACATTCATCATCCTGGGAATAGCCTGCCTGAATGGCACGCAAGTAACTGTGGCTTCTTGTTCGGAAGCATCCAGGGAGGTCAAGGGCATCCATTGCCTGAGCTTCCACTTCACTAAACACTGATTCACACACCGATTCAAATTGTCCATTAACCTCTGCTTCACTCATCTGAATAAACAACAACAATGCATTTGATTTTTGACTTGCTTTTTTGTGATCATCACGGCCTCAACATCTCAAATGGACACCTGTACATTGATGAAGAACTGTTTTAGCAAATAGTTAAAATGTAGTAATCCCTTCTGATCACATTCACATTGTTTAACTTCAGCTGTTTGCATATCTATATTAAATGCATTACACATGGCATACGTTAATGTTACATTTAATATCTTTTGGTATAGTTGAGAAGGGATTCAAGCCAAACTCACTCCCTGGTTAACAGGGTTAGCTGTTCACTGCCGTGGAAGAACCCTTTCTCCAGCAGCATTATATGAAATCCAATACTTCTAGCAGCAGGTGTGCTGTGGAGCCCTGCCTGGCAGAGCAGCCCAGCTGTGCCTCCTGGACCCTCACCCAGGCTGTCCCCCTGGGGGATTTCAGCAGCAGCCTCCAGCTCCCTGCAGTGCTTGGGCAGGACCCAGCATCTTCCTGCTAGCCCTGCCTTGCAGGTTGGGCATGATGCAACACTGTGCCTCTTTTAGAGGCAATTTTCCTGATAAATGGGGCTGGGGCAGAGTGGCCAGGCTCGAGGTAGGTAACCATATCATGCTGTTTTGAAGATTAGTGCCTTAATCCTACCTGCAGCATTTTTCAAAGGTTCACTGAAGGCAGCCCTATCTACCTGTAAATGTACTTGAATAATTCTATATTGTGTTTATCCAAAATCAGATAGGAAGCTAACACTGGACAGATAGTTGTATGACTTTCTGAAAATAATTTTTTACTAAAAAGGAATGCTAGCGATCAGAATCGGTATGAATAATTTTACAAGTTAAATTTATGACATCACTAAATGGCACATCCAGCTGATATCAATTTTCCCATACAGCTGCTAAGTGCTCCTAGTGCTTTATTCATTATGGAAAGAGAGTCCCATCAAATGTTTCAAATGTTTTAGGGTTTTGGTTAAGTAAATGGAAATTTTATAGAGAAGTTCTGGTGATTATGAATAACTGATATTTTAATTTTGTGTAAGACATTTAGGCTACTAAAAATCTTCAGAAAAGAATTAAATTACTCTTCATAAAATTTGTTTTTAATAAAGTTAAGTAGACTAAAGCAATCTCAAGGAGATAAAAAAAAAACTTACTCTGAACTATTTTGCAATATTTTTGATAAGAAAATATATGGTAATTTATCCCATAAACTCTGTAAGTCTTAGCCACTTCTTTCAAACTAAGGTTATGGATAATAAAAAATTAAAAGTTTTCAAACTGAAATTAAAAATATAAACCATAGAATTCAGCATTCTTCTTGAGTCCACCCTTTCTCAAGTGTGAAAAAGGAAGGATCTCAAATCAAAAAGGCATGAAAAATACCACAAATTATGCAAACTGCTAATATGTAGATGGAACAAGAGGAGGATGGTGTCATGGAAAAAGAGTTGGAAACAGCAAATGTTCAGAACCTGATATTTTAATACATTTGCTTTGGATAATATCTATTAAATGCACTTATTAATAGTCTGGAAACAGCTGGACTGTGAGGTAGGAAATGTGTTTCTAACACAAAGTTGCATAGGTTAATGAACACTGAAAAAGCAAGGAACTGTATCCAGCAGGTTTAGTTAATCTGGCCAATTGAGCAATCTACCTTCAAGTGAAATCTATTGTGGACACCTACCAGGTAATGTACATTGTAATGAAGAATTTTAACCACTACTGAAACCAATTAATCATCATGGACAGCTCAGTGAACATCTCTGTGCACAGACATGGTCAAAGAGGCAGAAGATGTTAGACTAGTTCTATGTGAGAACATTGTGAGGTGGCAGCTGACAGCATTTGCTTGAAACTTTCTCAAAAGCAGAGTATAATAAAAAGGCAAAATAACCAAACCAGCATAATAAAAACTAAGGCATCAGAATGATGGGAACAGTTTTCACAAGGGACCTGTGAAACAAATAGTGAAAGGTTTGGAAAATGACTGACTCTTTCTAATTCTAATGTGTGCTACATAAGATTATATTTAAAATTACCTCACATAAATTAAGGAATTTGACTGAAGGACATTAGTCAGGTGTCTAGCCCCTCCCAGCTCTCTACATTCAGTGGAGACTGACAAGCATATCCAGAGGGCTCTCAGGCCACTCAGGGTGTGCACTGTCCTGGAAGAAACTCTTTCACTCCATTAACTACAGAGGAAGATTTAGTTGTTGCCTCAGTTAAAAGCCTCAAGTTAGATGAGTTGAATCCAGGCCTGAATAGCCATGCAATACAAATTGAATATGAATGAATATGAAATTGCTTTAAAGAGATTTCTCTTTTAACATAACCATTGCGTATGTATACCCTTAGGTGGCTCATTAAATGGTCAAAGAAATATTAAGAACCGTGTCTGAGAAGAGGGCAGGGCCCATCTGTCATGAAACAAGACAGGGAAAAAAAGCCAGGACGAATAAACATTAGAAACATTGGAAATTTTATGTAAAATCCTCTGCTAAATAGAACATGCACGTAATTCTTTCGGTTTATTGCACTTCAGGTGTGATTCAGACCTCACTTTACCACGAGTTAGTACTAACTAACAGACATAAAACAGGTAGGGAGGAAAACTGTACCTTTCCAGGAGTCCCCATACATAGAATAGTTGATGGGACTTATTCTTTCACCCAGGAAGAGTGAGGGATTTGATTTAGGATTAATCACTGCTCCTTTGGAGCATAGTTTTTTTCCAATCAATATCCTAATCTGGCAACCCACATTTACTGAAATCAGAGCAGCTATTTTCAGATGATGAGTATTGTAGGAGTGTACTCCTCGTGCTCAATCTGAATCTTCTTAACATTTAAATATTTAATATGGACTGAAAATTTAAAAAAACCCAGCATTTATATTTTTAATGAAAAATAAATGAAAAATATCATGTTTGATAGTGTCTCTTTGCTGCTAGCATTCAGTATTTTTCTTGAAATTTTGAGTTACATTCCTTAGAACTGAATTACTTCCACAATTCATATCCTCAATTTGATACTAATTTTTAAAATGTAAGAAAATCTAAAACCATCCACTAGTTACAACTCTCACATCTGCAGTTAACCTATAAGAAAAATTATAACAAGAAGTTCCCACCTGACTAACACAGCTGGCCTGACTGAGCGTGCTCACTGCTCTCATATAGCTCTGATTCCTTGAGCGAAACTTTGGGGAATTGTAGTTTGCAGAGGGATCCAGGTTGTGACCCCCAGGCACGTCACTTGCAGTTTGAAGGTAGCTCTGACTACAAAGGAAAGAGGAAGAAAAAAAGGAAAGGGTGTAAAACTACAGATGGAATCAATTAGGACACTAAAGACAGTAATTTGTATGAGACACACAAACCCACTCCCCTGGGTCCAAACCTTACTCTTTATAAAACATCACAGATCTCTTGTAGCCAAACATCTTAGCACAAGCAGATAATCTGTCTGTGGCTCTGCTACCTAGATGGTATGAAATGTTAAGTCTTGTTAAGTCTTTGCTGTATTGAAACATCATCAATCTTTTGGCTATTAATGTTGAACTTTACTAAAAGACAATGTCTAGGTCAAGAGGAACAAAAACACAGCTAAGGCAAAAACCAAAGTAACTAAAAATCTTTCTTAATAGATAAAATCTGCTACTTGTAATCTGGTTTTCATCAGGCATCAAGAGGTCTTTTATCTTTAAAGAATAGATATAGTCTTACAAAAGAATAAAATATCCCATGTTCATGTAAAAAAATAAATTAAGGTGCTCAAAGGTGCTTAAAAATAAGGTGCTCAAAGCAACTGCATGAAGGTCTAGAAATTGTTTTATTACAACACATTTCCCGTTTTGCAGCACTGGGACCATAACACCACACTGAGCCCTCTTCAGTGTGCTTTCACACCAAGAGTATGATAGTCTTCATGTGTTGTTTTGAATCTATTGATTAACACTCCAGGAAAATAAATAAACCTGAGAAAAGTGCTTTACTTTGCCGTGAATACAAAAAATTAAACTCTGCTACACCAGAGTTCTCAGAACCTTTGTAAATCAGATTTTAGAACTTTCCCCTGCACACAGTGCAGAAATGAATTAATGTCCCAGACAATATTTTGTTTCATGCTGTAAATAGGCAGCTTTTATTCATATTCCTTAAAGGTAGCTTGAACAAAACCAGTTTCAGCAAGTAGATTTATGCCAGTTGTATGCCTATTATTTGCCATACAGTTACATCATGCTGAGCTGGAAGAGTTTGTCAGTCCAGCAGTGTCTGTGACATGTGCCCAGCTGTTTGAAATTTCCCTGTGAAGGATGAAGTTTCCTCTTTGGAAGAACCAGACCACTCAGTGAGTGAGAAAGCCACAAGACAAAAGCACAATTCAGGGTTTTGTTTCTCAGACTGTATTTATCAAATATTGAGCATGACTACAGGCTGGTGCTTGAGGAAGAACTCAGCCTTCCTCATGGAGCAGACACAACCTGAGTTTGGATGCAATCCCTGAGGAGCACTCTGGGAGGAATCTCAAACATTTTATCATGGCTTTGCCTAGAAAAGCAGAGCACTGAGATGCATCTCCCCATGTGGCCATGTCCTTTGATGTCTGATGTGTGATGATCCAGTATTCCCTCACAGCACCAGCTGCAAGAGCAGATGGGATTTAGAGACCCTTATAATCCTTGGGAGGTCTGTCCTCAGGCATTTCCGTGCGTTCTCTCATCCTAGGGTCAACACAGACATTGCCTTCCTTGGTGCATCTGCCTTAGATTCACAGAATCCTTTTCTTTGGAAAAGGCCCCTGAGATCATAGAATCCAACTGTTATTGTAGGTTGCCAAGTCCACTGCTAACCCATGTCCCTAAGTACCACATCTACCTGTCCTTTAGGCACCCCCAGGGATGGTGACTCAGCCATTTCCCTGGGCAGCCTGGTCCACTGCCTGATAATGGTTTCAATTAAGAATTTTTCCTAATAAATTTGCTGGAGAATATGCAAAGATGAACAACAGAGCTGGTGAAGCAAAAAAAAAAGGATGTATTTTGTTTTCATCTCTGTTCAAGGCAGGGACTCTTTAAAAACCCTAAGAAATTTCCCTGGAGAAAAAAACAATTAATTTCTTCCTGTCTATTCAGTTCCTTCTATGGAATGTCTCTGTAACCTCATGCCAGAGATAAACTATATAGAAACTGTGCTATAAATGCTAAAACCAAAATGAAAATGTATGAGATTATTGCAGGTATGTGCTCAGAGGTTAATTAAGTCATTACAGTCAAAGTGATTCTATGATTAGGATAACAGTCTGATAGTGCATCTAATTTGGTTCTAGATGATAAAAACAAGAGCATTTTTTTTTCCCATAGGTATGAAGACAAACATAATAGGTGAAGTGGTGTAAAGCCTCACTATCCACATTTAGTTGCTGGATGTAACTAAGCTTCCTTTCCTCTAAAGATAGGGTGTTGACTGACAGCTGCTCTGTGTCATCCTGATTTTTGCATATGCTTTACTTACTCATGGAATCACAGAATGGCTTGTGTTGGAAGGGACCTTAAGATCAAGTTGTTCGAACCCCCTGCTAAGGGTGAGGACATCTCCCACTAGACCACATTGCTCAAAGCCCCATCCAACCTGGCCCTGAACACATCCTGGGATGGGGCATCCACAGCTTCTCTGGGCAACCTGTACCAGTGCACAGTCAAGAATTTCTTCTAAGATTTCACCTAAATCTCTGAGTTCAAAACTGCTCACCCCTGGTCCTATCATGACCTGCCCAGGTAAAAAGTCCCTCTCCCTCTTCTTTAAAAGTCCTGTTTAGGTACTGGAATGTTGCAAGGGTGCCTTCTCTTCTCCAGCATGATCATCCCCAGATCTCTCAGCCTGTCTTCACAGGAGAGGTGCTCCAGCCCTCTGATCATCTTGTGGCCTCCTGGGGACCTGATCGAAGGGGTTCACATCTTTCTTGTGCTGAGGGCTCCTGACCTGGACATAATACTCCAGGTGGGGTCTCACAAGGGCAGAGAGACTTTTAATCTATCTGGTATCATCAATAATCTCTTTGATGTTGTTGTGTTAGTGTTTTTCAAAAGAATTAAGTCCCTCCTGGATGTTTTGCTTGTCATCATCAGGTGGCAAAATCTAGATTCTGACTTAATAAACAGTTTGTTAAAGAGAAGTTTTAGATTTCATTAAAATGTGGGCCACATTAAGAAAAGATAGAATAGAACTAAATTAGAAATTACTGTATGAAATACCTAAAATTAATTAATTTAAACCTGATTCTAATAACTGTCCCCTTTGCTAAACAATGCTTAACAACCTAGTATTTAATTAATCACATTCTAGTTCCTTCTTAGGTATTGCTATCATTAAATACCATCAACAATTTTTACAGCAATATTTTCTTATGGAAAGAAGCCCAGTATTCCACAGTACTTCTAAGCAGCTGAGTTTCGATGAATGAGTTTGGATATTAGCTGATAGTTAAATAATTTTTCATTTATCAGAGGAGATTATTTGATCCATGGAACTGTAGCAAAGTAAAAGAAATGTTACATATAAAAGATATAAAAGACCATAAAAGCAATTTTACACTCATTTGATTAACACTTTGAAATTTTCCTGATAAATAGAAATTATTAGTTTTTATTTCTAAGATATAATCTCAAAGTTATCCTCTAGGATAAATGTGTTGATACATGGTGAAAATTATGACTTTGCTATAAACATGATCCAGAAGTGAAATACCAGAGCTACATGGGGAAGTTGCTCTCAAGTGTCATGATCTGCTGCTCAAGGAAGCCTCATGCTGGTCAACAATGCTAGAAAACACAGTCAAGATCTGGCCTTAGTAAATGCTGGTTTTTAAATGATATCCACTCTATTTATAAGCTTAGGAACAAAATTCTTGACCTTCATTTCCAAAACATCAAAGTACTTTTGCTTTGAAAAAAGAAAATAATTTTCTTTTATGTTCTGTAGCCGCATCTTATATCTCAACTGATCACTGCAGAAGAGCAAGACAAGCATGTGCAAATGAGATGTTTTAGCAGATCATCTCCAGGAACACTAAACAAATATACACAGTAACATCAAAGAGGTGGCTCTTAAAATCAGTGCTATGGAAAAGGAGGAATAGGATGAGACTAATAGGAAAAAATAAATTAGTATGTCTGCTCACTTCCCACTTGCTTTTTTGAATAGACTAGATTTTAGGAAAAGATATCCTTTAAAAGCTTTTCTGCCCCCAAGGGTTACTTTCCATTTTCCATTGGCTTCAGAAGAAGTTCATGGCAGCCAGGCAGAGGTCTTAAATTTAATGACAAGTATCTTAGCTGAAAGAAAGCTCAAAGCCTAAAGAAATGTTGGGGCGAAAAAGCACTTCCTTGTAATGACCTTGCAGCTGTTGAGAACCTCTACAGTAAAAGTGAAGGACTCCCAGTGAAGATAGCTAAATTTTCAACAGCACATGTAGCACTCAGCAGATTGCCTGAGCATGTTCAGGAGGACAAAATACTGTATTATAACCAGATAAAGTGAGCTATAGCATGACATGCTTATCTGGGACAATCGAACTGATAGCACACCTGATAGAATAGCTGGGATACCCTGTCACCCTGGTACAGTGAATGGCAGGGAGGTTAGGCTGCATACTCCAACAAAAAATAGATCAAGAATGAAGGAAGAGGCAGTAGTCCAAAAGCAGTCCTAACAGTTGCTAAGAGTCTTGCATTACAGTCTCCATCTTCTTGCATTTCTCTAAACTGCAAAAAGTCAGGCTTCTTATCCAAACCTCATGTCCTGATGCTCCTACTTGAAAGTGGCCCCTTCCTCCAGGCTCAGAATTCATATTTACCAGAACCCCCAAGGACGGCTCTTTTTCATTCTTGACCCATCCAGATCTTAATCCTTACTGCTCCCCCTTTAAGTGCCAGATCACAGCTTCCTGTTCAAGATCTTCTAAAACACCACTCAGAAGTCAGCATTGGGACACTTATCCTTCTGTCCTCTGCAGATTTCAAAAGTACCCCTAACACCTCTATTTGTCATCAGTCCTACTCAGCCTACTACAGCCATCCAATCCCACCCTCTCACTCAGGAGGCTATCACTAACCCAAAACCTCTTTGACTTCTTGTGCAAACTAACTGTTCTTGCCCACACTTTGTCAAGAACAAAATTTAAAAGTACAATGGGGGAAAATAATTGCAGGAAAAGACCTGTTATTTTAACCTTACAGCAAGCAACAAGATGTGCTCAAAAAACCTCAAACCCAAAGAAACACAAAAAGATGACTTTTTGAAATTCCTTTGACTCCAAACCTCCAATTTAAATTTGTGCTTTTCCTTGTCTTGTAGACATCCTTAACAGGACATACAATAAAAATGTAGAAAGAAATTTAAGTTTTCTTGTACTGCAATCAAAAAGCACTACATAAGAGATTTCAGGAGATGGAAAAGGATTCTACGTCTCCTTACCTTTTCCCAACTTAGGCCTTTCTAATAGAAAATCAGAGAGCTATTTAGAACATGTTTTAATGAAAGGAATAATAATGCAAGTTAATCCAATAGCTGCAATAACACATTAACTAATGATAAGGGAAGAGCATTGACTAACAATAACAGAAAAACTCTTATTGCCTCATCTTCAGCAATCTAATATTTAACCTTCTATTTCCTTTTATATTAATGGTGTATTTGTTAAAGGAGTAAGATATTTTATAAATAAGAGACAGCTAACAATATTTCAATGTTTTTTCTTGAATTCCATTGTTTTATATAACTTTTGGAAAGTTTATGGGATCATGGATAGTGTCTGATGTAGCACGGTGACTTCACATTTGGTGCTGGGGGATTTGAGCCATCCCCACTGTGGTGTGCCACAGCACCTCACACCACTCAGTCAAAATCTATCACTTTGTGTAGCACTCGGCCCATCCTTTGCTGTCACTGAGATCAGATGCTGCTGAACACCCAGGATGGTTTGTGGAATGTTTTTTGAAGTCTCTTGGCACTGCTACATGATGGGTGTTGCTGTGAACTGTATTGACAACACACAGTACTGCACCAGAACTCGTGCAAACATTGCATGTTTTGCAGAAGACAAATCATTTTGTTGTTTGGTGGAAAGGTATGTATGGTAATAATATTGTTTCACTTTTAGGACAGCTTGAAATGCCAGAATTAGAAAATGACACAGTTTACATCTTATAGCTAGTCCAGGGTCAACATAACAAAATCACAAAATCACAAAATCAAGTAGATTGGAAAAACCTCTGAAATCATTAGTTTCACCCTATGACCTTACACCACCTTGTCAACTAGATCATGGAACTGAATGCCATATCAAGCCTTTCCTTAAACACCTCCAGAGATGGTGACTCCACCACCTCCCTGGGCAACCCATTCCACTGCCCAATCACCCCTTCTGTGAAGAACTTCTTCCTAATGCCCAATGTAAACCTCCCCTGGTGCAGCTTAAGGCTGTGTCCTCTTGTCCTGTCACTCATTGCCCACAAGAAGAGGCTGACCCCTGACTGGCTACAACCTCCTTTCAGGCAGCTGTAGAGTGATGGGATCTCCCCTGAGCCTCCTTTTCTCCAGGCTAAACAACCCCAGCTCCGTCAGCCGGTCCTCACAAGGCTTGTGTTCCAGACCCATCACCAGCCTTGCTGCCCTTCTCTGGAAATGCTCTAGCACCTCAATGTCCTTCTTGAAATGAGGGGCCTAAAACCGGATACAGGAATTGAAGTGTGGCATCACCAATGCCAATGTTGTGGTTTAACCCACTACAGCTGAGCACAAGGCAGAGGCTAGAAGCCTCATAACTTCTTCCTACAAGTTCTAATTCCTGAGCAGGAGTACTTGACAACTAAGAAAAGGTCTGGGGGATAATGTACTATGTAACTCCTGAGAAAGGGATCTCTCAGTCACACTGGTTTTGTTTTGTTTTTTTTACTGTCTGAATTTTCTAATAAATGATTGACATGACATACTTTGTCATAAACCTAACATCATTGTTTAAAACAATATGATTTTGATGCCAGCAATACACTTGCCAAGGTCATTCCTTGATCTACTCACATTCAAAACAGTGATCACTGCCCAGAGTACCTCTTCTCTGTCAAATGTTCAACCACCAGTGCACCCCAGGTCGAGAAGGCACCAAAAGTGAATTAACATCTTCTGAGGCCTCTAAAAGTTGCAGCAAGAAGGTCACCTTCTGACTGAATGGGTTTATCAGGTTTATTCATGGAGCACCCAATATAAAGAAAGTCTGTGTTCCATCAAATTAATTTTTGGAATTGCCATATTCTAAAATCATACCTTTTTATTTTCATGATCATGCCTGCATTTGTACAAAAATGTGAGAATGAATGGGAACATTAAAGAAAGTAAAATCACTTCTGTTCAAATCAGTATATTTAATTCAGAAGTATCTTTCTGGGACAAAAAGATAGAATTTGTAAAAGAATTCATCTTGGGTACCTAAAAGGGAGATGCATTAGAATTATTGAAGTAGCAGCAGTTATCAAAACCTATTTTATTGAGAGATTTGCATTTCAATGGATATTCATTTCTCTATCTGGATCTACCTTAACTATGTCTTTCTAGATACATGAAATAACTCATCGACCAGAATCTAATGATTAAGCTTAGCCAGCAGTGCCATTGTACAGCAGCTGCGAGTCACACTGTATCTCCATGGAGCCCTGCTGGAGTGAATAGAGCTCTGCAAAGGGGCCCAGATGTGCCTGCATGCAGCCCATTGGAGAACTCAGAGTGCACACATTAAGTCTGATTCTCCCTTTCAAATAGCACATTTAGTCTGGCTCTTTGGAAAACTGAAAGTGCACATAAATCTCATAAATTTATCTGTAGCAAAGAATTCCTTTTCTAATATTTGCCAGTCTGAAGCTTCTCTTTGATCACTGGTAGATATGAGAATTTGGGCCAAATGAAATTATTTAGATGCCTAGATAGTTCATCACTGACCCACACCTTTTTAAAAAGTGTGCCTGAAAGATATTGAACATTTGATTTATTATAGGAATATACTAGGAAAGAGGCAGAGACTACTGTTTATATCCTTATGAAATGCCTACTAATCACTGCTGGGGGAGAACTCTTACTGTCAGTAAGTGTTGAGTGATTTGGTACAACATGAACCAGAAGAGAATGAGAGGAAATCATCAGGATCGTTAAACAGTCTGGTGGTTTGATCACTCCTTGCAAAGACAGAGAGGATGTAGGCTCAACCAAGCCTGTATTCCAAATAACTCAAAATGTGCATGTAAAAAAAAAAAAAATTGGATATGAGAAATCTAAACTCTAAACTTTCTAAAAGGTGTCAGATTTACACATATGGCTAATCTATCACTAATCCTAAAAGTCTTGTTCCAATATAACATTTTGAGCTTGCCCTGGCAAGCAGGCAGCCAGCTGGTCAGCATCAACAAAATTCAGGCAGATGCTATGGCAGAAACTTTAAGGGCATTTAAAGCGTCATGTAGCAGTTCAGCAAATGGATCTATGGATCTGAGCAGAACTCAAATATTGGATGTATGTTTCTAAATCCATTTGTGGATTTGAAATATCCATTAATTTCTTCAGGAAGCTATCTCACTTTTTTTTTTCTTTTTGCTTTTGGTGCACATACATGCACACATGCAAAAAGTCCTAATTGGGTAGAACAAGTGTAGACTACAGGCTATCAGGATTCATTAAAGCATCTGAACATGAGCTTATTTTAAACCCACATGTAAGTACATTAAAACCAGTAGATGTAAACAAAATAAGAGATCATCATGCTGAAGTTGAAGATATTAATGAGACTATTTCTGGAGAAGCAATTGAATAGAATTGGGAAAAGTGTGTGTATATATACATATATATTCAATTTCTGTTTTTTTAACCAAAAGCATCTTAATTTTCAAATCCTTGCCTGAAGAAGTTTCTGTACACATCCTTTATAGTCCTATTTAGTATAAATTGAAAACTAAGCAAATGAGAAAGTCAGCTTTTGATCCTTTTCAAATGAAAAATAAAACTAACCTATTTGTTTGAAGCAAGAACAAATAGGCATCAAAAAACAGAAGCATATTTTCCCTTGGATGTCACTATTTGTGCTTGTTATATTGCCCTGAATCTTACTGCATTTTCACCACAATCCATCATGTGATTGCATTTTTCTGAGAAAAGGCTGCTTTATTCCTGAAAAGATTCTGGACTTTGTTTAGAGCTTTAGGATCCCCTTTCCATCCCTAATCCAGGGTAATAGATTTCAGCCCTACAACATAAAGCTGGTGTGCACTAAAATGAAGCAGGAGATCTGGGCTCAGTGACTCCCTGTGTTTCACACTATTCTACTTCTCAGAGATCAAGATGCCTAACACTACTTAAGAGCTTTTGCTATTATTCTGAAAAGGAAGAAAAGATGGGAATGTCTTCTGAGCCCACAAAAGGTGTTTCCTAGGTAGCCAGATGACTGCCTGCCCTTCATCAGCATTCCCTCTTAACCTGCAGCCTAATCTAACCCAGATCTTATCGACTGCAGCAGAGAAGACTATCACCGTGCCAGTGGCCCTCTGATTACATTATTAGTTGATAAGGCTTTGTAATTAGCCCTCAAACTCTCCTCAGTAAATCTCCAATTTCACCCCTCAGAGACTCTGAGTAGATGCTACCACACTATAGGGCTTCAGAAAGTTACTAATGAAGTGTGTAATGAGGCTTTTTAGAGTCAGAAGATTGAGAGAAAAAAAAACAAAGACAAATAAAAAGCATATAAAAGATGAGGGTGCCTTTTCTAGCGATTTTCCTCATCTCTCCTATTAAGAATATTTCTCAGGAGTGGCTTCAAAACAATTTCTAATTTAAAATGTAGAAGAGTTAATGGCAAATTGAAGTTTACCTTAAAAATTATGGAAGGCTTGGATCACTGGTGCACAGCAATGGATAATGTTGAAAGAGGACATTAATTCCTCTAGTAAGGAAGGTGTGCTTTAATTGTCAATCTGTGACATTTTTGCAGTGCATCCACCCCCCTACATGTGCACACTTACCCAGAGCCTTTTCTGTGTACACTTGCCAAGGGGTGTGTCTTAGGAGAAATAACCACAAATTTGTTTGACACTGAAGAATAATGGAATCTGCACTTTCATGGGCAAAGATGGATAAAAACCCACAGGCCTGGTCCTATGAATTGCTTCCAAACTTCTCGTTTGGTTTCCTCTTTCTCATGTTTTAAGCATGTTATGGTTAGCACAAATGCTTGCAAATTGAAAGATTTTTTTTTTTTAATGGAGATTTCTCATATGTCTTGGAGGCCTGTGCTGTTCCATGGTTCCTGCTGAGCCAAGGGGCCTGACAGCTAAGCTCTGTCAGATCTGGTTGAGGTTTCATCCCCTTGCTGTGTGCTTTGGCAACATTTTTGTTGCCATAATAAAGTCTGCAGAACAGCACATGTGGACATGCCTTGGATAACAGTCCTGGTAAGCACTAAGTTAGTGTGGCTGTGGATAGATGCAATCTCTCACTCTGAAAAGAGGGAGAGCAGTGAAAGGTCATTCTTTTACTCTAGTTTGCTATAAGCCCAGGAAACACGTCAACCATTTCAGGTTTCAGACATATTAGCTTACAATTCTGAAGGAAGTGTTTTGTGTTGAGATACCATACTGTGAGTACGAGTGGCTGAAATATGGATATGCATCATGTTCTTCAGGTGTTCTATGGGTGTAAACAACCTACAAAACCAAGATGTTAAACATCTGAGGGAGGTACAGATGCTCTCTCTCTGTGAGCGTGATTCATAATTTAAGATAATCATTCCATATAGTGGCCAAAATCTGGCAGAGGATTAAGTGAAAAACTTAATCTTGGGTTGTCAAGACAACTTGAAATATCATTGGTATTGTGCTGTGGTAGTTTGCAAATAATGTGTACTATGGCAGATTTCCTTCCTCATTGAAACACTACATTTTTGTACTACCTCTGTGCTCACACGTCTCACTGTCTGCCCACCCATCTGCTTAAGGTGTCTGGACTACCAGAAACAGAAAAGTCTGCCATTAGAGATTTACAAAACAAAAATACACATTATTGACAATGAATTTATTTTCCTGTAGCTTAACCTATTTCATGTTCATAGTTTCCTGTGAGTCACTTTAGAGCATAATGGAAAACTCCAGCACAGTGTGACTCTTCATTTGTGTGAGTGATACCAGTATGATCTTCAAATAGAGCGTATTTACTTTGGGTTAAATGCTATTGTTATCTCTTTTGACTAAATGGTGAGATGGTTTTCAGAGTCTTTCACAACACTTCAGAAAGAAGATACTGAAAATGGGATTTGCTGTTTCTATGGTGTTATTCTGTTCATTCACATAATCAGTACTATTAAGTACTATTTTCCTGAAAATGAAAACCATCAAATAACTGTGTCATCTTCAGTTTTTCGGAATTACTTTCCTGTTCCAGAGTACAAATTTCTTGTTTTATTTTCAGCTCTGCTTTCTGGATTCCAGTGTATCCGATACTCCCATCTCAGCTTTGCTTGTTTTTTTCATAAATACAGAAAAATTACATTTACTAGGTTGGAAGGATACCCTTACTAATCACATGGGTCATCCTCTCTTCCAGGATTGCACATTGCACAAAGCTTATTTATGACAGGACCATACACTCCTTTTGCTTCACCTATTCATTTCATAAAGTGTTCAGTTGTTTTTTTATGTGAATGAAAATGCCTAGCAGTATATGACACACCTTCTACAAACTATTGCCTTCCAACACAGCTTAACTTCATCACAGCACAGCAGAAAACAATAGACTGAATAGAAGGGCTTGCATTTCACTTCTATTATGCCAAAACTGACATCTGAAAAATTTTGTATAATCAATAGTGAAAAATAATTTTTTAAAAATTATAAAAAATATCATTTTTTTCCCAGGGCTATTGAGAGTCAACATAATTTCCACATTAAATAGAACTTCTGGCAGCATTCCAAGAAAACAAAAAGTTGAAAGGAAGCAGATTCAGATATGTGTCCTGTCTCCACCACAGCAAGTCTGATTGCATTATAATTTGCTCAAATGCAATTTCCTAATAATACTAATAAATTACACTCGCCTTCGCTTCATGTTATTGGACTAAAAGAGAAGTTTAGAAGCAATGTAAAGTAGTGCAACACACTATTTAGCGTTTGAAACATAAAGAAAGAATTGAAATTCATGTATCTTCAGTGAGTAATCTAGCTATTTAAGTGAATTTAATTTTTGAAAAGTCCAAAAAAAGTCGAGTCCCTTTATGCAACAGCTATACTCAGAAATAAGCCAGGTGCACTACCTGACCCTTTGGCCAAGGTTTCTTATCCTACAGTGAGAGTGGCTGCATCCAACAGAGCTGGTCCCTGAATCATGCCTTGGCACTATCCAGTGGTGAGACAGGTGGTCTGGGCTGGAGGTGTGCTGGGGATGCTGCTGGCTGTGCTCTCTCTCTGACAGAGGTGATGATCAGATGGCTGTGGTTGGGTGTGTGACCTGCTTCTGTCAGCTTTATAAACCAGCAGTGGCAGATTATGTACTTCCTTTTTTTTTTTTTTTTTTCCCAGCTTGGAATAAAGTATATTCCTTTCCAAAAGCAACTTGAAAGATATTATTTCAGAATTTTAATGCTTCTATTATATCATTTACATTTACCTATTTGTATTTATTAAGATGCAAATATTCATTTTTATTGTTTAGAAACTTTTAAGGTTCAATTGCTGAATCTTTGAGCAACACAAACCAGTAAAATAGGGCTTACTTTTGTTGAAGCATAAACAGGATTTAAATGGGTTAAAAAATACTTGCAAAGATGCCTAATAATACTCAGAGGAGAAACATGCACACATGTCAAATGTCTGTGGAAGGTTAAATGAAAGCTGTTCTAATTTTCATTTTATCGTATTCAGGATAGTGATGGAAAACTACGCTTTTTCTTATGAGATCCATCTACTTTTGTTTTGCAGCCAAAAAATGTTTTTATGCTTCCAAATCTATCAATATTCAGCTTTTATTACAAGTCTACTGGTGCTCTGGCAGACCACAGTTCTGAGCTACCCTGTCACCCCAGCAGAGGACTGAGAGAATTAAACCCCCATTTTATTTCTGTGCACCAGCTCCCTCCATCTGGATAAACTAGCTAAAAAGCCAGCTAATGCAACTGACATCTTGAATTATTTAATTTCTCATAACACATGCCAGAAATGCTATTAGCCTTGCTATACATGCAGGAATGCTGTTCAAAGCCCTGGCTTCTGGTTCAGTGGTACAAATGGTACACAGCATGCAGTGGGATTACTGAGCCATGCTGGAGGAGGAAGGAAGGCTCCATAGCCATTATCCATTGCTAGATCCTCCATAAACATCCTCCAGACAGAAAGGGCAACAATAGTGACAGGGAGACAGGTACACTGGGAGGAGATGGCTTGTGGTTAAAAACCAAGTTAAGGATCAGCACTTTGTATTTCTGTGCAACAAGAAATTTTCTGTCTGCTTTAGGATTGCTGAAATCTGTAGATTTTTGCAAGAAAGACTTACAAGAACCAGAATAGGTGTCACATTTCTGCTTGAAGTTCACTGGAAAAAAACCCATGAATGTTAGGCTGGCAGATTCAAGGTGCTGCCCTTCAGTTTAAGAAAAAACTGAGGACTTAAAAGATATCTGTCAGCAGGAGCAGTGTGGCTGCTCAATTTTTCTTAGTCCAGTACTAGTGACAAATTTTCAACAGAATCTCTAACAGTATTTTACAGTATTACAAAAAGCTTCCTCCTTTTCTGACTGGATATTGGTAACTATGCCATGAAATCCTCTGGGGCCATGAGCAAGCACAGCTGTCAACCCCAGTACATGCATCAGCAGTGCACTTGTGCTTTAATCAATTAAATTTTGAGTGGTGTATTTGTAATACATGGAAAACTGACAGAAGAGGCAACATTCGGTGTTGGCCTACTAATAAGCACCTGCCTTCAGGATTTAACAAATCAAGAATACTTTCCTTCTTGAAATATATTCCTTATTTGAATATGTATGTTTAGTTATGTTAAATTGCTGTCTGACTATGTTTATAAACTGTAGTGGTCTAGGGCAGGCACCAAGACTCACTGGAAAATTTGTGCTGCTCCCCAGATTCCCTTGTGTGAGGCCCAACCATAGCTGGAAACAAAGAACAGCAGAGAATATATTTTATTTGGTCTAAGTGCTTGGAAAGTAAGAACAGTGTCTAAGAAAAGATTTCAGTTTGTGGCACGAATAAGATAAGACATGCCCTCCAAAACTGGGATAACTACAACCAAACTGTGTCTGGGAATGATCCCTGGCCTACAGCAGTGCCCAGAATGCAGCCAGGCAGTGGCTGGGACAGTACAATATGAAGCAATGAAGTTGGTAAACTCCTCTCTTCAATAATAGTGAAAGCTGGTGGCTTTCTTGCAGATTGCAAGGTAAATAATCCAATTTAATTAGGCCAAAAGGATTTTTGCCTAAGGTTTTTTGTTTTATTTTATTTTATGAAAAGGTGAGTCACTATGGTAAACCAAATGGCATTACCTACAGAACAATTACACCTGGTCAAAGGTTTCACTCCTAATTTCTTTAGTTTATATCCCAGGTAAAAAGATAAATTTGCTAAGCCATGAGAAACATCCAGTCACATTAATAGAATCTGCAGATTTTAAATCATACTACCACTATAAAACTCCCCTGACAAGTATATTGAGAGTTTACTTATAAAATTATATATTGAAAAGATAAAAAGGAGAGGAAAATAAAGATCATCTGGAAAACATATATAGCTACATATTTCCTCGTAGTTTTAAGATTTGTTTTAGTTATTTACTAGGCCATTTTGTTGGTAGTATGAATGGTAGTATGGATGAAAAATAACCCAGTCAAACAAAATCCTCCACAATGGGTTTAAATGAGGGTGGAAAATGCCCAAAATATGGTACAATTATATATTTAATATTATACCTAGTATAGGATACAGTATATTTTCTATTTCAGAGAAAGCAATGAATCGACAAAACATTATAATATGAACCAACCCTTCCAGAGGAAAAAAAAAATCAGAACTTTGAACTTTTGGCATAAAATGTGTCTATATTTCCTTCAGCAAACATAACAAACCCAGAAGTAGAAGGTTTATTTCATGGATGGAAGAAGATGGCAGATTTTCATCCAGTAACCACAGGAAACTATAGCTAAGTTAAAATGAAGCCAAATTACCTTTTAACTAAAATGAAACAAAAAAAATTACCTTTCAAACTACAGATATTTTTTTCCTATGGAAGCTGACCATTGCCCATAAGATACAAAGTTACCCAAGTCATGACAACTTCCAGAAAGGTGTAGTGAAGCTTACTTTTGATGATCTCCAAGTGGTCTTTGCCCAATGGATTTTAATAATGACTCTGGTCGAACTGTTAATTTTGGCGATGTCTTGGGGCTAGTATCAGAATCTCCACTTTCTTCATCTCCCATGGCCTTAATATAGCTCCCACTTCTCATTCTTCTGCACGGGATCTCTTCGTCCTTCCCACCAGCTGGGTATCCTCCCCATTCATCCTGAGGTACCTAATGGAGACCACAAAACACACACACAGAATGTGCTTTATTCTCTTCATATGTGTAAATACTTCCTTCCATTTTTCATTTTACAAAGACGAGTAATGATTTTTTTATTCTTCAGAAAGAGATTGCTTCTAAAGAGATTTCTAGGAACCCCAAATGACTTTGCCATTTAACTTCAACTTCAGAGGTGGAAATTTTCAGTTTATAAAAGTTAGGAGCCAAGGAGCAATAAAGTCATTGATCGTGAGCTGATGTCTATTTGTAGACATGCTCTAAACTGCAGGAAGCAGCTTCAAGTCTGCACATAGATTTTAATCTAATAACAGTAAGTTAATTAGGCAGCTCAGACCTAAAAATCATTGAAAGCTGAGCACTTTGGTGTTTATTACCAACAGTCCTTTTTAGGGGCTTTCAGGGAGGTGAATGGCATACGAACGATAAACTAAGCCATGAGCTTGACATAAATTGATAGAATTATGATTTAGGGCAAACTTCTGTGGAAAAAAAACCAACAAAAAGTGGTAGATTATCTTTTTTTTTCTGTTTAGAAACTGCAAAAGAGTTGATATAGACTGTAATATATCAGAAATGCAACCAGTTAAATAATACATGTGATTGCAGATTGCAGTTGCTTTTATGCAGCTCAAGTGGATTTCCAAATAGTAACATTGGTAGTCAGATAATCCACAGCTGGGGGATGGAGATCTCTCTGCACCACAAATTACCAAAGAACTGAGCAGGAGTGCATTCTTCAATCCATCGTGAAATGAGCCTTGTTTTAACACTAATGATTAAACACAGCAAGCCTGTCTCTGCCAGTATTTCACTTTTTTTTTTTTAATTTCATCTTCGAAGGTGTGGAGTCCTCTGGCTCTAATCCAGAAACAGACATGCATTTACTCAGTTTAAAGGATATAGGCAACTCTCTGAAATGCATTATAAGGACTCATGGTTAAAAAGTAGGATATGACAGAGTTCATCAGTAGACCAAGGCTGATGCCCTTGGCATCATCAATTCCTTAGTCAATATTATGATTCCATCTACATTAAGCAGTTTAATGCCTTTATTTACCAATATACTATAAGTCTGAAATCTCAATTAAACATATATTTAGTAGTTTCTGCAAAGCAGGATGTCTAACAGAGATTTTCAAGTCAAACATATTTGAAAGCTTCTGTAGAGAGAGTTCACTGTGGAGCTGAAGCAAATGCTCCCAATGGTTTCAGCAGTCTTGGAGACTGGGTTTAAATAACTAACATGATCTGCTTGCCACCTCTACAGCCCTTTCAAGACAGACGAATTAGCCACACACACCAGGTGAACAGACCTAAGGTTTGAGTCCTAAAAAAGGATTAAGGGAGAAATGAAGTTTTCAAAGGAGGTGAACAAGTTAAAATAGAGATATTAAATTAAAAAGCCAAAACTTAAGACAAGGAAAAAAAAAAAAAAGACTGAAGATGAAGTCATAAGAAGAGATGAAATAGGTTGCACATATCAGAAAAATGTTAGAGACAACTAGCAGGGAAAAAAAACCAGTCATGTTCTTATTCAAAGTAATAGGACAGAGCATGCATCTAAGTGAAATATGGGTTAGATCATGCAAAGAAACAAACTTTTCACATTATTCAGCTTTGGATGGTGATTGGAAAGGAAGCATTGAAAATATTCCCAAACTTGAATCCTATAAGTGTGATACACCCTTCTCATTTCTTTTCTCAGACCTAATATGTATAAGGTTATTGTTGCAGGAATGTTTTTCATGATTCTATGAGACCTAAAAGACCATTCAAATGTAGTCATAGTAGTCAAAGTCAGTCACTTAAAATACTAAAAATATATATATTTAATTCAGCATTTTTAAATCTACAGCTGAAAACACTAACAGATGTAAAAATCTGAATTAGAAAGCTATTTTATTTATCGATATCATACAAACATACTCTTATTTTTAAATATTCTTTATTAAATGTATGTCAGCATAGCTAAAGCCAAAAACCAACTGCTGGAAAAGCAGTTACTGGCATCTACATAGGCCCACTACAAGATATACTGTTCAACTTTCAGTACTAAAGCTGAATTATCATGTCTTAATATTATTTTCTAAAAAAAAAATCAAACCTCATATTTTTTTTCACAGAATAATTATTTTGTCTTGAAACTTAGTTCCTTTAGTTTAGTTCAAAGATAATTAAATAGAAAGTTTAAAAAGACATTGATCAAAAATCTTTTACTTACTCAAATGCAGAAAATTATTACTTTCTCCACTTTATTTTGTCTAAAATTCCATCTCCAAATTACTAGAAAAGGACTAGATTTAAATGGCTACAACACAGGATTATTTGTTGATTGAAGTTGCAATCTAATTTTAAGAGATAGAAATGACTGATTTTATACATTAAAGTATCCAAAAAATTAAGCTTCTTCACTGTGATAAGGACAAATCTTACAGTTATGTGCTTAACTGTTTCTGTTGATTGCATTTCTTTTGCTGTCTGTACTCATAAGGACATGAATTCATATAACAGCTAAAGACCAAATCTAAAAGCCAAAGAAGTCTTGCTCCATTTGTGTGTGGGATGTACTCATAGTGCACAAGGCAATGAAAATCCCTTTCTAGTCAGACCAACTCATTGGCTATCACAGAAGCATTTATGGTTGTTACATTATTCACAATTAAAATATCTGGGTTTTGTTGGATTCTTTTTTTTTGTCCTTAAACCATTCAAAGGAAAACAATACAATGAACACAGTGAAAATGCTTCTGGAACCTGGTGAGGAAGTTTGACCATGTGTTCTCCTAGGTTTCATCCAGAGCTCTGGAGATCAGCTGGAGTGTTTTTGCAAACTTAAAATAAAAAATAAAATTTAAAAAAAAAAGGGCCCTTGAAATTGTTTTTCTTCATGGACTGATAAGAGAAGCAAAATTGGAGTCCCAGTTCAGCCTAGTTCTTCATTTACTTAAGCTGATAGGTTAAAAACTTGGAAAAATCTTTCCAAATCCAGACTGTCTCAGACCCCAACACAGCTTTAAAGAAAAGCAAAAGCATTATACAAGCACAGGAAAGACTTTTATTTTGATATACTAAGAAAAATATTTAACATCATGTATGAGGGTCATTACATATAACATCTTCCAAAATATGGAAAGGGCTTTGCAACTTGCAGAAATTCTATCATACAATAGTTACCAGCCCCTGAAATTCCCATCTGTAGGGCTTGCAGCTGCTAATTTGGAATAATTACCCTAATTATCTACTTACATACAGTGATGAGTGCTGATATTTATAATGTGTAAAAAGGCCTTCCTTCTGTTCTAGATGTTAACATGAACCCTTGGATATGTAGTTTCTATCCACAGAGGGGTTAGACTGCACATTACCATATGAATTTCCTTTTACAAGAACAACTGGCTGACAAGGTCTGGCTGCTGATCTGTTACAACTGCTACAGAGAATGATGAGTCTCCTTCACAAGTATCATTCACTGTTGCTGTAAGGAGCACCAGGTTCAGAAAATTGGACATCTTTCAATTGCCCATCCACTGATTCATTTTGATATCTTACATTAATCACCTAGGGTCAATTTTAATAAAGCACTTGGTGCCTAACACTTACTACGTGTTATGAAGCTGAACTGAGAGTGAATTCCAGACCCTTAGGAATGTTCCTAACTTCCTCATAAAGGCATTTAGGAGAGCTAATTCCTTCAAAGTAGCATACAAAAAGTCCATGTAGTTAGCAATCAAAATGTAAAGCTTGAAGAAAACTCAAATGGTTCTCCTTTCTTGGCCATACTGTATCTGATTGCAGGCAGCAGAAAGGCCTTCTGTTATTTCCCCGTCAGATCCCAAAAATCTTCTGAAGAAAAAAGGGGGGTTTTAGGGTGGAGTTTTTTGGGGTTTTTGTTGGTTTTTTTTGTTTTGTTTTTTTTTGTTTTGTTTTGTTTTTTTTGTTTGTTTGTTTGTTTGTTTTTTTGTTGTTTTTTGGTTTTTTTTCCCAAAGAGCAGGAGTCTTATTCTTTCCTTCTGTGTTTCATCTATGATGAAACAGCTGTTTCATCAGACTTTCTTGGCCATCTTCTCATCAATAATGTTTGGAGACCTCAGGAAAAAGAAGACCTAGGGTTCATAAAAAACCTGTTATGCTCTCCTCCTCTTTTTTCACTCCCAGCCTTCTCATGAAACACCCACATTCATGTCTTAAAATACCCCTTTCTACTAATTTTTTGGCTAAATACTTAGAGTGTCACAGGAAAAGCTAATGGCCATGAAAGTTAAAATTTCTGAATTTTACTCTAAATCTTATTTTTATCTCCCTTTTACAGAAACAGCACATATTTGTGTGAGTAAAGTTCTTATTTTTCTTCTTTTATTGTTTTATATGTTTTACTCTGTGTTTTAATTTGATTAAAATGGACCAGGCTGCCCAGGTAAGTAGCTTAATCACCATCCCTGGAGGTATTTAAAAGACATGTAGCTGTGATGCTTAGAGATATGGTTTAGTGGTAAACTTGGCAATGCTCAGCTAACAGTTGGACTCAATGACCTTAAAGGTGATTTCCAATCTAAATTATTCAATGTTTCTATTCTTCCTGTAGAGTGTACTGATTGTGCTCAGACCAGATTTGACAGAAGAAGGATTTTGGACCCCTAACTGGGCTTCAGCAGTAAGTCTGTCTGTCCCCTGATTTCTCAGAAAGAAAAAACAACAGCATGTTGTCAGGGGAAACAGGGATGGATTTAACAAAAGTATAGAACAAACTAGATATCATGGAATTGCTGAGGTTGGAGGGCACTCTGGAGGTCTCTGGTCCAGCCTTCTGCTCAAAGCATGGTCAGGTACAGCAGATTGCCCAGGACTGCTGCAAGGATGGTGAAGGCCTGGAGGAGAAGCTGTGAGAGGAGTGGCTGAGGGCACTGGGTCTGTTCAGCCTGGAGGAGACTGAGGGGAGACCTCACTGCAGTTACAGCTTCCTGTGAGGGGAACAGGAGGGGCAGGCACTGAGCTCTGCTCTGTGGTGACAGTGACAGGACCTGAGGGAATGGCCAGGAGTTGTGTCAGGGGAGGTTTAGGTTGGGTGTCAGGAAAAGGTTCTTCCCCCAGAGGGTGGCTGGGCACAGGAACCGCTCCCCAGGGCAGTGGTCACAGCATCAGCCTGACAGAGCACAAGGAGCATTTGGACAGTGCTTGTGGGCACAGGGGGTGACTGTTTGGGATGCTGCTGGGCAGGGACTGGAGATGGACTCAGTGGTCCTTGTGGGTCCCTTTCACCTCAAGATATTCAGTAATGATTTGACTGTGTCCAGCTGGGTTTTTAATATTTCCAAAGATGAAGACTCCACAATGTCTATAGACAACCTGATCCAATGTTTGACTACACTCTAAAAACCTTTTTCTTATACCTTTAGAGAAATAGGTAACCTAGGCCACCTAAAACTAATTCTAGGAGTGTGAGTGTCTAATCTTGTATCTCAGCAATACTGATGACAAAACTGGAAGAAACAATGAAATACTCATTCTTCTGGACTTTGACCACTGTTAATTTGATTTTTTTTTTAGTTTATTTCAGTTTAGTGTTTAGCCTAAACAGTCAAAATGGCATCAGCCATCAACATTTCAAAACAGACCTACTCCTGTTGTTACAGCCACTTCTATGGCATTTGCTTACAGCTACCAGAATTTTAAGGATGTTCCACAACTAAACTGCTGATCTGGTTAAAACTGCTGATTACTTTACTATCTAAAATAAAACTCTTCTAAATAAAGGGCTTCAGCTGAGGGACCTGACTATCACTTCTTCATATTTCTCACTCCAAAAAGTTAAAATGAGGACTACCTACCTCATAGGAGTTCTGTGAAATTTAATTAGCATGCAGATATAAAATTAACTGAGATATTTATTTTTACCTAAACCTTATTTTAGCAATATAAATTTCACATTTTACTAGAAGTAGAAGCTGTCTGCACATGGAATTAGACTACACAAGATATGAAGAAGGGTAAGATATGAAACACTGTTGGAGACACATAATTTTTGTAATTTTATGCTTTCTCAGCCTGGTCAAGAAGATGACACAATCTGAAATGCAGGTAAGAGGTTTTCTCCTAGATAATGTCCTCAAGAGCCTCAGAAATACAGCCTTTGTGCACAGCTGCAAGTAGATGAAAGCAAATGGCAGTCTTGGAAAGCAGACAGAGATGATTTTTTGCAATGGTAGAAAATTTCCTTGATACTAAAGTGGGAGATTGGAACTGGACCTCCTGTGTTTTCAAAAATTTCACTCAAGAAGGAAAACCAAGCAATACAAGAATATTTTTCTGAAGTTAATGGCACTAAGACACTGGCCTGTTCACTGGCTGTGGACTCTAGACTCTGTTGCTCAGGATTTTTGCAGGAGGGAAGAGGGCAGTATCTGAAAAGAGAAGTTTGTTTCCTCAGAATTCTTGGTGCACATTTTTGACTAGTTTCTTCTGTGTGGATTTTTTTTTTTTTTTAATGTGCTGATTCATTGTGCAAAGAACATGAATTATGCAATGAAGCCATTGAAAAATCTCTACAAAACATGCCAGGGACTCCTCCTCACCACTAACAATGTCATTCTTCATAATTAGCTTTAATTTTCACATGCCACCCTCTACTCTTTGAACTTCTTGACAGCTCAGAAGCACAGAGAGTTCTTGCAGCCTTCCCGAAGGTGTGTTGACACTGTCCATGAAGGCAAGAGCTAATTTGAGAAAACAAGAGTAATTTTTATCTTGCCAGCCATTCTCTCCAAGCTTTGCTCTGAATAGCCATATTATTACAGAAAGAGGGAGGAAATAATGTAGATCTCAAACAATATATGCTTTACATTGGGTTGAAAACAACTTGACTTCAGGAATTTGGGATTTGGTAATAATTTGGACACCCATGTAGATCACAGAACACATATTATTGCAGCTGGGAGATGTTCAAATGGGAAAATCATTGTTAACGTTATTTATTGCCTGATTTTATTCTCTCATGTGGAGCTCCAAGCAAACTGCACTAGGCACCACTTGAAGGAAAGACTTTGGTCCAGTGTAATAAAATTGCTTCTGTGTTTTCTAAAAAACTGTGTTCCTCTCATTTAAATAATATTTTATAACTCAAATCTCACAAGTTATGAATTAAAAACAAAAACCCAAAAAACTGAAAAAAAACCCACAAAAAAACACCAAAAACCACACAAAAAAAAAAACAAAAAAACAAACCCACAACCCAAACCAAACCAACCAACCAACCCCGAAAAAGGAAAGAACCAGCACTATATTTCCCAACTGGTTCTTCAGCAATAATATGAATTATAATTCAAGGATGGCTAAATACTGTAATTGGTGTTGTGAGGACTTTGTGGCCTTGTTTATACTATTTGGATGAAAGTGGGCCAAATTACCATCTGTGCTCATACTGATGGCAGAGATCCTTGCAGTACAGCTGTTGTGATGCATGTTTTGTTAATAACTCATATTTTCAATTGTTAATGGTTTGTCCCTGTGTTCCCCCGCACTTTCCCAGATTGGTTCATTCCTAAATTGTACCTGCCCTTTGCTACAGAATGTTCTATGTCAATCCCCCAGAATACCAACCCCAGTTGTTATTCCATATAGTATTTCCACACCCTTTATTCCAGTCCCTTCCCTGTCTATTGTCATCCTGCCCCTTATTCCAACACCTTCCCTCTCAATTCATATTTTGTCCAATAATCTGTTTCCAACCCCTTGGGCATGCTGGGGTGTCACCTAAACCTCAATGCTCCACTGGGGCATGTGACGCCCCCCTCTCCTCCCACCTCCCCCAGTTGGTTTTGGCACATTATTGGCATTCCCTTCACTCCACCCTGGTTAATCCCTCATTGGTTGCTTATTGCCATATAAAACCCCCTGCACAGCAGTGCTTCAGGGTCTTCTGTCACTGTCCCCAGTCGGAATAAACCCACTCTGAGAACTGCACACAGAAGGTCCCTCTCTGGTCCTTGCTCTGCTCCTCGGCACCGCACAGCCCTTGGATAATGCCCACGCTCTGTGATAGCTGCACCCTGGGTCGTGCTGCTTCCTGGGGGCAGCCCCTCCTGACCGCTGGGTCTGGAGCTAGCCAGGGCTGACCAAAATCGGACACAGAGTGTCATTCAGCCACCTGCAAACGCTCTGCTGTGTTGCTGGGTCTCCCTGGGACCCTCAGGACTCTGTGCTGTTTTGAGATGGTAGAGCAAGGTGCAGTCAGACAGCAGTCATGGGCTTGTTCATTCTGTGGGTGATTTTAGCCTGCTAAGCTCACTGAGATCTTGTGCCAGAGCTTTGATATAAGGTGAACTTGGACTGAAGGGAGGGCTTGGCCTCTACTTATGTGAGAACCTGTTTATAGTCTCTCAATCTAAGACACAAAACCAGCAGAGTCTCAATCAAAAAAACCTGTGTTTCAGTTGGCAGCGTATTTCCTTTGGTATGTGAGAAGGACACTGCTTTGTGGTCAGCTCAAGCCGCTTTAACATTTTATTACCATTAACTCCAGTGGGGCAGGTTTTCCTTAAGCAATATTGAGCTTTTCAAGCAATGCTAGTAATTGTCAAATGACCTAGAGTGCTACCTGAAAAATTACCCTAACAACAGTAACAAGGATAAGTAAAGGTAAGCTATTTTTACTTACAAGGCAAGTAAAAGGAACAGCTGGTGAGTTGCTCCAACTCACTGTGCTGCTGCATAGCCATAAGAACTCGAGAGAGAGAAGGATGCAAAGGGTGTGGTGGCAGCCTCAGGGCTGGACAAACACAGATCATTAAAGACCCACTGTCTTGCCTGGAGGTTGCTGCCCTGCAGCACTTCACTCCCATGCTGTGGTGCAATCTTCACCTCTGAAAAAGAGTGGCTACCAGGAACACACCCTGGCCTGTACTAAGTACTGAAGCAGCAGTGCCCAGGAGGGAGTTTAGGAAAAACTGGCTAGCTTGGATGAAAAAAAATGCCTGAGACCTGCTGAGCCACGTAACAGTACTGAGGATCAGAATGCAGTGCCAAGGAAACCATCCTGACACTATGTAATTTGATAGAATAGATGTAGCATAAGGTAGCAATTATTTTACTCATGGAAATTCATAGAAACATCAAAAATCAAAACTTGGAACTTTGCATGTGTGCCACAACAAGCAGCTTTTCTGCCAAGAGAGTTTATACTCAGATTTCATTTTCCTATGTCTTTGTCTTTTTGGGCCATCTCATAGCTGCGTTTTCCTTTAAATCTTTTTCTATAAATTGAATTAAATGCAAAGTCTGCTAAAACCAAGCATCAAAAGGCTGAAGACCTAATCAGGATTGCAGCCTGTCTTTTACTACAAGTGAAAGGGAGCCAGGAATACACCTGCCAGCTGGGCTGCCTGACAGACAAGCAGCTGATGAGGCCCAGGGGACCACAAGATCAGCAACTGACTACGAGTTTTTCTGAGTCAGGCAAGACCATTCAAGGTTACAGAAGTATAAAGTAAGAGAAAAAAACTGCCTATAAAAAGAGGACAAGGAGAGGCGTTCCCAACAAACTTAAAATGCACAGCACCTCTGAAACCGCAGAGACCAAGGAGCAAGGTCTCCAGCATTGCAGAGCTATTATAAGGCTAGAGAGGGATGAACCTAAAAGGCAGCATATGCAGGGCTGACTCAGAAAGGGGCCTGTAGTAAACAGCATCTTATTTAATTGAAGCAGGAAATTACATCACTTTTTTATCGATTTGTTACACATCTACTACTGAAGAAACAGTACAAGTCTTTAAAACACAAGTATTTTAAAGGCTATATAATAGCTGTTTTTGCCTCTCAACACTTTTTTCTGAATTTAAATAATGATTGGCATAATGTTTGAACAGTTAAGTCCAGATGACTGCAATTATCTAGCTTGCAGAGCAAAATGAGTATTTTGTCCCTGTCTATCTACTATATAATGCTTAACTATCTGCATACTTTTAAAAAAGTGTTTCCCTATCAAAGTACCAGAAAACTTGTCCATATGGACAATGAGCTGTATAAATACATTTGCAATTCCACTTTAAAAAAACAAGCTTTAAGCACAGCATTGTAAGATGGCTAAACCCAGAAAAAAACAAAAACAAAGCAACATTTGTGAATACTTCACTGTTTTTACAGTCACCTGCTTGGAGGAAAAATGGCATGGACTTCCCAAGAGAGGAGCTGTGTCTGCCCTAGGCAGCAAGCCTGTGGCCTAGGAGAGTGGGCAGTCATTACAGCCCCAAGTGTGTGTTCCTGGCAGTCTCCTTTGACAGATGGCCTGAGTGTATATAATAGTAAGTTACTCCTGTATGAAAACTTCTTCAGAATCAGTGACACCTTTGAGTAACAACTGCAAAGGTCAGCCTTCAGCTTCAGTGAAGTGAACATCGAAAAACAATTTGGCAACACACTTCTAGCATCATAAAGGAGGACAACTCCCCCTGATTAAAGGGCAGTGGGATCACAGCCTCCCTTTTCTACTCATAGCTTTGACATTTCCACAGTAATAGGGACATGTTCTGGCAGCTTTAAGAAAATACTAACTCTGAAATCTTTCTACTCTGGTTTGGAAAAAAGTTTCAGTAATTCATTTCATCCAATTTTATCCAATATGAGGATACTAGTGGAAGCAGTGCACTGTTTCACTGATTAACACAGTAATTAAAGATACCAGTGATTTAAGACAGTTGTTTGGTCAGAGTTTTGCTTTACAATATCATTGATTGAATGTATTTATTTAATTTTCCTCTTTTTTTTTCTTTTTCCCTTGAGAGGGGTATTTAAGTATTCTGGCATTTGTGATACACAAACCCATCAGCGTTCTGTAAATACAGGGAAATGTAAGCTTTATTACTCCTTTTTATTTGATGCTCCACAAGATGTTGCAGACTGACATTAACACTGTAAATGGACCGTAGGACAAAAACTGTCCCTTCATTTCCCTTATTGTCTGGGCACTACCTGTTTGTCTTGCATGTCTCCACTGCTGACTGGGAGGGCATAGGGGTGGCTGAGACACCCTTGTAGGACTGTAATGGGCTGTAGAAAACCAAATGGTGCAGCATTTTTCCATGCTGATTTAGGATGCAGACTGCCCTGCTCCCCTACTGTCTATACTAGCTTTTCCTGCTGTGGAAACAACCCAGTTAATTCTTGAGTGGTGGCTGGTCATAAATCATTGTGAAGGCAGCGTGGGTGATGGTGATTTGGACGTGAGTATCAAAACCCTGCTAGCTCTGGCTAGCTCCACAGTGTGCACTCACTGGTAGAGGACTGGATGTAGTTTCTGTAGTTCATGCATGGGTTTTATACAGATACAATCTAGTTTCACAAAGATGAAATGCTGAGAAAAATGCATTGAGTTCAAATCCATCTATCCTTGCAAACCACAGGGTGAGTGCAAAGCAGTCGTGCGCCTCACAAGGGCAGTGGTTTCATTTGTAGGAATCTGTACTGTCACCAGCAGAGTTCCTGGGAAAAGGTAACTGATGGCTTAGGGCCTATTTATCCATTAGCTTGTCCTCAAAGATTTTCTCCATGTAGCCTTAACTTAAACCAGCAAAGAGCCTTGTTGAAACCGCTGCTTTTTTCTTTTTCTTTTTTAAAGAAAACAACTCTGTGCTTTTCTTTCATTCTGTAGAGTACACAGCTGACATTATTATCCACATGCTTAGCAGTGCCTCTGCTGTAACCGATGACGCTCGTACTTAAATGCACTTGGAAGACAGGAGTGGGCTGAAGCCGTTTTTAAACATGCTATTTCCTTTTTTAGTGCTGACTCATTCACTGTACCTTGTGGTATGTTTACCCCAATTTCTTGCTGCTTTGGAGGCTGTTGAATGGGTGAGGAAGGAATATTAATCAGTGACACATCTCACTGTGCTCCAGAACTACAATCATGGTGAGTGTGATGCCCTTGCCTATCTTTTGGCTCTATTGTAGGAATTATTTTTCTTTAACTAGCATTCAAAGTTATTTCAGTTCTGGAAACCATAAGTGACTCTTTTGTGCACATCCTTTCAACACAGTTATCTAGTTCATAGCCTTTTTTTTTTTCCTGTTGAAAATCTTTGCTCCTTGCTAGTACTCATATCAGAGTGGAATTAATCAAAGTCATTGCACTGTACACATGTGAAACCTAATTAGCCAAAACAGCTGATGAAGACAGAGGATATCTCACAGCTCATTTATCTTTTTCTCAACATATTTTATATCAAAATTAAAATTACTTGGAAAACAGTAGCAGGCACTATGGCTAAAACTATACAAAAGTGTGCATTACTGCATGTCTGTTCAACTTGGGCTGTTTTGCCTGCTGAGTGAGGTGGCAAAGTGTTTGGTGTCCAGAAATGCACTGAAATTCTCAATTTGTCTGCATTCAAAATAGAAATTAAAGGCTCATACATAATAATTGCAGCTAATCGTTCACAAGATATGGTCTGAGAAATGCTCTTGAAGTGGTAGTTGATTAACTAATTGACATTACAGCCCTCCAAATGAGGTTCTCACTCTTCCCCTCTCCCTTGTCTCTGTATGTTCCCATCACCTCCACTGTAGAAGAAGCGATGCAAATCTGATCTGGGTTTCAAATGAGAAAAATAATCACAATTTTATACAGCTTTATTTCAACTAATTTAGTTCTCTCAAACCATCCACTAGATGACTAGATGGACTAGACAATCACCCACGCTTGTAAAAGGCACGTTGACTGAATCACCTCTGACTTACAGCACCACACTCCCAGTCCAAGGAGATGCCTTAGCTGCGAGGAGTTTGTGTGGAGAAGGGAATGTGAAACCCTAAAAGAGGAGCCAGAGATATTTATCAGGTTCAAGAAATACTTGCTTTCAACTCTAGGACATGACTGAAGCACATAACGAGCAGACACCTTCAAAATCCCTTGCCTTATCTCTTTTTTCCAGGCATTTGTTAATTTGCTAGCAGCTTCCTTCTTAGAAAGAAAATTCCCATATTCACTCTTCAGAGTTTCAGTTTGAAGGAAAAGAAGCTCAGTAATTATGATGGAAGACAAAGTCGAAGCCCAAAAACATCAGACAGAAAACAAAGTCTCAAGCACAGGCCTGTGACTGCCATGGACTTTCAGTTTGAGATTCTGCATATCAAAAGTCTCAGTGGAAAACAGAAGTAGAAATATTTCATGCAGATACTGAAAAAAAATAGAAAGAAAACCAATATATCGAAAAGTGAGTTGGCTACTGGGAAACTCCATATAACCAGGTACTAAAACAAAAGC
>VYXF01003804.1:812062-899246 GCA_013397295.1 Polioptila caerulea | reverse complement strand
ACATATATATAAATAAATTGATAATATTAATACAGAAACATAGAAATTTAATTTTTGTTATTCTGAGGTATGCTTACATATTTGTGTATTCATTGAAGGACTATAATTTCACATCTTTATTTTAAAAAGAATTAAAAATATATAGCTGACATCAGTCAGGACAAGTGTATTTAATATCACTTTAAAAACAGAGACCCTGTGAAAGGCCTTGGGGTTTTATGCTAATCTGTTCACTTGTGCACCTCAGGGAAATCTGCAGCTGCAAATCGACTTCATAATCTCTTGAATTCTCATTGCCATCTACTTTTGAGCAAGGCAGTAAACTCTCCTGGGAAGGGATTCTGACATGTTTTTCTACCTTTCTCAGTTTCTGAACCTATTGATTATTTTTATCCAATCATTATTCAGTGATGCTGCTTACACTGCCATAAGAAAAGTTAAATATCCCTCCTCAGTTTTGCAGATAGAGCAATTGAAGTATGCAGCAATTAACAAATTACATTTCCTGGGTCAAGGAGAAAGCTCCTGGCAGAGCTAATAATGGGACATATTTCTGATCTTAATGATTACATCATGACAGCCCAACATCCCTCAAAGTAGAAGTTTCAAAACCAAGCATTTAGTTATGCCATTGACAGAATGGAATTCCCTCAATTTGTTTGCTGACCTTGGGCTAGTGAATAAGTCAGCCACTCAGTCTGAAGGATATCTGTGCTCTGAATGGCATATTCTAACATGATGAAACGTATGTTTTATTTTAATATTTTATAATGAGAATATTTCTGTTATAGAATTCCTTGTATTATTGCTTTGGACACAAGTATAGATTTCTTGTGGTAATAACTGAGCACTTGAGTCATAACATATTTCCATTATAGGATAGGATCCCTGTCAATAGGGAATGGGTACTATCCCATTTTTAAAGGGTCTTAAAAACAAAGATCACAGAGTATCTGTGAAGCAAAAATTTGAATTCACATCTTCTAGATTTTAAGCTGGATAAACCTTCCTAATTACTGAATGAAAATTCCTTTCTGTGGTAATCCTAATTCACAAAAAGCATAAAAAAATGATGAAGGAAGTGTGCATTTCTGATCCCTGGGCTTGTCACTTGGCTTGATCTAAAGGTTAGTGATAGCCAAGTTAGTTTGTGAGCTCAGTCTTTCATACTCACTTGTAGGTGCTGATATAAGTCGGGAGTGAGGAGTAGGCCAAAGAAAAGTAAAAATTGATGGCTTCTGCAAAGACAAATGTGATGTAGTGGTGGGGGCATGGGGAAGAAGAAACAATGAAACACGATTGAGAAGAAAAGCACTAGACCCGAAAGAGGTTTAGAGGAACCAGAATTGTTAGGGTAGAAGTATGTAATGGGAAGGAAAAAAACTAGTCATATCTAAACTTCTCCGTAATGTCAGAGCTTTATGCATGGTTTTAGAACATAGACACTTCACACAGAGTGGAAGTCTCTGCACATGACGTACTTCCAGTCCTGGCTCATTGAGTTAGATCAAAAACTTCCAGGGAAGTGCAGTCTATTTTACATACATGAGAATGTACTTGGATATGATAAAATACCACAGCTGTCAGTCTAGATTGGAATCAATTTGCATGGTAATGCTCTGAGGGCTGCAATTTATTTTCCTTTTTTTTTGCAATCAGAAACTTTCCCTGTTTCAGTAGGGAAGATTGATCCTGGATGTCTGCATATACATTTGAAAAGATCTGGCTCTTCAAGTGTGACTCATTGCTATTGGACACCTATAGCTCTGAGGAGAGAGCTCTGCACAGAAGTACACTCATTTCTGCAGGGCCCAGAGAAACTGAAAATCTCCAAATTCGTAGATCTAGACAAGAGATTTCCCCATATTAATGTGATAATTGGTGAAGTTCTGGAGAAAGAGGAGTTCCTTAAAAAGAAACAGAAGAGAACGTACTCAGAACAATGTGGGCTTTGCAGGCTATACTTAGTATAAATTACTAAAGGAATATTTATTCACTACATTTTTTCCGGTGACAAAGCTAGCTGAAGAAGTTATCCTCTCAGGTACTCTCTCCTTTCTGCTCTGCACCCACTGGAGTTCTTGGTATAATCTGATGTGCTTGTGTCAATAGTGATGGTACTGTGCTGGACGTAGGCCAGGTAAATTATGCAAATGTCTAAAAATAGCATTTTGAAAGTATTTTTTAAACCCATATCACTTCATGAACCAGATCATTTTGCAGCATGATAAATAGTTACATTAGCATGACTTTGGAGTGGCAAACAGCATCGAGAAGAAGGTATTAAAATTTAAAGGTAGGAAAAAGTGGGAGCTTCTTTGCTGCTGCAAGAGAAAACATTTGCAGAACACCATCAAAACTAGTCTGAGGTCCAGGCTGGAAATATCTTTCTCCCTGAGATACCCATGCATCTTTTAACCCAGATGTTTTTATAGCATGGTTTCAAAAGAGGCTCAGTTCAATATGATCCTGGGTGATCCAATCATTAGAAAATAAACATGTGGTTAATCATCGACACAACAAAGCAATTTGGTACACCAGTAAATCCATTCTTCTGTTACTTACAGAAACATGGAGAAAAGAAATAAAAGAACATAAAACCAGGATTCCCCACAGCCTGTTTTTGAAATCACTCATTCATATATGTATTTGAAACACTATTCTAGCTCTCAGATTGCTGAGAGAACTGCTCCTTTTTCAGTGTGATATATATATATATTTCATCAAGGTGTTCAGTGTGAATTCCAAAGATGAAAACACATCTACGGACCTGAAACTAATTTATATCAGTCCTGTTTTATAGTTTTTAATCTGTGATCTATAAACAAAGACAAAAGCCAGAGATTTCTCACTTTAATAAAATATCTGATATCTGCATTAGGAGAGCCATACAGAAATTCTTTGAGAGGTACTTTCATAAATTTTTTACGATGACTATGGCACATACTGTGATGCTTTTTTCATTAAAAATCTCAAGAAAATCTTCCTCTTACCTGAAGGTAATGGCACGGCCTCAAGGAAGGTTTGATTTCCTGATGAACCAGAGGCTTATCTAAGTTCAGTGATGATTTGCGATAAGCTTCTTTAGCCTGACTTACTGTAAGCGTGGACCAAGAACTCCTTTTCATATATTTACTATCAGGGGTCATTGGTAGCCCTTCACAAGCCGAACACTTCACGTCATTGTTACTTTTGGAAGTCTTCAATGAGAGGTCCCCAAAATGCCCCTGAAGTGCCTCAGGATAGCAATGGGATATGTGATCTGCATGGTGCCTATTTACCACACTAGGGGTTCGGTAAGTGCTATCGCTGTCCAAATTATCATCAGAGCTCCACCAGCTACTCATTCCAGATTTATGCTTGCCTTCTGGTTTTCGCTCCTTACTTTTACTCCTTTTGCTATGCTTGGAATGGTGCCCATGATGATGATCGTCCCCTCGACTGTCTCCCTTCGTTCCATTAACATTGCCCTTGGATGATCCTTCCAGAGAATGAGATTTAGTAAAAAGTTTCTGGACGGAATGAACGAGATGGCGTATCCTTCCCGGGCTCTCACTGCGTTGTTCCGCAGCTGTTGAGGTCCGCTGGTACTGTAAAGTATGAAACCCATCCCGGTGAAGAGGAAGTTGTTTCTCAAATTGGTCCAAAAGGTTTGCAGGAATACGGTTAATCTTAGGGTTACCGTGAGACATGGCGCAGTCGTCTCTTGAGTCGTAATGAGAGCTGTAGTGCATTCTGGGGAAAGTGCTACTTGACATGTGATCGCCCATTACCATGGGCATCATCATGCACTCAGAATGAATGGAGCTGCGTGGGGAGCAACGATGGTGGTCCAGCGGGCAACTCTCCGTGGGGCTGAGAAGGTACGACGGCCTTGGCTCCTGCCCATGGTGGATATGGTCGTGGGTATGTTCACAATCTTCAGGGGATGCTAAGCCACAAGTATGAGCTGAACATAACTGTGGTTGATTGCGACTACCAGATAATCCTTTCATATTCCTCGGAGCAGGAGAGTATCTTTCTTCATTGAAGTGCTGAGAAGGCGACCATGAGTACTGCTGGTCTGTCATGAGAACACATAAAACCCGTGTTATGTGTCTGATTAAAAGATTAACTTGAAAATTCCAAGTATATTGAAAAACGAAACATTTTTTCTCTCTATGACTTTGGTGGAAAGTCTCCCCATTTATGAAAGTCCTTCCACCATTTAAAAACTGATTAAAATTTTTCACCATGAGTAAATTATGGGGTGAAAACAGCCTCCTTTCTCTTTGCAAAATGTTTGCTAGCGATTCTAGATGTTATGAAGCTATTAATTGTGTAAATTTACTCAAATTTAATGCATACATTCAAGTATTCAGTTTATTATTTCATATTTATAGTTCATATGTCAAGCTTTGTGGCTAATCATCTAAGTGACACAGATCTAGTTTCTATTTTCGTGGTTTCACGGTTGTATATATAAAATGTATCCTTTCTCCTTGGAGTCATTTTTGTACCATAAATTGAACTTCATTTTCTTCAATGAATCTCAGCTTCATGATCCTAAGTTCACTCTTCATAAGTATAAATAATAAACAGCAAGAAGAAAAAAATATGAATGTGATGAAATGAAGCTAAATTTTTATATTACTAAACACTTTATCAATAAGCATTTCATACTATTTGAACATCTGTTATCCTTAGTCCAGAAATATTATTGCTATTACCATACATGTAGAGTATTTTCTATTAGGCAGCTTTCCCCTTTTTATGACCACACTACAAAATATTTACTTAATGACTCAAGTTATTTCTGAAAAAAACCAAATATATTTAGGTACAAGCTATGGGGTTTTATATACTTGATTACTTGTTCCTATGAATCACGTGCTCCAAGTTATGGTTATTATGCAAGCATGATTGCTAAATAAGAGAAGCTTGTAAGCAAAGATTTTGATACTTAAGCCTTTGATTTTTTTCTGTCATGTGATTTCTTGCAGCTGTCAAATGTTACAAACAGAAAATTAAAAACAATCCCAGAAATACTTCAATTTTATTTTCTCATTCACTTTGCCTCTTCAATTTCAGCTTATTTAAGAAACATTTCAATAGCAGACAAAGAAATAAGATGCAAGATAATCCTTTAGAGGATAAGACAGATGTGTAAGTGTTTATACAACCCACTTAGCACAGCCTTTCTCCGAATTTGCTCTAAGAATCTGAATAATCTTGCACAGGTGGTTGATACAAGGAAGTTGCAGGTCTCAACCAGAATGGAAGCAATGGGACTCTTGAAACTAGGCTGTAGAGATAATACAGTAATTGACAGCACTTTGAAGGGTTTCTAGCCATTTGACAAAGCTCTCCTAAATCATATTTCCATTGCTGGTAAAAACTCAATGCCTGGATATGGTCATGAAACAGATCAATACTCAGGTCTCTCTAATTTTATTCAACTAACATGTGTTACATCATGATGCCTTCAGTACATAAAGCAATTGGTGACAAGTCTTTAGCATCAGCTCTCTTATTGTTGTATATTTCCTATTGTGGGGGTTGCTTTGATAATTTTATTACACCCTAATTTCAACAGAGTTGCACACAACGTTTTAAAATGAATGCAGTATTAAACTAATAACCAGTCTTCAGCCTAAGCACACTGAAGTCAAAGAGGGATTTAAGGGTGTACAAATGCCACCTCCATACTTTATCCGGGCATCCAACTGGTGGGTCTATGCATGTATCCTTTTCTGTTTCTATTTTGTTTTCCTGTCTCTTTTACTTAATTCTTGGCTATTATCTAATGAAAATAAAATCTTATTACTGCTGATTACTCAGCCTGTTGTCCTATTTAGGCTATAATACCATACATAAATGTGGTTACAGGAAGGAAATACAACTGTTTCTCTGAAATGACGTAATTTTGATTATATACAGACATGGCAGTAAAATATAACAGTGCTTTGGAATTCAGCCACATAAGTAGTCCTGTAATTAGTGGTACTTTGCCCAGGATATTACCAAACATTATCAGGGGAATAATAATGGAGACCATGTGCTGAATTTTCTTAGTCTGCACTTCCCATAAAGGATTCCCAAAGCACCCAACAGAGATTACTACCATAGTTCTTACAAACCCATGAGATTAAATAGACTGAAGAAGTTTTTTTTACAATGAGGGTGGTAAAACACTGGAAGAGGTTCATCTAGGTTAATATGTCCCTGCCTGTTACAGGGAGGTTGGGTTGGATGACCTTTAAAGATGCTTTTCAACCCAAAATATTCTATGATTCTATGTGAAAGATACTGTTCTCCTTTTACAGAAATAGGAAGTCACAATATATGAAACATTTTCCAGAGTGCTTGTGGGTTTTCTGATATTAGTGTTCACAGAGGTATGAGCCAGAGGGAGGCGGAAGGAAACTCTTCTGTCACTCTAACAGCATGATGAGAGTCAACCCCAAGCCTTTTCATCACAATCTTGTACATCTATGAATGAATATAACTTTTACTATGCCTTACCAATGTACTTTGACAAAAAAGTAAGGGCATGGCAGAGATCCAGAATGAAAGAAAGAGAATAAGATACTAATTTTAAATGAGTTCTTGAGCATAGATTTGGTAGTCCCTGGTGATTTCTTTAGGCTTCATGCAATAGCAAACATAGCCAAGAAGGCTTTAAATATTTTCATCCTGTTACATCCCTAGGAATATGAGACATGATGATTTGACTGCACTACAATTGATAATCTAACAACAGCTTTTCTGTCCCTCATAACTCCCTGTGATTCCAGCTCATTGCAACAATAGAAAAATACAATTTTTTCTATGTTGTTTTCACATAGCATGCTTTCATATAGCATTTTATGTACTACAAAGAATGTCTGAATTATTTTTGTTTGAAACACAGTAGTTAGAAACAGCTATAGGCATTTATTAAGCATAATCAAAACAATTAAAACATGAATTAAGAAGTAGATGTTTTCCAGAAGTAATTGCCCCTTCTAAACTCTGTTATAGAGTAACTAAAACTAGATAAACTCCCAAATTACTTACATGTGCATCATTTAAATTTATCATTCCAATTAGGTTTGTCTATCTAGAACATCAAACTCATTCTTTACCTCAGACATAACTACTTCTTCATACAAAGATTTTGAAAAATCTTCAGAATTTAGAAATACAGTATATAAATTTATCAAGTAATTTGTTCTTTGTATTATTCTGTCAACTTTCTTCAGGAGACTGAAGTGCTTGAAGAAACAGTTGAGCTGTGGCTGAATGAATTACTGTGTGGTACCAGAGCAGAGTAATGTGCTAGCTCTTAGCCTGCCAAGAAAAATGTGCTAGCTTAAAATTCAATTAAGCTAACATGCTTTTCAAGCATTTGCAAGGGGCTAAAAGTGTGTCTATGGTCAATGACCACAGCTCAGCTGATTTATAAAAATTCATAAAGCTACAGCAATTTTTTTCTCAATCCTTTCAAAAGAAATTTAATATTTTGATATAATTAAATAGTTTCATATATGATAGATCAAATAATGACAGATTGGACTGAAGTTTTAATCTATATCTTGAAGTCTGGTTTTTTTTACAGCAGCTATTATGTTTGCTCTGGGCAATCACTCTAAAAACATAAAATGCCACCATCAGAACTAAAAAGCTAAAGGGAGACAGAATAACAAATAAACATAACCTAAAGAGATAAAGAGATAAAGGAAAAAGAACAGAGACAAATACATTACATGAGAGCATAGGAATGGCTTTTAGATTTCATCTAAGCAAAATGGAATCTTCCAATTAACTCCAATGGATAGTCAGATAATACTTGAAGACTGAGGTTGGGGGTGGACCTAGAACAAGACATGGGCTGTTATGTCAGAGAATCAAGTAATTCCAAAACCCTGAAAATCCCTTAAAACTCTTGTTTTTCAGAGACTACGTCAACCTTTAACCTTGGCAGATGGAAAGATTTCTGCATCTCTTCCTATCTCTTTTAACTTTTTCCCTGCTATGCCATATCATCTTCTGCTTTTTTTTCTCCTGTTTTCAGTTCTGGACTTTCTGAGAGTTGTTCTCTTGCTCCAAGAAGACCTTGGTTTGCCTGTGTTTGGGGTCTGACTACAATTTTTAGATCATCCAACGTTTTTCCTTGTGTTAGTCAGTATTAAGGAAAGAAAGATAGGTTCAAGGACTGAGAATAATGTTTGAAATGATGAATTAGAGGTGCGAATAATGTTCTAGGTCAGAAGACTAGAACCCTCTAAGTAATCAAACATAAGAGCTGCGCATTTCTAAAATTCCTGGAACACTTCTCTTGGCTAAGGAACATAAAAATAAAAATACAGAAACTTCTTTGACATTCACAAGAAGTGCATGTCTCCACGAGTCCTTTTGTGTGTTGCATATTAGAAGCAAGCTTTCAGGGCATGATAATACTCTCTGGAACTAGTAAATGATGCCTGATTTTTTTCTTACTTTTCTTTCTATTGAGAAATTTATTTGAATTGCTTTAACCTTATAAGCCTGTCAGTAAACTGCTTTCCCATCCGAAACATCTGTGCTGTTTTTATTGGAGAAGGAACAGCTCTTCTGCCCAGTGTAACTGGGAAAATGCACTGCTGAAAAGAGATACTTAACCTAGCTTTCAAAATGAGGTAGTAGACAAAACGAGACTGCTGCATGTTGCTGTGTCACACAGTAGAATCAGTGTTGAAATGCATTAAAAAAAAAAAAAAGCATGAAAAAAAATGCATTGAAAAAGAAATGCATGAAAAATATATACTCACAGCTTAACCTATAACTAATAAAACATGAAATATTGGAAAAATGGGCTTATTAATTACATAAGTAGACATTAAACATGAGAATGGATAATTAAAATGTTTTAGCTGGAAAAATGTCTGTCCAAAGTCTGCATTAAGTAGTATTATATGAGCACTGTTTCCTCATTAACTTGTTATGGTATTTTTCTGTATTCTATTCTAGCCTTAAAAATGAATATTTACAGGGATTAAGAAGAGTGACTAATCAGCCAAATGCAAGGATGTAGTTTGGAAATGCAAATGCATTAAGCTTCTGCTATGGTCTCATGAGATTTCCAAACTATTTATGTAGCACAACATCTGGTATAAAATTTAGACAGATTCCAAAGATTGAGTGACCATCTTCCAGTTTTAGAAGATGACTTGTATTTTTGGTGATATGTGTGCTCTTCATGCAGTGCATTGATCTTTCTGTGAATTCCTACATAACTACTCAGGCTGTTCACTTGAAATACTGAACACTGAGTGGCATCCCCTCAAAGACAAGTTATATTGGTTCTTGTAGCACTGTTGCAACAAGGTCCTTTATGTACCCAGTCTCCCTGCACAGTCAAAGGAAAGAAGTTAAGTGGTTCTGAGGGCCTGAAGCCGTGCACCAGAATGCCCAAAGCTGTCAAACAGCACATGGGCTGCACGCGGATGCTTGGTTTGTTCTGACACATAAATAAACCTGAAAAACAAATACTTCTCTGTTCAGAATCCTGGGCACTGTGTGGCAGGCGTGTATGGCTTTGTTTCCACTAGCAGGGCAAACAGAGCTAGAGGGTGTGCCCAGCCCATACAGTTAAACTGTTGCCATCACAGTTTCATACTACATAAATAGGAACTGATACATAGGTATGATTTCAAGAACAACACCAGCCAAAGATTGTTACAAATACGAAGTCTGGATGTGGTTTTGTTTTTGACTAAGAAACTGGCTTGATTCATTCGAGGCCTGAACTATGTGTCCAAAAATGACAGATGGATACTACCCTTCATGTACATATTTGTCTCTGCTGATTATGGCAAAAACGGTGGCTGACAAGCTCCAGTGCAGAAACCCACATCAAAAATGCATAAGTTTGGGTGATCTGAGGCACATGGATACTGCTAAACCATGGAAAATGTTTTGATAGCCTCAGCTAATTCAGGGGAACCACATGACAAATAATGACCAAAGGTAGAGATGGTTTTTAGAACTCCCATGTTAGATAAAAATGGACATTCAAATTATATTCTTAGAACAGCAGCAGAGTCCAGAACATACCAAATTGGAGTAAAGTCAGGAAACCCAAAGAGAAAAGTAAGGACCATGTGGAATTCTGCAATTTATTCAGTACAGTCAGTTTTGAGCATTGCTATGCAGGTGTCTGCATGTGGAACAAATATTTGATAGCACAAAATCCTATTGTTCAGCCCAACAGTTTTCCACAGCTATCCATCTTTCAAGTAAGGATTATTAGACTGACAGTCCAGCATCTCAAGGGATTTATTTCTGAGATAAATAAGATGATAAGAGAAAAGGGTATACAATAAAAGGAGTGCAGAATAATAGTTGGTGAGCAAGAATGGAATCCTGGAGGTGGTGAACAGGCTGGTGGGGGACACAAAGCACAATATACTGGGAGGAAGGAAAGTACAGAGTTGTGATAACTGGGGAAAGCTGTGACCTAGGGGCAAGCTAAAGCCAGGTTACAACACTGACTGCCTGGCATGGAGAACAGGGCAGGCTATATGCGAAAATGAAGAAATGTGGAAACAGTATTTGAGGCATTAAGAAGTCTCACATCTTCTGGGTGAAAAAATCAGCCCTTGTACTCTATAGAGAGGATGAAAGTCACAATATTGTGCCCATGCCATAAAAAAGGACAGGACAGAAATCCATGAGAGGCAATATGGGATTTGTATAAAGTTCCTGGGTATGGAGTGGAGCAATGCAGGGAGTCCTCAAGTGGTGCAAAATTAATTTCCATTGGTTTGAAGTGTTTGATGTCTTGGTACCAACTAGTTATGCAGTGCACTGACCTTCACAGTGCTTTTCAAGTTTGAAGTACATTGCCATTATTCACCTTTCTATAGTGCTATGACACAGGTAAGTCCACAAAATGATTTATGACTAATATTTTTTCACAGAATCTGTATGATCAGCAAAGTTTTGAGAAAAATATAATGTAGCAGGACTAGACTGACCTAAAATAACAAACACGTAAGCTTATTTTCTGGAAAAATCCAGTTGTATGGAGTTAACTGGCGCTTCACTATGTGAATATCATCGAACAATTGGTTATAATGCTTCCAAATACAGAGCAGAAGTGCTAGCCCAACACCATTAAAGTTTTTTCATTCGTTATTGTGCCTGGATGTATGGATTTCCTTTCGTAAAGGATAAAACTTTGCTGCTTGCAGTTATTAGGTCATGAGCCAATCCATTTCCCTCGGGGTCATAAAACTGCCACTATTTTCTCAGCAATTAAAGGAAGCCAAAGTAATTGCACAATACAACTCAAAGGTATACACAGAAATCTATGCACAGCTCTGGAAGTACAAGGGAAATCCTTGTCATGTTGATAGCAGTAACAAATCTCCCATTAACTTCATGGGACCAGGATTAGTTGTAAACCTTTGCTGAGAAAAGTTCTTTGTCGTTTTACCTATGACACCTGTGTTACTTGAGGCAGATCATCTCTAATCAGGGCTGCATTTTGCAGAATGCACAGTTTGTCCTGGACTGGAATAAATGGGTTAGAAACCTGCAAGGGTTACCAGTCAGAAAGATGATGGCATGGAAGGGTGAAACTGATTCTTTTGAAATACTGCCTGTGATAGCATAATTGCCAAAATTTAATCCCAAAGATCCAAACCTCTTGGACCAACTATTCAACTGAATGGAACCACCAAATCTCCAGGGTTTCTTTTCTAAGAAATACTTATCATTGACTCTTAAATAAAAATAAAACAAAAGAAATAATGCTGATATTTATAATCTCATACCCAGATTTTTTTTCTCAGTGTTTCTGAAATTCTTCTGGTTTTGTCCACTTTATATGATGATATAGCACAGAAGAAGTGAGGGGACTGCAAGAACTAATGCTCAAGTATTGAAGCAAAAATATTTATTGTTTACTCCCTCTAAATTACCTTTTATTATTTCTTTAAAACATGGATATATTTTAAAGATTTCACTTATTTTACAGAGTGCTCTTCTGGGAAAGAAATAAAGTAATAATTAATTACCGAAAGCATTGAATGTTGCCATGGAAAAATGGCTGCTTGATTTAAAATACCATTCTATTTCAAAATTACCTTTATATTTCTTTTTTTAAAACATTAGTTCAGCTTTTAAATTATAAGAACTGAAGAAAATTATTTGATTTTCTGTTTTTGTCAGCATCAGTTATTTGCAGACTTTTGATTCACCCAAAATTTTAGTTTTATCCATGATCTGACCCAAAAAAATTATTTTACTTTTCGGAGTTCATAATTATCTGCTCAGGTGAACACCCTTGGTACTGCCTCTTGTGGCTTTGCCATTGTATGGTGAACTTTTCTGTTCAGTTCAACCCACTGAGATGGAGGAGGACTCATCCTGATTTTCCTATGGGGTACAGGAAGAAATAGCAGCCTGGTGACAAAATCCCTTTTAAACCTGCTGCCATAGTAACAGGCAGACAATCTTCCTCTTTACATAACCTCCAGACTGGGAATTTTTCAAATGGGGGTGCTGTCTCTTTTCTGCCAGGCTGAGCTGTGCTTTGGATCTGTGACAAACACTGCAAACATTAATTGCCTTTCCCCACAATCACTAGAACCCAGATTTTCCATCTGGCAGTGAAGGGCCAAACAGTGACTCCTGCTCCTGAGACAAGATGATGGTTTAAGTACCCCCACTATGGGCGAGTTTGAGGCAAGTATCTCAATATGCTGCTGTCTGTTCTCTCATGAAGAGAAATGACATTATAAATAGGGGGAAAAACAAGCGAAGTTGCACAATGAAAGGTGACAACTCAACTCAGCAGTGAAAGCTGGGATTGTGTTAGCAATCTTTGCTGATGTTTATGCTGCTGCACTGTTTCTGCCCTTGGGAAGATAGTGGCCTATGTGCCCAGCACTCTGATAGAAAACTGTGGTCATTTACATCCACATTGGAAGCATCTCCACCACCCTGGTTGTGCCAAAATTGCCCCACTCCCCACAGAACCTAAGCAGGCAATGATGAATGTGCAGGTTTTTCTGAGGAAATCTAAAGGATACCATTTAAGATGCTCATCATAGGAATACATTTTAAAGGCTTCACAGATTATCCTTTTGAAAAGGGAAAATCCAGTGAAGACACTCATTGAGGAAGGCAAGTGTGGCTAAGCAGTTGGGCTCTGTCTTCTCACCTCACCCCATCTCATCTCATCTCATCTCATCTCATCTCATCTCATCTCATCTCATCTCATCTCATCTCATCTCATCTCATCTCATCTCATCTCATCTCATCTCATCTCATCTCATCTCATCTCATCTCATCTCATCTCATCTCATCTCATCTCATCTCATCTCATCTCATCTCATCTCATCTCATCTCATCTCATCTCATCTCATCTCATCTCATCTCATCTCATCTCATCTCATCTCATCTCATCTCATCTCATCTCATCTCATCTCATCTCATCTCATCTCATCTCATCTCATCTCATCTCATCTCATCTCATCTCATCTCATCTCATCTCATCTCATCTCATCTCATCTCATCTCATCTCATCTCATCTCATCTCATCTCATCTCATCTCATCTCATCTCATCTCATCTCATCTCATCTCATCTCATCTCATCTCATCTCATCTCATCTCATCTCATCTCATCTCATCTCATCTCATCTCATCTCATCTCATCTCATCTCATCTCATCTCATCTCATCTCATCTCATCTCATCTCATCTCATCTCATCTCATCTCATCTCATCTCATCTCATCTCATCTCATCTCAATCATATAATCTCATCATCACCATCATCATCATTATCTTCATCATCATCCTCATCATCTCATCTCTGTTGCAGCCATCACGCTCTTTATAGGAAGGCAAATGTTGCATGTCAGGTATGCATCCAGGTGTTACAGAGGTCAGCAGGCCACAAGGGACAGAAAAATATCCCTTCTTTGCTAACACCCCACATGTGAAATTATTTAGAACAGAAATATTTGTTTATGAATGCATAACTCCCCTTGTATTCTGTAGTAGAAATGGGTGAATAATTCATTACAAATATCCTATTTGATTATTCTTACATCCTTACAAATATCTTCTTCTGTTTGTAAATGGCCCTTGGGCCTAATGGGATTTTTGCAGTTATTTGACATTATGAAGTATTTATTTTTAGAAATAGCTTCTGATCTGCAGATTGTTAGTAAGCATTTGTTGCCAACAACCTATAATTAAAATGCTGGGCAGTTAGCATGTTTTTATATGATCAGGCCACATGATATGATTTTGTTTGATGACTGAAAGTAATTTACAGAATAAGTCCTCAAGCATAACTAAAAGGAATTGAAAGTACAAAATTTATTTTCTAAAAAACATTTCCTATTATTTCATTAACTTTTTCTACAGTCCTGATTATCACAACAATAGGCTTCTAACTACAGTTTCAGGTACAGAAAAACAAAGGATATGAAGTAGAATTATTTCAAGATATGATGGAATAAGACAAATAAGAAAAGTTATTTTTTTTGCAGTATGTGTTCATCTAGTCACAATAAGCAAATTATAGGGTGACACTGAATCATATCAGGGCACATTATATTTAAAATCTCTTGTAAATTTGAAAGCCTTTTGTATTGTAATACCAAACCACCTGGCTACATATTTTTATTATATCACAGAAAGATAGCCCTGTGGTTAGAGGATTAACTTGGGAAATCTGCAGTCAAATTGTCTCTCAGCCATGAATTATTTGCATAGTTCAGGACAAGTCCATGAGCAGAGGTGTCATTCGCCACAGGGAGGCTTGACCTTACCTCACTGGGTTGCAGTGATCCTTTGTGCATTTCTCTTGTAGATTCCCTGCTTCAATTCCCCATAGGACTAGAATAAAACTTCTGTACCTCTGAGTGTTAGTGTCACAAACCAGGGAAACATTCAGTCTGTGGCTCATCTAGGAATTTAAACCAGAGGGTTACTGTGCCTGCTGATTACTGGGATGAGTGTCACCGTAGTGGTTACACTGTGCGGCCAAGCCACATGTCTGACTGAACTCCCACCAGCTCTAGGCAGTCTCCAGATGTTTAACTATCCCTGGATGCTCTGGGGAAAAGTGCACCAAGGCATGGATGCGGCACAGATGAGAGTCAAGAACTCATTGACAACCCCTCCTCTGTCCTTGGGAAAATTTCCTGTAGCTCCCAGAACATGAAGCTAAAACCCTTGGGAAGTGTTCAGACACTGACTGCTCTGAGTAAGGAGGATAATACAGTAGAAGGATAGACAGACTGTAAAGTCAGGACTTTATTCTTGTTTTCATTTCAAGAACAGCCACGTCCTTTCTTCCTTCCAACACATAAGGTCATAAAGGCATGATCATGCAATCAACAGTGATTGAATAACCATGAGTTACTGTCTGACACTTGAACCTTACCAATTAATCAAAAGCATCAACTGTGAAATGAAAATACATTTTTGTGACCTGCCCTTAAACTCCCTTAAAGTTTAATTTGCAACTGGGGCATGTTAAGAGCATTATTAGTAACTGCAACCTGTTTTACAGGTTTCGACCTTTTCCTTAACATCAACTCAATACCCATTCCTGAAGAGAAAACAGCAATTTACAGTAGTAAAAAGCATTCAGTGCAAGTTCTCTTACTTTTCTTAAAATTAGATGCTGCTAACTATAAAACTTGTGTAAAATAAATCTTTTTCTTGCCTGTAAAAAGGAGTTAAAATAATTTTTCAATAATCTATTTTTCCCTCTTTACTCTGTGCATGTACTACATATTAAAATATATGTTTAAAGAGAAGTTAATCTGATCTTTCCTGTTCACATTTCTTTAACTATTTGAACATCTTTTAAACATGGGATTTTTCTATGTCTCTTGCTAAGATTGTACTATTTGCTTTTGATACCTAAAGCAAAATATTGCCCTACCCTCTACATGCCTAAAGTAAACAAGACTGAGAAATTCTCAGATAGCATAGAAAAGAATAGTTTCATTGAATGTTTTTCTTTTTTTTTCTAGAACAGTAAACTTGTTTTGATAATATAAATATCAGCTAGAAGAAAGCTTGGAATGAAAGAACTCCAGTTTCTGTGAGACTTACAGCGAGCTGCTCGAGATCACATGTCAGATCTCTTGCTCCCATCTCCATGCCCTGCTGCCTTTATTTTCTTATTTGGTTAACCAGATTTCTTATTTGAGATATTCCTAGTGAAAATAATAAGAATTCTTATTATTTGTGAGTGTGAGTCTGGGTCTTGTAACAATAATACTTATCACCCTGACCTCTGGCTACAAATAAATGTTAATGGAAGAGCTATGAAGTATTGTTCTCAAAAACTGACTGTTAATGCTTGGATAAGATTTTTTTTGAAGGAATACATTGCATTTCTGCCTGTTTTGACTAATGAGGTCTTTTATAGAATCAGTGGGAAATAGTTGAGATCAGTCCTATCCCTTGATACCTTTTTCCAATTAAAGCAGTGGATCATTTTATTAAAAATATTATTTAATGACTATTCAGCATTTTCACTCGGGTGAGATACTGTGCAAACATTAATTAAACCCCATCAAAGCCCCAAACCTCACTAGGAAATTCTAAACCCATTTTACAAATAAGGACCTGGAGCCAGAGATCTTTCAGTACCAGAGAGATCATAACTTGAAGCTCCTTGGGACAATGAGAGTCTAGAATAATGTATGGCCCTGCAGTTAGAGCTACCTCAAAGAACATAATCCTGACTCTTTCTTGACTTGGGGAAATTTATTTTTTTTCCCAAGGAAAGCCCTTTCTGTGTTTTGTTCAGGAATGAAGGTCTCTAGCAGTCTGTCAGATTGAGGCTGTTCATACAAAATTCTGACATACTCATTGGGTATGTATATACAGAAAAGAAGTGAGCCCATTTCCATAATCCAGGGATTAGAGTATCCACTCAGAATCATATTTCTCTCCAACAAAAAATTAACATTATACATTTGCAAAAGCAAGAAAAAGTGAAGACTGAGAAAGATCTGTTTGCAGTTTTTTCACTTATGTTATATATACAGTTCATGGATTTGAACACAAACCTTCAAGTGACAGAACACAACACTGGGGCAAGCACAGAAAAACAGATATGTCCTATCCATCCGTAGAGGTGTAGCACATTAGCACGACTGTAACTGCAGAGCTTGTCTACACAGAAATTAACTAACTGTCCCACAACTTTTCTAAAAGTCTTTCCAATTTCAGTGATTCTTTCTAGGGGAGAAGGGGATTTCAAATGTTTTTACATTACTGATGATATCCAGTCCACTTACTTTGACCACCTCTAGTTTGGTAATTAGGTCCTGTCAGGAGGACAGGATTTTCTTCCAAAAATATTAAAGCCATCCACCTCTTCCTATCTATTATCTGGCAATCTTTGGTACTTACTTTCAGATGACTATAATTAGGACAAAATTTGGGAGCAGGGACAGACTTTTCCTTGCCTTTGGCATTTTTTTCAGTCATTTGGCCATAAATAGTTGAAATGTTTGAAAGCAGCTTAATTTCTTTGTAATCTAGTTGTTTGTTGTTCTTACTGCTATTTTACCTTCTTGTTTCTCGTTTCCGACTAATCCTCCATCTTCTTCCTAGTCAGGGCTCTGGATGACTGGTCAGTTAGAATACATCTTTGTGTTAATTTTTGATTATCTACTTTGAAATAGGGTCCTTGGTCCTATAGACACCTGACACTGTACATCATTTACTCTGGCTCCAGAAATCCTGCAGTCCTTTTTCAAACAAATGGGAAGAAGAACAATTTTGACATACTTCTAAAGCATTACTTATCTCACTCTTCATTGAGCTTCTTAAGTAGGCCAAACTTCCAATGTCCCAGAAAAGTCTATCACTCTTCATTGACTCTAAAACAAGTCCCAAGATCTACAGTTTAGACATCTACTTGGAAATGTACTTTCCAACTCTTGAATGAGATGAATTCTAACCCAGGGCATCTGAACTCCTTCTTGTGTGTTGTGAAATGGGACAGCAGGGGGAAAAAACTCCAAATGCCCAAGAAGGCTGAGAGACTTGTTCTTTTCATGACTCCCCCATAGGATCCACTTGTGAGATTCCTAGGAAGCTTCATGTTTAATGATACTTTCCCTTTTATACCACTTTGATTAAGGCAGAAACTGCCAGAGGCTTCTTCAGTCTCTTCCTTAATACATTCTTCTGTCTAATCTTTGGAATGTATCCTGTAGCTTTTTGCACTTGTTCTGGAATGTTAGGCCTTAATAAACAAGTCCCGTACAGATATTTTTACATTGAAAATTTATGACACTTCCTGATTTGAGTGCGACTGAGTGGCAACACTACTTGTTTGAGAAAATCCTCTTCTAAGAGTTTGGCTAAACATAAGGACACAAGCTCTCTGAATTCATGCTCCTTGTTCTAACTGCATGGGTAGTTTTTCTTAACCAAGCAATTATAATTTATCTTCCTAGCAGTGGGTAATAATACGGTCAGGACAAGAGTTTGTAATATTCTTGTCAACTACAACAATATCCTAATATCAAAAAATAAACTGTTGCAATATATTAACATGAGCATATGCACAAAAAGAAAAATTACTTTACACTGACTTCCGAAATGTAAGTAAGCTCATGTTGAATAAAAGGAGCTTTAAGCAGCAAACACATAGAAACGACTTCCCATATTGCTTTGCTAAAAATAACCACATGAAGTAATTGCATATAAATCAAAATTTTGACAGATTTCACATAAACCAGTGACAAAGTGAGTATGAAATTCCAGGAACAGAAACTCAATTTTTCACAATCTAAATGTATCAAACTGGAGCCAGTGGGACATTTTAGTACTAGCTTTGTAAGACAGAAGTATTAAGATTTCACTCATGGGCTTTAAGAGTTTCTGATTTCTTCTTGCTTCTGTAATTTTTCCAAAATGATCAGGTAACATTGAAAACTCTGTCTGTATTTAGGATGTTCTCTAACGATTAAGGCAAAAAGACAAAAGAAGGAAGGCTGGCAATTTCCTTGAACGCCTCCTTTTGAGCTCTCGGTTGCCCGAGCGTTACTCAAATCTGATGAGTTTCCTTTGCGCGCTCTAACCTTGTAGAGCGGGTGAGCAATGCGCGGCAGGATGTGACTGAGTTTTTTGGGCCCTGTCACCGGCCCGGGCGGTGCCGTGCCCGCGGGCTCGGTGGCGGGGCGAGGCTGTGCCCCGCAGCCTCCCGAGCCCCAGCGCCGCGCCCGGCCCGGCCGGGCCCGAGCAGTACCGCTGTCAGAGATGTGTCTGTACCTAGCTCCTCCTCTGGCGTCCCTGGAAAACTGAAGCCCGACTTGAGCAGATCGCCACCCTCTTCTTCTGAAAAGACAGAAACAAAGTAGCTATTTAATAACTCTGATATTTTCCTACATTCAGACATAACTCTCCACTAGTTTTTAAATCCACTCAGTGACACCTATTACCATTCAGGACCTCTGTTAATGTGAAGCTGCTGAGTTGCTATTATCTGCAGTATCTATGCCTTTGCCAGTTTTTCAAGCGTTCTTCTATTAGTTATATTATTAATTATTATTATTTTAATTTTGCTAGACATTTTCAAATCACTAGTGTCGTAATATTCATAAATGCCTTTTTTTAAACATCTTTTACATTGTTCGTTCCAATTTTTCTTAGTCACATTAACTTGTATTGACTTTTAGCCTTCATGTAATTATTCCAGAAGAATCCTTATTGTTGGTCCTCCAGTTGCACCTCTAGCACTTCCCACACAGGATTCTTAGGCCACTTTTATTACCTTTTATACACAAACATTTCGATTCTGCCACTGTGAACTCTGATAATGCTGTGAAGATGACTTTTTCCTATCAATAAAATTTACTTTTTTTTCCAGAGATAACTTCTGTAATTCTGAAAGAGTATTTAAACTTGGATGATATGCATTTGCTGTATGAGTGCAGAAACCACCTGAATGGCCTGAGTGCAGCTCTGAGCTACCCTGTTTATATCCCTTTCAGAGCTACAGTTTGTTGCCTCTGCATTGCCCTCTTGTCATGCTGGCACATAAACCAATTTTTTGGATGAAGCACCTAGTCTAGATATTTCTGTAATGGAGCTCAAATGGAAAACTGTGTCAGTAACAATTCCATGAGATGCAATATTTGCTTCAGAATGCTACATTATGATACAAAACATGTCAGCAATATGTTTCATCTGTTCAATACTACATTTTTAATGTTTCTTATGTTTTCCCCCCATTCTCCATATTTGCTGGTGTCTCAGGTGGGTGGGAATTATTGAGTATACACAGCCTCCCACTATTCTCTTTCTTATCATCTGTGTATGTTACAAGACACCCCAGAAGAATGGGGAAAAAATGGAGTATTTTGTGTCCTCCCACTACACATTCAACCAGCAGCTCTTGAAAGAAATAGAAAATCAGGTATTGCAGACTGTGTTTTTCTGGTGCACAACTAAGGGCTGATGACTTCCAAATAACTCACATCAGTTCATGATCTCATACCCTCAGAGAGACATTTCTGTAAGGTCCAATCAACTCAGACTTTTCTTAAGAGTACCTCAATGAGACCCACTGGTTTTTGCAGCTTATAAAAGACACACAGTTTTGCCTGTTTCAATGCTCCATTTAACAAACACATGAATTTTGCATATTTCTTGGTCTTGGTTACACTTTTTATTTGTACTACAATTTTTTTCCAGTTATCTCACAGTGAGCAAAATGAGTGAGTATACTCATATGGATCTCTCAAGCAATCATTCCGAGGTTTTGACAATTTTTGAGGTTAAGAATATCTAATTGATAACAACGAGTTGTATAGCACAGATACCACATAGAAAATTAGATCCGAGGATGTTAAAAATGTTGGATAAGCTGAGCTGTCAAATAAACATCCTGTTTATAAACTCAATTGTTAAATAAACTCAGTCTGCTAAAATACAGCCTGCAAGAGATCTGAGTAAGCGATGGATGAAAAGTCATACACAATTTTAAAAATGACTGGCATATGAATTTAAATTAAACTTCATTTGGAGAGGTAATGGACAACTCTAATTAAATAAAAGCACAAATTAGGCAGTTTCCATGGAGACTTTGCTCACATGATCTCCCTATATTGTATAACTCATATGCTTGTCCTCTAATGTGGTTGCACAGGAATCAGTTATAAGTAATGAAAGTTTAACAAAAATATTTGTAAGGATCCTTTACATTCTTGTAAGTAAGTAGGAGATCTTACTGCTAACGTAAAAATAAGTAATATAGTTTTATGTTTTTGAAAAAGCTATTAATTGATTCCAAAGGTCTATCATGCACATATATTCAGAAACACCTACAGAATGAATGAATAACATTATTTTCCCTTGCAAGAAATCAACATCATTAAAAAAATCTGCCCAAAACTACACAAAGATGCTAGAAATAGCTTAATCAAGACTAAACATTTGTTGGTGTGAAGAGTCTGAGGGAAAAAAAATGAAAAAAAAAAAATTCAAAATTAAAGGGAAAGGTCATGCAATGAGATCCATAAGTCAGATTCTGACTTTGCTGTAAGCATTCCTGTGCAAATTTGGACAATCCACTTAATCTCTTTCTGTCTCAATTTCCCATTAGAATTAGGATAAAAATTAATTTCTTTCTTGTAGCTGTACTACATTTGTTAATGTCAGTGAGCCTGTTGTCTAGAAAAGCCTATAGAGAGCACAAAGAAATAAAATGTCCTTCCTGTAGAAAAGCTATATTCTGTTGTAAATAGGGTCAGTTGCAGATATTTCAAAGGAACTTAGAATTCCTTTGTCATTCTCTTAGGTTTATGAATCTGTATGAGGGGTATGAGTAGGTCGTAGTGATTAGTTGACTTCCTAATTATGAGGACTTAATATTTCTTTATATTTTACAACTATACATATTCACATCACTATTTCATTATTTCTGTCTTTTCAAAAGCCTTTTGTCATTTCAGCCCTTGAAGAGCTTCAATTTTTGTGTTCTGCACTTTTGAATCATCAATTAATCTAGAGTCTTGGTGGCTTTTGCAGTATCACACAGGTAATCTTTGTATGGGATTAGGCTGTACTCCAAACTCATATTATTCCTTCAGCAACAGACATATATGGCCTTTGTTTCTTCAGTTTAAATTTTTCCTAGAAATTTCCATTTTATTATTGGCCATAAAAATGAAAAGCATGGCTTTCGTCCACGAACACACGGAATTCATGAACACTTCACATCTCATAGTAATGGAGTCAGGCAGATATCACAGCATTCTCGCTCATGCTGAAATGCAAGAGTCAGAATGAGTGCTTTCATTTCATGTCATTCACCTTCTCTGTCTCATAGATATACAGGGCCTCAGCCTGCCCTTTGCTACCTACTGGTAGGACATTCTGCACCAGTGGACATGGAAGAAAATCATGCCCTTAGCATGGAATGCTTCAGTGGACAATGAATTGCAAACAAAGAGATTATGAAAATAGGATGATTTACAATAAAAGGTTTTAACAGTGTATGGAACACAGTTCACACACAAGGGACACTTATCAATATACAAACTACTGCATCACAGACAGGTCTAAACAGAAAGCAAGACTCTTGCTCTGAACCTGAAACTAAAACATAGCAGGAAAAGTCTTCAGTCTCAACAGGGCTCAAAACATTGACAAAAAATGAAAGGCTCTAAAAGTGCAGAGAAATTTGCTTCTGTAAAAGCTCAATGTATAGTAGAATGATGCTGCGATCTGCATAAGTAGGAGAGCACAGACTATCACTTACATGTAGTATCTCATTTTCCTTTTCAAATATGTGATGTATCTGTCATTCATTCCAGTGCAACAGTGCACAGATGACACTCAAAACTGTGATAGGAACTTGTCACAGCTGAAGTTCTCCAGACTTAAACTTGGAAATGTCAGGAGATATTGCTGAGTTGGAACTAGCTTGACACATCCAGATGGCTCCTTCAACCCTGAAGCTACTGGATGTACAGTGGGAAATGACACAGGCCAGTGCCCAAGATCAAGCTGGCATGGCACAACTTTTGTCCCCAGCACAGGCTGGATATATGTCAGGAGTGTGGCCTGGTTTATGCTGTTCCATACCCTGCTAAGGAGACATTCTCTAAGGAAGCACTGCTTGGCATGGGCCAAATCTGCTGAAGGATATTGCTGTGGCAGGGATGAATAATCACTTTGCCAATCCTTCAAATTTTGTCATCTCAGCTTTAATCTCTGTCTACTCTCTGAACCTGATCTATCAGTTTAAATTCTCTTTCTTGACCTCCAAAGTCTTGCCTCTTTGTTGGCCCTCATTTTTCATGCATTCATTCTGCTCTTAATAACCAGGCATGCTGTTTCCATCCCCTAACTGTACTTCTTTTATCATCTACCTATCCATAAGATAGGCCCAGTGTCAGTGGACTTGTGGCTCACATACTTTTAAAGGTTCACATCAGCAAGATTACAATCAATTAACTGCCTTCTCCATCACAATACAAGAGTAAGACTGAACTAGAACAGATATTGAACTTCTTAGTTCATAGGATTTTAATTATTATTGCCTTGCTCTGGACCTTGCATCTATTTTTTTCCCTGTGTGCTTTTCTTTCAGGCTGCAAGCTCCCTATGGCAGCTGTTTTTCAGTTTTTATATAGTGCCTAGTATTGTAAGTCTGGCAAGAAATGAGAGAAAAAACAAACCTAAAAATGTCTGGATTAAACTGCAGCTGGAATTTCATTCAATCACATACTGACAGAATGTGTCCAGAGGATGAATATGGGACACTCACCACATCACTCCATAATCTGAGAAAACAAAATCACCTCTCCCAGACTAGGGAAACTTAGAGATCTAGAAGAGAAATTTCCTGCACCTCAAGTCCTGCTATGCAATCAAAGCATTTCTTGCAGGTGGCCTTTCACCCTGGCCAAAGAAAACCCCAGACTGCTCAGCGTATGTCATGAGAACAAAGAACTGAGAACTTGTCCTGACCAAAACATCCAAATGTCTGTATGCCTGGGAGATGTTATGGACTCCTCACCCCTCCTGACAGCTAACTGGATTGGTTTGGACCTTCCCCAAAAGGCTAAAAACACTTCTGGAAAACCCATTCCTTTCCTCACCCAATCCTCAAGAGGTTACATCCAATCTTTAGCACATCTGTAAGGCAAACCAGGCATGGTGAAGGCTCCTTCTCTGGCCAGGAGGTCAACTGGCATGCTCTAGCCATATCTTCAAGAACAGGTTGGATCCACCCAAACTGTGATGGGGAATGATCCCTTGTCCATGCTAATTCCCTAGTAAAGCCTGGGAATTATTTGGGACAGAGAAAATTAGTTGGCCAAGTGTAAATCTAAGACAGGAACCTGTCTGAGCAGCATTACAAATAATCAAATTCTTATTTGTTGGGCATTGTCCTGGCACTGTTTAATTTACTACAGATGTAGCCCAGGTGGCAGTATTGTCAAATACAATATTCTCATGCATTGTTCTCATAGCATGCTGATAAGCAATAAATACACAGAAGGACAGCAAGGCTGGGAAAACTCTGATTGAAATGAAAATTAAAGCTGATAGTAGCAGATTTGGGGTTAGTGAGGTTTTCCTTTGCAAGAGGCCTGTGTGAAAAGTATTAACAGTCAGAGGAAGTAATTATTTAATTAAGTTGCTTTTGCTTCTCTTATCACAGCCTCCCTTTTTCTTGTTCTTATTTTTCTCTCTCTTATACACATACACAGAGAAATGTTCCTGATGGATTCAGCTAAAATCTTTTCATTCTAGTATGCTGGCTTGAGCACTGACCCAAAAGGATATTGCTAGAAACAGGGCAAATACATAGATTGCCTAAAATACTTTTCCAACTTCCTGCAACCAGCACTTAAGGGACTTCCTGAAACAGAAGTTAAATCTAGACCATAATTTTTAATAGCCACCAATGGGTCTATCCTCTATGGATTTATCTAATCTTCTCTGAGCCCATTTATACTGATAGCCTCTACTGCATCCTGTGCCAATGCCCCTCACAATTTAATTATGCTTTATTTGAAAAAGAATTTCCTTTTTGTTTGTTTATCAGGATTCCTGATAATTAAATTAGGTGCCTCTTGTTCTTTGGTTGTGAAAAATAATGGATCATTGAGCTCTACTCACTATGTCCATATAATTTATAATTGTGTAGACCATATCCCTCCCTTAGTCCTCCCTTTTCCAAACCAAAAAATCAATCTGATTAGTATTTTATTATGGCAAAGCTATTCTAAAGCTTTCTTTATCCTTTTCTATCTTCTTTGTACATTTTTTTGCTCTGCCTTGCCATTTTCAGACTTAGCAGCCAGAAATTCAAATGGCTTTACAATATGGGTTTGTTTTTTTTTACTGTGGTATGGTGTAGTTCTCAGCTTTTTTTCTTCTATTTTATTTTTAATATTTTCATCTGCCCTTTTCATAACTTAGAGAATTCATTAGTCATATTAAGTTGTGCCCAAGAGACACAATTTGTCTGTCAACAAACAAACATACTCCCCTTATATTTTACACTAATAAACACTGAAGAATCTCAGCCTTTTACTTAGCTCAGATTACCATTAAAACTCTTAAAACAAGGCACCCTTCCCACTCCTTGAAAATTAGGACTGAGGAATTCCTTTTCTCTTACTTTCATCCAGCCTTTCCACTTTTATACAGTATAGTTCCAGACAGCAGTGATATGAAATCAGGCATCAGTTTTCAGAGAGAGTAGCCAGGCACACAGCCTAATAAATCGGGGGAGGATGCTGGCTGTGTCCCCCAGATCCTATCTTGGAAAAAGAATAAAATAAAATATATTGCAGGGGACCACAGAAGTTGTCAGGGATCATCTTGGTCTTGGCACACTGACTCCTGCCTCCCAGCTTTTGGCAGCTGAAAATCGTCCACAGAACACAGGTTGCCTTAGCAATATTGTGGTGATCATCCTGAAAGGTTTTGGCTCCCCACATCAGCCTCTTCTGAGCCAGCCAGGGTCATTTTGCTCCTTGGAAGGTTTTCTGAGCTGCCTTATCCCTTTTACCCCAGAGATCTGCAAGTTCCTCTTCCCATCCTCACTTAAAACAATAAATGCAAAAACGTGTTGGATGATGCTGTGAAGTCTTAAAGCAGAGTTATTTTTCAATCATTCTAACACTTAAATGAATAATTCAGTTAAATAACTCTATCTTTTCATGTCAAAATTAACAAGTGGTTGCGAGCAAAAAAGAGTAACTCAGTGATAAGACATTGTGTTCAAACCTGTCTCTGTATGATGTGCTTCAAACAGTCTATGAAACTCCTAAAAGTTCTTTCTTCCTGGATTTTTCATGGCTGAATGACTATGTCAAGCCCTGAACAAGCTATTTACCCGTTATTGATTTTCAGGATCTGTGAGAGGAATCCCAAACATTCTACAATAGAAAGTGGGCATATTAAAAAATACAGTATCTCATTATAGTGTATTATAATCCATATCCTGTGAACACAGTAGCTCTGGATACCCCAGAAAAATCTTTAGTTCTCCCTACAGCTCTTCAGAATCCTTTATATTTCTTTACACAAGTAAACAGCAACAGTTGCTTTTGGTACCCTTTCATCTTCCACCCACTGTGCCAGCTCCTGGAAGGACTCGCAGCTACCTCACAGTGGACACCTGAGGAGGTCCAAGAAGTCTATCTTGGACCTTGGCAGAGAGGAAATAGAAAATGCATGTCAGGAACACAGAAGGATTTTGCACAGCTGTGAAGGCTTAACTATCCTGTCAGAGAAGTAAAATGCTCACCAAGTCTATTAAAATACCTGCAGAAATTACATGAAAACACACTAAAGAGAGTCGAAGGTCAGGAAGAATGCCAGAGCAAAGTGTAGAACAAAGTGCAGTAGTGAGAGAGGAGTACACAAGTCAAAAAACTTGACTTACACCTCTCCTAAAAATACATAAAAATTGTCCCTGAATTGCATTGGTTTGTGAAGAGGAAATAGGACATTTCTCTTACTGGATGAGTGTTGTTATGCAGTGATCTATCTTCTGCATATGTATGGAAATGAAAAGTCATTTAGAAAAAATAAACTGTAGATGAAATTAGCCTTTTCAATATATTTCAAAATTACTTTTAGAAAAGGCATTACCTTAACACTTTCCTTAAAAATGACTGAAATCTCTAATATCAAACTATGTTTGACCAAACATGGATTTTGAAACCTTTCCATTGTCAGGTTAAAACTAGATATTCTTATAGTGTATTTTGCTTTACTCTTTGGTAAAAATCAGAACCAAATATACAACAATTATTACTAGCAGGTCATGGTATTCTTATTTAACAGATTCATTTTATGGTGAGGCAAAAGGTCTGAGCAATGTCCCTGTATTTCAAATGTTCAATAAAAAATATATTTTAACATTAGAGAGCAGCTGCATTTGTTCTACTGATCTACCATGATAGGAGACATTTAGCATGGAAAACCTTTGACCCCAATGGGATGTGAGGGCAAAGTCAGCAGTAGCACTGCAAACTGAAATTAGCTATTAGTATCTGCAGCTGTGAAACCCCTCAATGAGGCCTTTGACATTAGATGATGAAGCTCTCTATAACTGGAGACAGGATGTGCGTGTGTTTTTCTCTATGTGCAAGGTTAAAAGAGAGCAGAGGGAGGGCTCAAATATATTCATTCCTACACAAGACAATTTTGGTGAGGATTTCTGTGAACGCTTAAATGCTGGGGTGGTAAGACTGACAGCTGGTAGAGTTTTTTATTTAGCAAATATGACTACATATTATATAATATGCAGCTTCCTTTTGGCACTTTAAGCAGATATGAAATGCAGCACCTATAAACGAGCCCTTTTTCTCTCTCAAAAATAGCAATAACCAGGACAAGTTTTCTTCCTAGAAAGAATCATGGGTCTGGAGCAGCTGTAGCAGGCAAAGACTGATGGATCAGGATGCCTCATTTCTTTGTCCTATGTTTTCATCATTCTGTGGATCTTGCTGAATTTATGCTCAGCACCTCAGATTTAATGCATTTTCCAGCAATCGGTTATTAGTTCCTCCCCCACCATCCCTATGCAATTGCAATGAGAGATTTGTTCTCTCATCTACTTCCTTCCATCTCTCTCATCTTTCCCTTGTCCCATATCCCTCTCTTTTCCATCTCCTTATAGATATGCTTTATATTTCCTTCTTTTTCTCCTTTTAATTCTCCCCCATTAGTCTTTGTTTTCTTTTTATCTTCTTCTTCCATCCACAGTCCTAATACTACTGAAGTACAAGGAATATGGCACAGATTGAAGGTCTCCTGAAGATTTTGTTCATCATGCATGTACAGTCCCAAGTATGTGCTTTACTGAGTTATTTGTACCACCAAGTCCTTAATGGAGCACTGCAAATATTGAGAAAAACCAAAGAAATTTTCCTCGTTCCCACAGCAATTTCCAAATTATAAAATCACAGCTTAGGAATAACTCAAAATTAATAAAATTTTTAAGTGATAATCTAAAATGAAAGAAACATCTATGTTTTCAAATTAATTCCATACAGTTTTATCCTTTTTTCAGAAGTTAAAAAAGATGTCAGGCAGCACATGTTCAAGGTAGAAAAATGAAACTTCTAAAAATGTCAAAATAGGATGCTTCAACAATTGAAAATCTCTTTTTCCCCTCTTGCATTTTCATTTTAAGAAGGAATTTGTTTGGAACTGACTCATAAACAGTTTCAGTTTCAGGAAATTTGTGCTTTACAAAGAAAAGGATTTTGCCAACTGTTGCAGTGCGGATTCCATAATTTCCTATGTAATTTAGCCTTTCCTACCCCCACCCCCCATGTACCTATGTACTGTGCTTATTTGTTATAGTTTTGTATTTTTGTATTATGTGTGGTTTGTTCCGGTGTCCCCCATTTTCCTGAGTTGGGTTTATCCTGGTATCTCCTAAGCCCCACCCCCTTTGTCTCCCATATATGGCCGTCCCCTTTTCCTATTCCAGACCCTTCCCTGTCCATCATTACCCAGGTCCAATCCTGCCCCAGGGTACCCAGGGGGTACCTCCCTTTGCCCCGCCCAGGTCCCATCCTGTGATAGGTTGGTGTCCTGTGTCTCCCCTCCCCCTCTGGTGCCAGGATAAAAACCCCCTGCACAGGAAGTGAGGTCGAGAGAAGCATCTGGCTGCCTTCATTAAACTTATGTTATGCTCGTGGCTTCGTGGAACTTTCTCTCCTTCCCTCCATCTTGCCACACGTGCTTAATGCCTGCATGAACCCCGTGGAAAGGCACGGCGTGACCCTGACGCTGCTGGCCTTAGCTCCATTCGGGACTGAGCTATCCCAGCCTCTCCTGAAGCGGCCCATCCATGTCGCACTGCGTGACTGGGTGAGAGAAAAGACCGACCGCAAAAGCTAGCCGGGCAAACCGCAGAGCGATAGCCAACTACCTCACCACAGAGAGCTTTCTCAGTAATGCATTTGTTTAACACTCTGCACAGTGGGTGAAACGTTCCTTGGGTCCTCTCTAGTTGCTCTAGAAATTGTGTAATATATAGCAGATATTTCTGCGGTTGCTTAGGATACACAGACACACTGACTCATTACATTTTAAACCCAATTACAGTGGGGCTGAATTGAACATTTCTGTTGGTTGTGATTTCAGTTACAACCCGTGCAGGTGCTGGGTTATTTGGATTTTCCCTATGACACAAACAGGAATGAAGCTGAAGGAGAATCAATTCTCTGTGTGGCCAGTGAAAACAAAGGAAAAGGATAAGCCGTCCATTGTGGGATGCACAGAACCAATATTTAGGATGTTGCAAAAGGTATAGAGATTTTTGGCCAGTTCCTAATCTTAGAGTTCACTGGACTGATCTCATCAAAAGAGATTAATTTTTCATTTACTTTCTCAAGGATAGGTTTTCCTTTGAAGCACCTGGGGAGCCTGGGCACCCTTGTTTGCCTCCCCTTGCTGGGGAGAAGTGGGCAGCTCTGGACTGATCTCTGTTCAGTCCAATTATCCCGGGACTAGGGAAAGTGCTGGGTTGTCAGGCTCATCATCACCTCCAGTCTTCAAATGAGGGTCTAAAGCAAAATGACATTAAGCCAGACTTTCATGATTACTTAAAAAGGAACTGAGAAACTGAACACAAATATTTGCTCTCAGCAAACAGGCTATTTGTTCAGGTCACCTCACTAGCTGTGGTTGTTTGTAGCTGCTATGCTGGCAGAGGTACAACCTAAATTTCTTCCACATTTAAGTGCTGCTAATCCTACTTGAGCCACCAAGTAAAACAGTTTCCAGACCTTGTTCACTAAAGAATTTGTCTTTGAGGTCTGTGTGTGGGCAAATACCCACGCAGAGCCAAGGTCACTGACATTATCCACATGGACTCTTTCTACTCCTGTATCTGCAAGGCACTAAAGGTACTTGGCACAGATGCTCACCCGGCCTTTTCCTGCCCTGGCAATGATACATGGTCAGGAATACATCCAGCTTGCTCTCTGGAATAACTCACACAACTGAAAGATTTAACCAAAAAAAAATATAAAAATTTAATAGTATCAGCTTAGATACTTGATCAGATTTAGTTGGTTTAATGTGCTTAAGAATATCAGCTCTGCTGAAGTAACCATCCATCTGCTTGTTAGGTAAGTCAAATCAGTTAAACCATAGCCTGTAAGGTAAAAGTACCTGGAATTAGATCACATCTGCCAATAGTGCAGTGTAAGGAGGTTCGGTCACCAAGGGTCAGCAGGCGTATGGTGACTTAATAAACTACTGGAACACAATAGTGTGGCAGGTCCCTCACTTGGATCTGTCAATAATAGGGACAAAATGTATAGGAAACTAACACATCATTCAATTTACACTTACATTTGGGCAGTTTCAGTACCTTGAACACAGTATCTTTTAATTGCAATCCATTAATCCATTTTTACCACTATCTCACTCTAATAGCTGTTCAGGACACCCATAAACATTTGCTGGATGTTACATGCAGTCATGCAGTATTTCAGCCATGGCTGCATTTTCAAAGGAAGGAGAAGAAAAGCTTGAATTTCAGCTTGAAGTCTTCAAGCTCCCATTACAAATGTAAATCAAATTATTACTATTGGGGTCATTTTGCTTCATATCTTTGTTTATTCAGGGCCATGAATAGGGACACCAGAAAGGCCAGAATCCTAAAATGGAACACTGAGACTTTAATTTTGGATGCAATGCTCAAATCAAGCCCAGGCTGGTAGTGACAAAATCCTTGGCTGAAAATGAATTAGCGAATTTGTGAATTCCTACAAGAGAGGTATGCCATCATGACAAAACTTTCATCTCTTCTCTGTTGTCTCAGAATGAAAGGGCAAGAAGAATAAGCTTCTTACCCTATCAGAGTCAAGTCATATCAGCAAGACAGTACAAGGAATCTTGCTTCCATGTACCCATTATTCACCCATGCAACTGGATGCAGTTCCTTATGCTGTCATGCTGGTAGGTCTTAAGGACACTTGCGAGTTTTAAGAATGCAAAGATGGTTTTGTTCTACGGAAATCCATGAGTAAGACCTTCACAATTTTAGTAATTTGGTCTCTCAGTAATGGGATTTAAAATGAGTTTAAATCAGTGCTTAATTTCTGCTCTTTCAGGACAATGGCAGTGATTAGTAGTAATGTTTGACTTCCACTTCCATTTTTTTAATGCAGCTGTAATACTGTCTGCATTTGGCTGCTGCTTTAATGATTACTAATGACTTTATTTTGAAAGTAATATTACTTTTTGAATTCATTCTCCAGCCTCTGAGCAAAAAGCTAATTTGAGTCAAATTATATAGTCTCTTCATACAAGACCTTCCATTGGTTTAACTTTCTTTGGAGTCAGTCCAAAGGAAAATGGCAAAGGCTCTGAAAGCACACCATGTCTTTACAGGTGGCAGAAAGAATATGACTGTGTGAAAGTGGCAGCTAAAATAAATAAGCAAAAAGTTGCCATACTGAGAAGAAACATATATCAATTAATTTCTAGCCATCAGTTCCAGCACTGAAAGCATTTAATGGGTTAAATTTCACCGTTGCTCCCTCAGTTCTTCTATGTAGAATCATCTCCCATCACAACCGTGCAATCACCGATGGCAGAACTGATGGCTGTGCTCTGTGCAATCTCTTAATTAAAATGTAACCTCTGAGCATGCCTTATTTATGCATCCCTTCCTTCTGGATTTACTGAGGAATTTTTCTTGACTTACTCCTTGATGGATAAGCAAATTTTTGGGAGAGAGTGTTGTTGGGGGTTTTGTTGTTTTCTTCCTTTTTTCACTTATTATTCCTGTTCTTAGAAAATATCAGTTCCTTGAGACCTAAATTACTTTGCAGGAATGTATCAATTTTGATGAAGGTTTTCTCTTCCAAAGAGAGAAAGAAATCTGCCTTGAAAGAACTAGCTAATTTTGATATTGATTCAGCATAGAAGAAGCATCTGTCAATTTTTACTTTATTCAGGTCAAATTTTGTGTTAGAAAATAAGTCCCCCACTTTGATCAAGCACTCAAAGTATCTTGGTGTTCTGGACTTGAATTTTCTAGGGTTTTTTTGTTGGACCTATTTAAACTAATTTAAATGGTTAAATATTTTTTGAGACAAAGGAAGGATGATTCACCATGCCAAAAGTCAAGTAATGTCAAGTAAAATAGAAAAACCAGAAAAACATGTTTGAGTTTCTCATATTGCCACTAGTGATCGACCATAAACATCTTCAGCTACTCATTAAAAAAAAAAAAAAAGAAGAAAGGAAAAAGCAAACATAAAGGTTTCAGTTTCTGCTGGGTCTGTCTGGGGTGAAGCTTGCTTTCTTCATGTCAGCCCAAAGAAGGAGGAAGAGGAAGGATGTTTGTGGCAATAACCACAGTATATGGTTATGGATCTGTCTTCAAGTCATTGTGGTGTTTGCTGAGTCCCTTATTTCCAAGGAATGGCTACACACTTACCTGCTGAGTGGAACTAATGAATTAATTCCTCTGTTTGCTTCCATGTACAGCTCTGAATTTCTTCATTAATTGTCATTATCTTGGACCATGAATCTTTTCACCTTCCTTCTACTTTCTCCCCATCCCTTGGCAGAGGGAATGAAGAAGCAGTTGTGTGGGCCTTTGGCTGTTGGCTGGGGTCAGCCCACAGCCCAGTTTTGCTGCAGCCCTGAAAACTTGCAATCCTGAAAAGTCCTGTGATAGTGAAAAACTGTTTCCTGTTCAAACGTTTAATTCTTCAAATAAGACCAGTATCTGTTTGAATATCCTCCAAACGTAATTTGAAATTACTAACATTTGCACCACCCAAATTGTCAGATTAGTGGACAGTTGGACACAATGATCCTGGAAGCCTTTTACAACCTTAAATATTGTATTTTGCAGCTCATTCCATAAAAGAGAGGAAAAAGGGTTTTTCTCCCCCTAGAACTTCTTTTAAAGTTTTTGATTTATGGACAAGGGAGGAATTATCAGTGACTTAAACTCACTGCCTTTGAAAGATATAGAACATGACATATTTTGTTGAGATGCTTTCACTGATGCAAAATCCCATAATGTTATGCTCAAACACTACATCATTGAGGCAGTGAGAGCAGGGCCTCCTGTGCTATCCTGTGCTCACTCCAGCAGTCTTCCATCTCCTACATGCTGATGTGTGTTTGTCCATCCTCAGCCCCCAGTTCTCACACCCATAAACACACTTGCTCAAGATTGTATGCCTTACTGAGAATCATTACAGAACACGAAACTTTAATCTGGTTAGAAATCACCAGTTGCTAAGCAATAGCAGCTCAGGCCTTTGCCACCAAGAATAGACCCTGGGTCCTGGTAAAAACTTCCCTGAAGCCTGAGCAATGGCAGCCTCATTGCCAGCGGTACCGGAGCGAAACACATCCACCAATTTGCTGAACTAATTAACAGGAATCACACCATGGCAGGAGAAATGTGTCCAGGGATAATGCTGTCCAGGACAGCATGACAGGGTTTCCTTCACAATTCATTAAGTTATACTCCTCGTGTTCTGGACACATGGACCCAGCACTTGGTAGACCCAAGGCACCCTAAATATCCCCAGCTGTTCTCTTATGTTTAGTTTCTCAGTTGGAAACAGCTTTCTCCTGCTCAAAACTCCAATCAAACTTTGTAAATAACAAGAAAAACTCCATCAGAAAACCTCCTAGACAGAGAACAAACATGATGTCTGTAAATCGCTGCTCAATCTGTGTCGTAGTAATTTCTCCTCTTATTTATTCATCCTGAAATTAAAGATTATAAATACTATTCTCCTAAATTTACAAAATCTCATTGCTGCATTGCTCAGCTCATGGTTTCCTAACGCTACAAAGTTAGATTTAACATAAGTAATGAAATAAGTAATTAATACTAGATTATTATGGTTATTCCTAGTAATATGCTAGTATTCATATTTCTAGTACTTATTAGAAGAATTGTTTTACTGAACACAGTCCATGAAAGAAGTCCACAATCTGGGGCAACAAAGCCCTCAAATGGAAGTTGGGGCACCTGGAAACTCTGCAGCCATAGAATTTTTCATCCTGTTTTTTTTTTGTTTTGTTTTTTGTTTGTTAGTTTGTTTGTTTGTTTTTAAGAACACTAATGGCTTCAAGGATGAAAAATGCAACATAATGAAAGCGACAAAGAAACAAATCTTTCGGTGCCCTAGGTAGGAAGATACAGATGTCTCTTGCATAGGTCATGATTCATGTAACTGGCAAATAAATATTGTGACAATATATACATAAGACTTCTGGAAACAGACTCTCTGATCTACCACTATAATAAATAAATAATAGTAATAATAGTAAACAAATGGATGTACAAATGGAGTGGCAACTTAGGACTGCACTGTCTGTATATATTGAATATAAAAACCATCATTAATAGGCACAGATATCTATTTACGTTTACAAGAATCAAGTTTCCCCTGGAGATGCATCTAAGACTATACAGAACATATAAAAGTATGAGTAAAAGTAATTTCAATGTTTCAGTTTATACTTTATAAAAATTCTGTAGGGTTTTTTATTCTGCTGTTTCAATTGTTATGTGTTATAAATTCTGTAAAAGTTTTAAAAGCAGACATTGATGCCTCCTTAGGTTGTTTCCACCCTTCTTGCCTTTTTACTCTCCATTTGAACATGATTAGGAGGAATATGATACATCTATAGAAAGGACAAAATCAGGCTGAAAAATAAAACTTCCTTATATTGTGATTCATCAGATAATCAGACATAAATTTTATAGGTATAGTGGTAGAAACCTATTGCCTGCTTGCCAAGTGCAAACTGGAAAAACCTTAACCCAGCATACTAAGCAGGAATTTATTAGGGATTTCTAGAATCCTTCCTGTCTGAAATGTTTAAGACATCACACTGTAGTTATATTTGACTGCCTGATCCTAACAGCCCTTCTTAAAACTAACAACATTTTTTTCTGCCTTTCCCACTACTAGACAAAATATTTTTATAAAACAATATATTTCTTCTATTGTTTCTAAATCATATTAAGAAATGATGTATTTTGTTCAATCTTCTCCTTTTTTCCTGGACACGAAGTCAAAAAGTAGAGACAAAAGATAATTATAGAAATCCTTCAAGATCCTAACTACATGTCCAGCTGGCTTTTATTGCTGAGATTTCACTTCATGTACCACCTCCCTAATTTCCTTCTTCGATAATTTTTTTTAACATCAATTTTTTTCTTATGACTCCAGATTGTTTTTGATGCTTTCTTTATGAAGCTGATTTTTTTTTTTTTTTTTAATGTGTGCTCAAAACTCACCTCTACCTGAAATAATGGCCTTCTATGTCTCAAGCTTGGCTTTTATTAGAGTTTCAAAGCTGTCAATTATCTGCTGAGAAAAGCAACAGGCATTCTTTCTTTGTACTTGTGATGTTCCTTAATTAATTTTCTTATTAAATGGTAAGTAAATAACATTCTCTGGCATTTAAAGTGCATTTTTATATCAGAGATTATTTATCTAAACATGTTCAATATTTTCTCATTTGCTATCAATGCTACATTTTTTCTTTCCATTAATCTTACAGCTATTTATTTCATCATTTGGAGTATCTTATAACAAGATGTATCAATATCCCCTAAAATTCACTATGTTTATTACAACAGCTGCTTATGCTTTCACCACAGGTTAATACTTGTTTGTGGAAGTGGGTGAAGGCCAACATCTGTTTGAAAAGTCTTTAAAAAATATAACATAGGAGGTAAAAGACAGTTCATGAGCAGATGAGAAAGAAATAGTTCATACCAATCAAGCACTTTCAAAAGGAAAAGCCTTCGTGGGAAAACCAAAAGAAATCCTGTCAGCATAAATGCAGCTCAGAAAATATCCAGCATATTCTGGCTCCTGTTCTCTGGAGTCAAGACATTTTATGAAGATATTTTGATCACAACAAAGCTTCACCACAGCTCAGCAAGGGAAATAAATTCATTTTCCCTTGGAACTCTTCCTCTGTTCTCTAGGAGTATGGCTGCAGCCCAGAGGCCTGGCTGAGCAGCATTTTTAGTTCTGAGACAGGCTTGTCATAGAAAAAGCCCAATATGGTAGCATTTTTCTAGCTGAAGAATTCAAAATTTAGAAGGTTTTATATTGAACTAGAATTCAAAAGAATTACAATATCCTTCATGAAGTGAACTTTTATTCCTAGGTGCAGTTACAGCTTTTACATCTCAAAAAAAATGTATTCTGTTTGGAAGAAAAAGGGGAAGAAGAAACTTCTCCTGAGGGGAAAAAAAACAAAACCACAAACAAACCAGATTTTGTCTGAAAGGAAACAGAAAGGTATATTAGTAGAAATAGAAATTAGAGAATAATGCTGAATACAAGTAAGGGTGTCTTTTAAAAGGAACTAATACAAGCCTAGCTAATTCCTGGGCTGTTAATCCACAGAATCTGATGACTGGTAACTCAGTGTTTTCATGAGACATCAGTTTACCTTTTCACTCTAAACAATTTTTTTTCTCCATTATTTTTAAGTTTCAGGTATCTTTCAGCATCACTATTGTACCTGGTATATAAACTCCCACTTTTGGTCAAAATGAACCTGTCATTTTTTCAATTGCCAACAGCTTCTTGTTGAATTAATGTGAATTTTGGTGAGTCTGTGTGGGCTCCAATGTTCTAACACTCACTTTTTGTTTTTCTGCTTTTAATCATTAGCAATAAAAATAGAATTTAGTTTACTGCGTGGCTGGAGTCCTGAGGCTTCTGTCTTCAAATGCCAAATGTCTTGCCTTGTCTAGGCAAAGCCAATCTTGTGAAAAAAACTAAACAAAATAAAGCCCAGAGGACAGCTTTTCAAAATTTAAAATTTGCCAAAATTGTTTTCCAAGTAAAAAATCCATGGAAAAATATATTATGGAGATAATATTCTGCATTAGAAATGACTCACCAGACAAAAAGTAGATCTTTTCTCTTATTGCATTCTTAGATTTCAGAGTAGTTTTCAGAGTACCCCTTAATCGGAATCACTACTTTTTTTGGAGCCTGTTTCTGCTATAGCAAAATGCTTACATGCAACTTTTTTGTCACTGTGCATCAAAATTAAAATCTAAATTAGGTTAAATATGCTAAGTTTGCAAAACCTTTTTACTCATTTCCTGTTTTTTCTTTTTCCTACTAGTCTGGCATTTTTATTGACAACTCTTCATGATTCGTACAGACTGCACTTTACTAAAAAAACCTGGAACTTGTCTTTTGCTTTTCTGACCATCTTTTGACCATCTCCTTTTTTGCTTTTCTTAAGGTGGTATGTTTGCAGTATGTACCATCTCCATTCTGTGCAAAAATGACTAGGTGCCAGACTTGGGGTGTTAGCTCTCTGTGGATAACAATAACATGAAGAAGCCAGACTACAAAGTCTTACAGGAATAATAATAATAATAATAATAATAATAATAATAATAATAATAATAATAATAATAATAAACCTCATGATAAAAAGGGTCTTCACTCATGATGAGTAGTTCCTTCCTTTCTAAAAACAAATATGAGTTGATGACAATGATCAAAATACATGGAAAGGGTGGACAGGAGTCAAACACAACAAAGACTGAATCTGAAATGCATAGAAAATGTTAAGGCTCAAGTTTTGCATGGCTGAGAAATCAGAAAGCTGCAAAAGATGTTTTCCACTTTTTTCCCCAGCCCACGGGTTGTAGATTGAGGACCTGAAAGTTGCAGAAAAAGTTTTAGCAGGCATAAATGAGGGGGAAATTCACATATGTTTTAAAAGGAAATCACCTGTTTACAATTAATCAGAGAGTGGAAAAAGCTACACAATTCACTTTTCAAAGATTTTACTTTCATAGAACTGCTTTAGAGCATGCAGAAAGAGCACATCTGATTTGTGGAAGAATTAATGAAAGGAAAAAAGAATACATAGAAGTTGTGAAGCATTGCTCTTATAGGTGAATGTCAAGGGGATAAGGGGTTGAGCAGCCACAGGATGCAGTTTGCTGAATTAAGAGTCTGCATGTCAAGGTTAAAAATTCAATGATATTTTCACCTTAGCTTTTCTCTGAAGATCTGTGCTGTCCTTTCTGCTGCTAGACCATAATGGAAAATTTGACCTTTAAAATCCTTTTCCCTAAATTTCTTGTGATAAATATTTCATTTAATACACAAAACAGAGTTCAATATCCTATTTTCAGTTTTCAAGAGAAAAGTTAGTACCATTGGCCATGCTTTCCAGTGATTTCAAAGATGAATTAAAATCCACAATTACAGTTAACTTTCTATTAAAAAAACCAAAACAAAATAAAACAAAAACAACAAAAACCAAACACAAACCAAAAAAAAAACAAAAAAGCCCCCCAAAAATGATAAAGGAATGGTGAAGTGGCAGCATCTGGGCAAATGGGAGAAAGCTGTGAATAAGGAACTTGTGGGTCCTAATTATTGGTTTTGCTGTGGGTTTTGGTATTATTGGTTTTGCTGTGGGTTTGATTTGAAGCCTCTTGGGCAAGAGGCATTCATTCTGCCTCAGCTATTCAGTCTCCATAACTCGAAACACAGCTGTACTCTTCAAAGACAGTTGGTGAGTTTCTGTTTCTGAGTTTATTCAGGTCTTCCTTGCCAAAGTGGCTGCAATGGGCCCACTGAAAGCAGTGCTGGGATGGAGAGCAAAGCTCATGGAAGGGCTGTGTCCCTCCACCTGTCCACTACAGCTGCTTGTTGCCTGTGCGGGACCATGGCATCAGCTGCTACCACAAACTGAGACATTTCATTTTCCTTACACATCCCCTGGTCTCTTTTTGCCCCTCTCCACCTTGCAGTCTCATAAATATAACGATTAAAATTATGATGGCTATAAAATATAATACCAAGCAACTACTAGTTCCAAACTGGCTTAATTTTTATGTCCCAGCTCCTAAAGAACACATTCTAGGCATCCCAGCCTACTGTGACAGCTCATTCAAAACAAGTAGGGACAGAAACATAAATCCTGTTAAATTAATTCTGATACAGAATTTTATTTCACCAGTGTGTTGCTATTTATAGATCAGAATAGCTGGCTGGATAATTTCAAAGCAGAAAGAGATAATAGACATTGCACAATATAAAGACTAGATTCAGCACACAGATGCCAAAATCTGGTGATAGGTGCAACACTTCAGCAATGCTTCAAGAAAAAGGTAATATGCAAGGCAAAAGAAAAATGTAATAAGGAAAACAATATGCTTTGAATTTAAATTGAAATAATTTCAAGAGAATGTTTGCGACAAAAAGAAAAAACGTACATAAAAAGAAAAACATACATATTTTATTACAAAACTAGAGTGAGGTTTTCCTTGGATTAGGCTACCTGCATAAGACCATTCAAGTTTCATTTTTACTTTTATCCAGGGTCATAATTTAAGTTTGCACTGAAGTCAATGATGAGAGAGATTTCCAACACACTTAGAGCTAGCTGCATTATTTTTACAGCAAAAAAAGCAAAAAAGAAATGTGAGTTGTGAATGCATTCAAATATAGCACAAAAATACATTTGTTACTTCTAAAAGTCAGCGGGCATGGCACTATAGAATAAAAAATCTTGTATTTCACTTCTTGTGAGATAGATTTTTTTTTGGGGGGGGGGATTGAAAAATAGCCAAACATAAATGTATTGAGTTATCTTCTATTTACATGTAAGACTCACTCACATTTAGACCATATTTAACATAATCATTATACATTCTTTTGTTAGTCCTACACTATGCTACCATCCTGCTCAAGCAGTATCTAAATTCTGTTTCCATGGCACCATTTACCTTCCCATGCCACTTGTTCTCTGTGCATTATTAGAAAATCCCAAGAAATGTTGCATTGCTGTACCAATAACTGAGTTATAATAAGCTGTGGAAGGAAGCTATAAACAAAGTGATATGTGCCTTATTTCTTGATTTCCTGGATTGGTGTTTGTGGATTTTTTTTCCTTCATCTGTAGCCAAACTGTTATATTTTATTCACAGCATTATAAAACTCTTTCAGTCCAGCTGGATCATGCTGGATTCAAAGGAAAAGCCTACAAGTTATATAGATGAGAAGTACCCCTTACAAGCTATAAGCACTCTAATAAATTAAACAATGCCCAGGAATGTCCCTAAGCTCTGGTATGAAGTCAGATGTGGATAAATTGTTAGATTGCTCTGCCTCATGTTTTTCGTTCCTGCCACCCAGCATAAAAGCCCACGTCCTAAAGGGGTTTCAGCAGCAGTGTGAGATCAGAATGTTGCAGGGAGATTAAGAGATCCCTGCCATTTCCAACAGAAACATTTCATGCTCACATCCATGTGCACAGGCATGTTTTGGAGGCTGGCACGTTTACTAACAAAAGGTAGATCAGATCATGCCACAAGGTTTCATCGCCTGGCACAATTCCAGGGCAGGTTTCTACATGGATGCAGATACAACACCAACCCCATGCAGAAAGGTGAATGGCAGAACAATTTTACAGCCATCTCACCATGTTGTATCAAGGCTAAAGAATTCTAAACATCTGGCCATAATTTTTTATGGTTTTATTAAGATATTATAGGTGAGATTTAATTCACCCATGATAGCTACATATTAATGAAGATGTCTACATATGTGCTAAGCATCTGAGCTGCCACATACACAAAGATTTATTAAATATAGTCAGTGGAATCTACATGGTGAGCTGAGGCCCCACTGATGAGATCTTTAATGACTGCCATGGGAACTTAGACATCTAGACATCTTTGTCTGTAGGTACATATATTTGACACTTTAATTCTGAACTGAGTTCTGTTCTAATGCCTGACAGCATTACCTATGGTCATTCTAAACATAAGAACACAAGAAAAACAGAGTAATTTTCTTGATTTCAAAATTGTAAGTGAAGCTAAAGAACCAAATGATAAAAGAAGAAACTACAGTTCTAATTTGTACATGAAATCATTCCTTCTTCTCTGTTCCAGTATCTTGGCTAACTTTAAGGCCTGGCAGCTTGGGCTGCATAGGTCAGCTGAGTTGTATGGGGCTGCAACATATTCCTGATCCTACTGATGTCCAGGAAAAAGAGCTTGGGGAAGGCAGGTCCTTCTAGCATGTAGATAGATGGAGCATCCACAGAGAGCTGGGAAGCATCCACAGTACTTGGTGGATACCTTCTATGTTTCACATTCTCCTCTCTCCTGTTTGCTGAGGATGGAAATCCTGGTTTGTCTTTTTCAACCCTTCCATCCCAAATTCCTTCCGGTCTCTGGGAAGGTAATTTGATTATAGGAATGTAACACAGAACTCATTCACTGGCAAGTGGTCGAGAAGAACTTGGAGTTCTTCCCTTTCCTCTTCTCTGTTTCCACTTTCCTCCTATCCATCCTATCCACAGCTTCTTAAGACTTCCCATTTGGGAAAATTTTATTTCTCATACATCATTTTATTTAATACATGAAAATTGCATCACAATTTTCATTAACAACCCTTAAACAGGGAAAAGTTAGATTGATTGGCTATGTTTTAACTACTGTAGGTAGGAACTATTCCTGTTGAAGATACCAAAACTCAAGTTATAGCATACAAGCACAGTTCTTAAAATATCAATTATTTTCATAATAAATATTTTAAATCAAATGTGTGAGAACTAGCTACTTGTACTATTAAACTGCTAAAATGACCTTAGTCAGTATTTCTTTGATGACTATCACCAGAAACATTCAGAAGATTTATATATGAGAAGCATGCATTTCATCAGTAAAACCAGCTGACTTCATATTTTTAATGAAGGCCCAACTTACATCCACTGATTTTCATTTCCCTTGAATTGCTAGTTAATTTATTGCTCAAATAATTTTTTAATTTCTAAAATGATATTATGACAAGTGTCTGACTGCTACTGGGCACGTAGTGACATCCTGACCTATTTATAATGCTTTTTGAGTATATTGTAATGTGCAATGTCTATAGGTTATGTAGCAATAAAAATGACAAAAAGAATAAAACATCCTCAGTGCACATTCTTCCAGTTATTCTACTAGTAAATGATCTAGAGTGTTATCATAATTATAAATATATATATTTTCTGCAATTTAGTGACAGGAGTGCATAATTATCATATTGACAGTTTCCCTCATAATATATTTGCCTTCATCAATTTGTGTTTTCTATAATGAGAAATCTGGCCATTTTATTACATTTGGCACAAAGCACTTAGACAATAGTCAGAACCTGGAGAACAACATAAGATAAATTACCAGTAACAGTGTAGCTTTTCCCCACTACACTTATAAGAACTCAGCTGTGCTACAGCTGTTGCCAACTATTGCTAGAGAAATTAAGCAGTTTTCTCTCTCTCCTCTCATCCTTCATTTATGAGATTTTCCTTTTTACTTTTCAGCAAAAAAATGTGTTGGCTTGTGAAAACCATTAACATGGAGGTAAAGGCAATCTGTACTACAACACATAATGTTAAAAAATGCATCCTCCAATTCTTTCTTCCAGTTTTCCTTCTTGCCTATTTTTTTCTCTAATAGAAATATAAGATTGGAAGCTCCTAATATGAAAAAGGTCTCAGAAACTTTCTATGTGAGTCTCCCTTTCTCTAGCCATTAGTTGCTATCTGCTACATCTCTGTGCACAACTGTATGTACACTTGTGTGACTCTCATGAAGTTCACATGTTTGCTCATAATTGAGTATGTTCTGAAAAAAATAGGGTTCAAATCCTTGACTGATGTGACGTACCAGAATTTAAGCAACCCTTTTGATAAAGAATTCCTATTTCAAACTTCTAGAACTTGTTTTCAGGGCTATATCCCTACAAAGATAAAAAGATTCTCAAATCTCTTCTGAATACAAAAAAATATAAATACCACCTATCTATCAAAGCCAGGATCTAACCACATTTCTACCTAAGTAAGAGTCCAAAGGTTTAGATCTCAGATTTGCACTATGTTATTAACTCTAATTTTCCCACAGAATCTAACATTTTTCACTAATTTTGTTCACCTGAAACATACTGTCCTAGGTAGGTAGTAGAAAGCAACTAAATTCCATCAGGAGACACAAGGTAGGAATTTTTTTCACCTATCTAATCCATTCCCTCAAACTCTATTTTTGATTTTCTATACTGAGCAGCCCTCTCAGGATATCTATAAAATTTCCTGTATTAATTCAAGAATGTGCTAAATATTACCCATCAATTATTGTTCAGTTAACCAAGAAGCAAACAATTATTACAATAATACCTCTCTCAAATATGTACTTCTCTTCATCAGTATATCTCAGATTTTCTGATGGAATAGTTGGTAGTTGGTGTCATTATTCATCATTTACAAACTGGGAAACAATCAAGTAAGGTTTTGTTGCTAAAAGTCATGCCACAGGCTACGACAATAAGTAGATCTCCTGAATCCCTGGTTAATGCACAATTCAGATAAGCCATGAACACAAAAGAACCATTAAAAACAGAAGGAATGAGTCAGTTGGTCTTCACAGACTGATAAACAGTCTTTAACTATTCCTCTGTTCCAACAGACAGATCACACAAAAGTATTTACTCTTTTATGCCAAGTGGAAACCTGAGATTTGGGATGCTTTCCATTGAGATGAGAAAGAATCAGAGAAAAACTCAGCTAATGTAATTTGGTATTCCTTTCACATCCCATCTGAGACACACAGTGTTCAGGCTTTTATAGGAAAACCAGAGCAAACAGTTGGGCTCAAGGACTGTCTGTCTCACTTTTATTTCCACCAGACAATTTGGCTTATTCAATGTCTGAATAGTTATTTATAAGCAGACATGTGTTCACTTGTCCATTCTGTATAGCTTATGTTTGTAAGATATGAAAAGCAATTAACATGGTGATGAGTCTGAGCCAGTAAGTTCTGGTGAGGAAGGGTGTATTAGCTTAGAGTCAGCATCCTGGTAGCCACATCCAAGTAGCTTTCATTTGCCCTGGAGCAGGACAGAACAATCTTTTGTCTATCCAGGAAATAGTAGTTTAGACCCAGAGCCAACAGCTGACTCCCTCAGCTTCACACAAAGTTTCTAATGTTATTGCAGTCGGCAACAGCTGGTCTTTCCAGATGTTGTGCTGCTGCTGCAAAATACTGAGCACAGGGTACAAATAAACAGGTGTGCTGAGTAAGCCACACATAGCTGTAGTCTACATTGCCTGGTCTGTAACCAGTTTAAACTACTTTAAAGGTTGCTTAGGATGTGTATGTGATTTGCAGAGATTTTAGACTGGTATAGACATAAAAAGGAAGTCTCTTTCTGAACACTTATTATCTGTATACAGCATTCAAATAGCTACTTTAATGTGTCACTTCAAATTTTGATAAGGTGACCATTCTTGGCTGACTGCTTCAAAGAGTAATTGTGCTTTGAAGTGATTTTGCGCTTTTGCACACCTCTCTGTAAAACAGCCATTACAGCCACTTCCAGCAACATATAAGGGCAACACACATAAACTGTGTCTTGAAGGCTCAAATCTACCTTTGGGCATAAAGATACGGCTTTTTCTGAAGTCAGTGAATTTCATATCGTCCTCATACTAATAAAAGGAAAATCTTCCACACCTTGAGCCTGCTATTTACATGCATTTCAAAAGCTCCACCCTTATTATGTATAATCTATTTCTGTCCCTCCCAAGAAATTAGAAAAACTCTCAAGAATTATGTTCTAGCAGAGAGTTGTCACAGCCAGCCTGTAAAATGTAAAGCCTAAATAAGTCTGAAATGGCACTGCTTTCTAAAATGTCTGCATTAAGGATGACACGTACTCGATTTCATATACAAAAGTACTATACAGCTATGACCTGAAACAAGGAAAATACATGTTTGAATAGCTCTTAGTGGTAATGGGAAGAGCCTCAAATGATGCCTTCATCTGTTGCCCCTGCTCTTCCAAGCAGGCTGCCACTCCTGAGTCTGCAGGAGTCCAACAAAGAAAGAGACCTTGACTGACTCTAAGTGCAGCAGATCATCTAGCAGAGAGCATCTCCTACACAAGAAGATCAATATTGTTCAATATTTGCTAATAGAAAATAGGCTATAAAAAATTTGCAGCTATGAGGATCTTCCTTTAAATTGGAAAAAGAAAAATTCCAAAGCAGCTGCTGGACAATGGCATGAAAAAAGTGATATTTCTCACTACTCTCCTCATGATATAATTTTTTCCCTTTTGACCTCCATTGTCCCAATGATACAGACACTTATTAACAAATTAATAACATGTATTATTCAGTGGATTTAGTCAATTGAATTTGTTAACATGTAACACACATGTTAACAAATTCAATTTACTAAATCCACTGAATTTTGCATATTCAGTAAGAAAAAAAAGACCCTAAAATTGTTTCTGAAAATTAATCAGGATGTCTAGATAGAAAGCCTCTTTTTCTTCATAAATAAAATGAGGCTTGGATCTTAATCTACATTGGGGAAAAAAGCAAATTAAAAAATTGTCATGAGGAAATTGAGACATAAACACTGCCATTAGAGATGTAAGCACTGCTACTGAAGAACAGCCAAAAGACAAATGGTCAGCTGTCCTGTGTGGTGCCCATACACTGCTTGCCTTGATGCAGGCACTTGACTCTACATCTCTCAATGACAGCTAAGTACCCTTACCACAAGGCTAATGTTATTTTTTCTCCAGTTTAAGCTGTTCTATCTTGTTTAAATAATTAAGCATTCAGTGACCCCTGAAGAGTGTATTTCTCTAATCTGGTGACTAGGACATTTGCTTGGCAAATTGACCTGTTAATCTAAGAAAGTACTCTGCAAAGACATTTATAGTCAATTTATTCCTTTCAAAAAGGGTAGATTTGGGGTTTTTACTCATCCCTGCATTAATTCTCTCAATAATCATGTATCCCTTGATTCAGCACTGGTTGCCATTTTTCACAGTGCTGGTAAGTGAGCCATTCTCTAAGCAGCACATTTGCAAAGTGTAATAAAATGGTTGTATAACAAAATGGGTTTAACATATATAATAAAAAATAACTTCTGAAAATTTTGTTATTGTTAGGTTTGGAAAATGGCTAAAGAAGAGTGCATATATATGTAGATAGAAGCAAAATACACACTTGATGCACTTATATATACTTGCTTGGTGTACACTTATAAAGTCTGAATATAGAGTTTCCATCTCTCATATGGTACCAAGTACCAAAATTAATATTGAGAAGCATGTAGACTGCTGTAGCAGAGAAACCCATGAGATGTGGAGTGCCTCCATACAGGAGAGGGTCACCAACTTTGTTCTTTGATCCTGCATTAGGCACAACTCTATTTAATTCCATTATGAACTTTATTAAGCAGGAAGAATATCGGAAACACTGAAAGAATCCCATTGCTGCAATGACACAAGAAGTTTGCTAGATGACTGCCAATCTCTTCCTAGCCAAATAAGTGTATTGAGTGCAAAGCAAGTCTGGTTCTTCCAGCAGCTCACTCTGCCCATCTCCTCTTGAATGTCTGCTCAAAGCTTAAAACTGTAAAAAAAAGCATAGCCTATTTATGCCATCCTGATATCCACCTATTTCCAACATTTTTATCTGGAAATTCATCAAGTGGATTGGGGCAGGCATGTGAATACTACTCCAATTTCCTCCACAGGATTTGACAGGTAGCTTACATGTGGGGGTGTGCTGAAGCCTTCCCCCCCAGGCACTCTCCAGACATGGCACACAGCCATGTCCTAGGGCTCTTTCTCCAGGACATTTGGAATGAGATAGGACTGCCTTGAGACAGGACAGTTTAGCCACTTACTGTGGCCTATTTTGCCTACTAAAATGGATTCAGTAAAAGAGACTAAGTGTAAATTACTACGAGTAAAATCAACAACAGTCACAGGGCTGGATACAGTTCAGGGACTGCATTACTTGTTGCCACAACCTGCTTTACTGCCTGGCTATGACAGCTTGGTTTCCAGTGCAGCTCCATACCTGTTTGGGAAGAATCACTGCAGGGACCCGATGCTGGTGGCTCCAGAAAGACCTAGGGGCAGCCTACCCTTCCTCCTGCCCTGCCTCCTGCCCACCAGACCTGCCAAGGGGCAAGATTTAGCTCCCCCATCAGCCACCCAATCTTCTGCCCCCGTGCCAGAGTGAGGATAAACTGGACCCTACCACAGAACATACTGAAACAGAGTTAAAAAGGCAGCTCTAAACAGTCCATCTAAAGACCATGCCTGACAGCCTGGGCAGATTTTATGTACCTTCCCTATTGTCTTTCCCCGTGCTGGCTGCTGTATTATTTTCCTATGCGCAGTTGTTCAGGAAGAGGCACGAGGCTCAAGTGATGCAGCAGTTGCCATGGAGAGAAGCTTGAGTTTGGACTTTATTTATTTTATTTATTTCTGAATGGCAGCATGCTGCAGTATGTAAAATCTGCATGGCTTGCTAGCACGCAGGATGTCACAAACCTGGGGCTGTGTTCAAATATAACCTGTCTTTGGAAAAGCACAGTAAAAAGCTGAGCCTCATTTGCAGCTGATTTTATTTCCTGTTTGGGATTGGACTTCCCTAGAGACTCACGTCTGAATTGTCCACTGAAGCAGAATTGACACCTAGATGAATTAAATGACCTTTTTTTTTTTTTTAACCTGATACAAAGACACTTGATGCCTGTGCTGTAAAATATGCAATTTCAATAAGACATTAAAGAATGAGCGTAACATGATCCTCTATTCCTTTTTATTTATTTATATAGCAACTAGAATCATGCAGAATCCTTCCTGCTTCCATTAAAAAGGCTTAAATTGCATAGTAATATTTACTATTAATTAGCTACAGAATTTATCCTTCAGCATTACAGTAAATTTTGCCAAGCTAAAGTGACACAGGAGAAGTGTCACATTCTTTTTAGATACACTATATCTAGTGATGTAAAAGCAATGTGCAATTATTAAGTACAAATCATGTCCTGGATAAAGAATCTTTTTGTCATTCACTCCCTACTCCCAAGTTTTGAAGGTTTTACAATAGTCATTGTTTGGAACTAAAAACTACAGGAAGATCTAGTCTTTGTTTGTACTACTGTCATTAATCAAGAAGTGTAGAAAGATAAGGTAATTTTAAGAAAATTCTACAGATTTTGAGTGAGCTGAGGACATGGACATGGGAGGTAAGCCTTGTTCTAGCTGGACATTATAATTTTTAAATTATATAGAAAACAAATATAGCTTTTAAAATCTATTCACTCATAGAAATAAGTTAAATTATTTACAGAAATACAGCATACTGGGTGAAATTAGAGATATTGAAATTCTGCTTATGTCATTTGACAGACTCAAGGACTGTACCTTTGCCAGTATTCTGTGCATTCCCTGCTGCCTGGGGAAACAGACATGCCAACCAGCCACAGAGGCTCTGCAGGATGAGCACTATGTCCTTCTTCTTACTCACATCCCATTACATACTGCCAGTTGCTTTGACAGTGCTAGTTATCTTTTAATTGGTTTGGTAGGTATTATATAGTTAGTCATATGCACAGATGATCAATTAGAGTCAGCTCATATCCATATTTAAATTTAAACCTAAGGAGTAATATTAAATTTTGTTCTTCTCCACAAGATGAAACAGAAGGATAATCAAAGGATAAAATAAGGATAAATAGATTAAAAATAAGATTAAAATAAGGATAAAAATATCCATAGTTATAAAAGGATGGAAATTAATAGATTGGTGACTCTGCACTATGAGAGTTATTTAATGGTCCACAGACTTGAACTATATTACAGAACTAATCTCAAAATAATGTCTTTCATTAGTACAGTATATGTACTTTCATTATGTTAAAGAAGTAGTATCAAGCCTTCATTCTCCCCTAAGAAAGCCATATGGCCTGTTGTCCTTGCATGGGAGAGCAGGCCAATAATTCAGCACTAGAAAAGCTAACACTGAACTTTCCAAAAATTTGCATGGGAGTCTTACATGACTGAAGTAAGCACACATCAGAGAATAGACCCCGAAAGAGTAAGTCAACAAAATGTCAGCAGTAAAGATATGGGAAACTGCAAAGGGAAAGAATCCCACCTAATGGATGTAAATTATTTGTCATACTGTGTGTCATTTGGTGTGACCTAGATTTTAAAAATTAGATGTGGCATTCAGGCAATCTTAAAAATGGACACTGGTAAAATCAGTTGTTAAGAGAGGTCTAGAATCCAGCATCTTCTACTTTTCACTGGCAGTTTCTTTGTTGGTCAGGAAATGCCCTTTATGGCAATATGACAAGGTTTTTGAAATATTACCACTGCTAAACTAGGCTTCTGAATCCTTCCTAAGCTCTACCAGCATTTAAAATCATAGGTCAGGCAGCTGATAATTGTTTGAATTTCCAGAAGGGCTTGATCTTTCAGTGACACTCATGATAACACACATTGACAGCAGCACAAAGACCTTCCATGCCACTGGCCAGAATCCTAACTCTCAGCAGCTGGGAGCTGCATCACATGCTCTTCCCATTCCTGCTCTGAATTCCCCAACACACAGAGTCCCAGCTCTGGAGGCAGGCACAGAGAACTGCAAGGTGGCACCCACCAAGCATGGAGCAGAGGTGCAGATCTCCTGCCAGGGGCTGGCATTGGAGAGCCTGTCCCTTCACTTGGGGTATTCAGGACATTGATGGTAGAAAGCACCACCCCATGAACCAGCCCTAGCTGCAGTTTTCATTATTTACTTTAATCTTTCCTGTGCAGATCCTAACACTTGATTTCTGTCTGCTATGCATACAGAGCCCAGCAGTGTGTGCAACCAGCTGCAAAACACAGTTAACAGGTTGAAATTGCAAACAGGAGATTTCTAGACTTCCTCAGAACAAGTTGACATAGCAGGTGACATGTCAGCTTAAAAAATCATCAGTACACTTGAACAGATTTAATTTTTTAACTTTGGGGTTCTTTTTTTTTCTTTATCCAGGATACCAGAGTGGCATGCTCCAGGACCTTCAGAAACAGACTGTCTTGCTGTTATCTGTGCTGTTACAGACCAGCTAATTGAAAAGGGTTAAATATATCAGCCATTCTATTCAAGAAATGAACTGGATTGAAAAATGCAACTCCTGAGAGGCCAGCCTATCCTCTGGGCAAAACACTCGCATCAGTCATTAAGGAAAATGAGGTCTGCTTCTCAGAGGATGAAAAAGGGAAAAACATCCCAAAATCCAACCAATATTTATTTGCCAGACAGACCTGAGTGCATTCTTTGAAAGAGTGACCAAGGAAATAAATGATAGAAAGGTGATGAAAGCAATCTGTCTGTATTTCACCCAGGCATGTGATAAGCTGTCAGATCAAAAACTGGTGGGGAAATGATAGGACAGGACCAAGTACAATGTTGACAGTAATTAAAAGCTGTCTGTCATCCCAAACCAAAAAATGCTAAGTAATTAACTAGTTTAAAGGTGTAGAGACAGATGTCTTGACATGAGCATGTCCCAAAATCTGGGTTCATCCTGAGATTTTTTTACTATATTTTTTGCATGATTTCTTAGGATTTATTTCAAATGAATAAAATAAAAAAAAAAAAAATAGAAGGAGGAGGAGTTTTCCTTGCTATGATTGCTACTGCAATTCAGAAAAGTATCTAGATTCCACATATGTATTTATGTTCTCCATGGATTTCAATGTAATAGCATTATACTTCCTTAGAAAGTGAATAGAAAACGTCAGCAAAAAATGAGAAACAGATTATTGAAAATTATTTTTATGACTTGAGATCAGGGCCATACTGTATATGCTGCACAAAACACTCAAAAGGAGGAACTGTAAACTGTCTTTTTCATAAGGAAATAGAAAATCTACACACTGGTCTTAATCAAATACACAGACCTTTTTCTAGGTCCCTACTCAAAGGCATGCCAAACTAAAGCTCAGGTAGTGGGGAACCTCTGGCATTCGAGAACAGACAAAATTCAAAGTGCAACACAAAATAAATAACAAGAATTCAGGACAAACTAGGGATTTGCTATGGCTTGAAACAGAAATTAAGAAAAGAAGAATGAGACCGTTGAGATTCTAACTAAATGAGATGATTCTGCAATATCTCTTTGACTTTTCTATCTTTGTGTATAATTCTCCATTTAACTCTGTGCAATTGCAACTTTTCAGTTTTAAAAGATGTTCATAATTCAGAATCAGATTTCTATGACCTGTCAGTTTTTTAATAAAATATGTTCAATTTATATTCAGACTTCAAGAAAATGGGAAATTGAAAAAGATTAAAGCATTTGTGATAGTCTAAAGCAAAGAATTGCACTGCCTAAAACAAATATTCATTTTCCCCTATCTTATTATTAATAATACATGTAAAAACATATTAAGAACTACAAAACACAAATATGTCACACTTCTTTCTCCACTGCACTATTCAAAGCCACTGATAGCTCATGAATAAGAACTTCAAAAGCTGTGTGAGAATACACTTCTCACTACCTCAGCAATACAAGGAGCTTTAATCTCAAGATGATAGGTTTACAGAGGTATTACTTAAACATAAAAGTTTAATCAATATACTAAAATACCCGTGTACAATGTAATTTTTTTAATACACCTTTGTACAACAGAAAAGACTTTGGACATGAAAGTTATATATTTCATGTTCACGATACAGAAATTATCAAATTGGGCCTAGTTCAATATACAGAAGCCATTAGACTAAGAAAAAAGGTGATTTTTTTCACCCCTCCCTTACTTTTTCACCCATGGAATGGTTCTCTGCCAGTGTCATGTGGAGCTACTGCAATCTGAACACATTATCATCAGCAACAGAAATGCTATTTCTGTTTATAAACAAAAGGAATGAAAACATAAACATAGGAAATATAAACAGAGGGAATATCAACAAAAGGGAAAAAAAAACAAAACCTGTCAGCTTTGGGCAGGTTATGGTACCACTTCTATTTCCTGGCTGTTCTGCACCACTGTGGTTCAGCAAGCTTTTTCTGACTGGCAGCTGGGAGGAAGGATGGAGGCAGCTCCTTCTTATGGCCACAGAGTGCCCTTGTCAGCAGCTCATGACAGCCCTCATTGTTAGACACGATCCTAAATTCCCTCAGCTGGTATCTTTTTACATCAAACAGCACCGTTAAGAAATTACACTTTCGACTTTTCCCTTGGGTGCTTCACCTTCCCGTACAAAGAGTACTAGGAGTCTCACTGCTAATGGAAAGCTTTGTGAAAGACAATGACAAGTACAAAAGTAAGAAAAAAAAAAGCACAAGCAATTATTAGACCTGATAAAAACTTCCAAGTACTTTAATTTTAAATAATGTGCATCTGTTTTACAAAAAGGTGGCTAAAGCAATTTAGTACCAGGGCTTTTAAAATATTTTAAATATGTGACTCAAAACTTCCAGAACTATCTCAATCCCATATTACTTGAAAAGCTTCAAATTTCTAGGTGAACCCATACAAGAACACATTCTTTTTATAATTCAGGTAACAGGATTTTAAAAGATCCTTTATGAGACATCATCACAGAAGACTGAAATTTGCTGTGAGCAAGTTTCCAGTTCAATAGGAAACGGAAAAATCCTTTCCCAAAATAGTTAAAATAATCACAAAATTGTTGTTTTTGAATATTTTTGGCACACACCAACATTTTATGCATATATTTATTTTTCTTTGGTGTTTTTCACTATAATATCTCAATACTAGCACGACATCTACTCCACAATAATAGAGTGGAGGTTTCATAACAAGGATCTAAATCTACCATGATTACTTTTCATAATGCATATTTTAAATATTCCATGTGCTTTCAAAATCTTGCTTGGAATCCTAATCTAAAACATTACTGCCTCACTCCCATCTGAATTCTCTGTGTGAGGAGTTGTATCATAAACATTTTTAGTGATCTCTTGTAAATTTAATAAAATGTTACAGGTTGAGGCTTAAACTACAGTTATTCATCCTTATGATGCTTCCTTAACACTCTTTGCTGATGTTCCCATCAGTGCCTCCATAATGAAAGTGCATTTATTTAACATCAACTTGGGAATTCACTGAGTCCAATATAAAACATTGATGGGACTATTTTCATCAATTTCAGCTTTCTTGGGATCAGACCTGTAGGAATATAGCCATATTATAATGTTTCTTCTAGAAAGAATAATTTACCAGTCCACCCAGAACTGAACTCAAATGCAGAATAAGATAATATCTGTATCTGAAATATCCAGCTCCAAAGACTCTTTGAAGTGAGGTGGAAACAGCTGCATAGCCAGAAACATCCTAGTGTACTGACTAAATACTAATCATGTGCTGATTTCAGCAAGAATAAAACAAATGCAATGCATTAATATTCATGATTATCACATGTATCATTAGTATAATTAATGGCCATTCATAAATCCATAGACCTGGGTTTGGATAGGTGGACTTCTTGTGGTGAATGCAAAATCAGCTGGACAGCTGAGTTTGCAGTGTTGTGATCACTGATAACATGTTTGGCCAGAGGCTGGATACTAGTGACATCTCCACATCTTAAAACTGGGGTCAGTTATTTAACACCTTCATTACTTTCTGGAAGAGGTGACAGTCCTCCATCAGCAGATCAGTTTAGGGGAAAGGTCAGTGCAATGCCTGTTATTCCTGCTATTCACAGGAACCTGGCAGAGAAACAGGCTGACAATAAATCTGTGATGTGCAGAGATAAATGTCAAGTCCTGCATCTGGCATGTAATAGCCTCTTGTCTCAGCTGAGGCTGGTGGTCAATCGATTCCAAGGCAGCTTTGAAGAAAAGGACTTGGAATTCCTTGTGGATAGAGCTGAATATGACTTACTGAGCCACCTTGAAGGTTTCAGATATTGGACCAGATTTTCTAGAAAGGCTGAGGATATCTCCATCCTTAGCGATGTTCACACTTGACTCTACAAGGCCCTGAGAAACTCCAGGTTGTCATTGCTTTGAGTGAAACCTAGACCAGATGTTATGCAGAGCTCCCTTAAAATTTGTGTTATTTTGTGATTTTACATTTTAACAACCTGCTCATAAAAATATGGAACACTATGCATTTACACTGATTGGAAAAGTATTAGCTCTGTTGCGTACTACATCAACCTGTCTCCATTTTTTATGGGTGAACAGAGTCATACTTCAGTATTCTTGTGTAGCATCATATCCTGTTCAATTTTCCCTTCATAAAATTGGGACAGCGTATTTGTCATTCTTAAAGCAAGAAATAATTTTGCAAGTCTGACACTGCAACAATGAATGTACAGCATACTCATAAGGCAGGTATTTTCTAGCATCTATTTTATATGAGTTATTGACTACCTTCTGCATAGACATAGCACGCCATTCGTATCATATCCTCTTTGCTCAGTAAGTTTAATAAATAGATTGCCTGCTGTTCATTTGGTAACACAAATTTACTTGCCTTAAAAAATTACTTTGTATACTCTAAGAAAATATAACCTCATAGAATTGGATTTAGCCTATAAAATGGCATTTTTTGACAATACCATGCAATTAAGGGGCACATCCCTGAGTGCATACAGCTACCTGTAACACACAAGTTTACTATACTCCTTTCCATTGCTAATTGACCTTTTTTCCAGTGTACCTCTCCATGACACTCTGCTTACTATGTTTTTCTTAAAGCCACATTTTATTATCCCATGGATTTTTATTACCTCCAGACTAAATGTGTTGTAATTCTTTAGTTAACCTGAAGCCTTTGAAGAGACATTAAAGACTCAACTCTGATGTTTCTGGGAGGCAGTGAAGTTCTTTGCTATGAAGATGTAATGTGTGCTTGTGTTTGTGTCACAGCATCTGTATAAATATCAAGCTTGTTCTCTGCTGTATGTTGAAATTTTGTGTCTCTGCATAGGTCAGGTCCTGTCAATATGTTCTGACTATCATCTTTCCTGCACTTCCAGTGGTTTCTCTTGGCTTTGCCTTCTTATGTCTTTCTGACTTATAACAGTAAATGACAAATGAATGTAAGCTATTAAAAGACACAAAGAAAGTGGCTTCATGTATTTTTTTAATTGATATTGCTGTAGTTTTACTGTAACTCAAACTGTCCTGCATGAAATAAAATAATATTTATTTTAAAAGAGAGGAAGTTTCAGTACCGTCTAAGAAGTGATGATCCTTAAAATACAGGTTTGTACTGATTCAGTACAGTACCAGCACCCAGTATTTGAATTTCAGACATTACCTGTATCCAGATAAAACAAGTAAAAATAAACACCAACTTTTCTTCTAAATCACAGGATTGAAAACAGCCGCTCTGAAGTGCTGCAGCTGAAGCTCTCTACTATTTAGCTGAAGCTCTTCATGCTCTGAGCTCTCCTACTCTGGATGACAGTTTTTCTGTAGTAAAACTCTATATTAAAAAGTCAAATAATGTGAACTTTAATTCAGTTGCAGTGGTGCTTTCCCTTGATTCTGAGAAAGTATCATCTCTCCTGAGAAATAAACTATCAACTGAGACTAAACTTCACCCAATCATATTGATAATTATCCTTCAATGGACTTCCTTACTTCAATTAGATGTCAAAGGCACAAATTATCATCACAGCAAGAAAGTGATGATTCTGGACATTCTAAATTGGATATATTCACTTTACAGATTTTTCAAGTTGATGGAACATTAGGGTTAGTTTATTTACAATACAAAATTCTGAATTTCTCTCTTTCCAGAGTTTATTTTTGCCATACCAGTCATTCAAATACATCTCATTCACCCCTTGATAGTCCATAAGACAACACAATTTTATTGAGATCATAGTTTTTCCATCTGAGTACATGTCCAAATTCTGAGATACATAAATACTCCAAAGACAAAAATAACACATTTGAACAATTAGTTTCTATGGAGACAAAATTAAAATGTCTAATGTGAGTTTATATTCTGCCTTACAGGTTAGAAGCATTCCATTAAGCCTTAGAGAGAGATATTATTCCATAAATAAATACAGAAAAAAATAAAAGAGAACCACTCAAAATCCCAAATCCTGTGCTTCTAATATGCACTTGTGTATTCAAGTTGTGTAAGAATTGCTGCTGGCAGCCAGTTCCTGTTTATCTATTCCCACTCTACATTAGAGACTTATTGATAGACTCAAGACATAGTTTGTGTCATTTTCAATAGAAAAATATTCTCATTCAAACATGAGAAAACTCAAAAGTCAGGACTTTTGACACTTCTAGCTTTCACTCCAAGTGTTTAGAGAATAATAGCTACAGACTTAACTGCTACAGAGGCCTGATGCTGCTAGGTCAGAGTAATGAATGTTACATGTCTGACCTTTAAAGCCAGGATCAGCAAAAAAAGACCTGAAAAGCACAGCATCATGATTAGAGCTGTAGAAGTACTTGTGAGACTTCTTTCAGGCAGTTGGATACAGAGCCCACTTTTAAAAGTGCATTTTAAGTGGCACTCTAGTCAGTCTCAGAGATCATATTTGAAGAGGTGTTGTTCACAATTAGCATCTGCTTTAATTATGCTTTCTGAACCCTGTGATTCTGCAAGCCTTTTTAGTTGGCTTAATGTCTCAGTCAGCTCTTCCTTCTCACAAACTACAGGTAAAATATAACATGAGATTATCGGTACTGAGGGTTTCTGTAAAGGCTTTGATGATTATGCCTAAGCCAACTTCCATGTGATAACTGTGTAAGTTGTCATTAGCTTCACTGGGCTTCAACTGAGTCCCCAGCAGGGTTTTTTAGCTCCACACTGTATCACATTAAATATGGCTGCAAGGTTTTTTGGCTTGAAACTTGATCACAAATGATCATCTCAGAGCCTGAACAAAAGGACTATAAGTATAGACATCCAGAAGAACCATGAATAACAGTATGGGAGCCAGGCTTGGCCATCTTAAGTTGATCTAACTTGTTTTTTATACTATTAAGCCTGTTTATCCACATGAAGATCTGCCAAACTCTTTGTGTTAAAAAAGACCTTGTATCTGTTCAGCTAAAATTTATTATGCAAGAAGATATACAAAGCAAAGAACAGTGGCATAAAGCTGGGTTCAGTGGCCAGAAGTTCTGGTGCCTGCCGAACTAACTGCAGTGCAGAGACAGGTGGGACAGCACTGAAAGTGTTCCCAAGTGGAGGCTGACAGCAGCGAGGTCCCTGCCCCTGCCCCTGCCAGGTCTCTCTCTCTCTCTCTGCCCTCTTGCTGCTCACCTGGCTGTAGGTGGCTTGCAGCCAGCACGAGCTGCTCCCCTGAGTCCCCTTTCAGCTGGGCTTCCCGTGCCTGCCACCAACACCATGTTCAGTTCAGCCCCCGTTACTGGCAATGAGTGTCCATAACAACACTTCACACTCTGGATTCTCACTTACTAAATCTGGCATTTCTTCACCCAAAGCTTTGTTATGCTGCAGACTGACTCAAGGAAGTTCTGTACAGACTGATCCCGTGTTTAGTTACCTACCTATGATGCTGTGTTACAAAGATTCACCACTCAAATAAATATGAATTTAGGGACTCTCACCTCCATTTTCCAGAGCATCATTAATATTAGTGTCTGCAACGGCAATTTCACTCCATATTCTTATTTATATATGCCTTATTTTTACTTTTGGCATAGAATTTTAAGAAGATCTGACTTGTGCAATCAGGTTGTCCATTGGTTTGGCAGTTTGCAACAAATTGTGAATTCAATACCTACATTAAAAGGGAATAAAAATTACTAGAGATAGTTTATGAAAATCAGAAAATAATAGGGAAATGCACAATAGTGATTCCACTTAGGCAGAAGCCAGGCATGACACGAGCTGGCAAAGCCAAGTGCCCAGATGGCACACAGGTACTAGCTGAGCAATGCTCACACAGTTGCAGAGTAGCAACAACATTGTCACTGTATGGGCTGTCATTTGGGATGACAGATCAGACAATGAACACAATTCATAGGGCATTAGACTTCAGCATTTCCATTTGCCTAAACAGGAACTCATTTGTGCATGTTGTGCTCATCAGTTACCCTAATGAATTAAGACTTGCCTGTGTACTTGATACCTTATCAATTCTTATGCAGAGTAGCCGATGGAAATAAAGCATTTACTTGCCATTCACTAAAACCCCCAAAAGAGATTTATACTACTTGGCTAGAATTCTACCAAAATACTTCCATGTACTTTAAAAGCCCAAACATATCTTACGTGTTTATTCGGCTCAACAAGAGCAAAACTCAGCCGCCGAAATTAATCTTGGCAAACACTCTTGAGTCCATATACAGTTAAGGCATAGATAAAGTGTTACTGGGTGAATAGGCTGCTATTCATCTAATCTTAAAACAGACATCTTAAATAGGTAGATGAATCTTATCCTGAAAGTACTTGCTTCTCTCCATTTACTGTAGAGTCTGAGGTAACTAGCTTTAACTAACAGAGACACCTAGAGTGTAAATACTTGAAGTTAGGTGGAATGAATGTCACCTCTGGAAATCAAATGTAGATCAGATACTTAATGTACAAATAAATCATGTGAAGGATTCTGCAATGAATTTCTTTAAAAGGAAAAACAAAATTAACCAGGCAAGTCTCATTAAATCCCAGCTGATTTTTTTTCCTCTTGAGTAAAACCCAAAGAATAAATCTTTTTCAAAAGTTCTTGTTCTGTATCTTCAATACAGAAAAAACAGCTGACCTCAACAGCTAAACTAAAATGAGACAGACACACTACTTGGAAGATAGTCACTACCTGGAAGCAGAGGTCTTCCCTGCAGTCTCTTCTTCCAAACAAGTTTTTCTTGAAAAAAGAAAGGTCCAGATTTGGTAGTTGGTGGCACAACCTCCCACACTTGTCTGTGTCATGCTGCAAAGAAATACCCATAGCCTCTGCCATCCCCAGTCTTTGGCATTTCCTGCAACCGAACCTCATCAGTTTGTTTCATTTTGCCCCAACTGAAGAAGATGAATTGTTGTCTAGGATGAATTAGCAGGACTTAAAATTAGCTTTTTAGAAAAAAAGCACTGAAACTGCAAAGCAAAACAAATAAGACAACCAATTCTAGAAGGTAGTTATTAACAATATTCTCTACTATCTGTGCAGACTATTTCTTACCCCAAGCCCCTCCAGGAGATGCCTCATACATGTAGGGACACTAACACATGGGGACCCCTTATACCACACGGGTCTGTGAACCCAGCATTGATTCACCATCCAACACACACCACTGCACACCCCAGAGCCCTGGCCCACAGCTCACCCAGAGCAGAAGGTGCTCAGTGTGGGCTGAGCTGCCCATATTGCTGAGTAATTGGAAGCGTGGAGAGCAGGGCACAAAAGGTGAAGGCCACTGCCCTCCCCTTTCTCACACCCACATGGGTGCAGGTTGTGGAGAGGCTCATGTCCAGAACTGCACATTCAGAACTGAGAACTTCCAGCATCCACTGTCCTGCTGCAGGCTGTACTTCTCTACTGCCTAATGTATGGAAATCAGCTTCCAGAGCTGACCTACTTGCTCTGAGGGAGGCCCTATGAAGTCAGGGCCCCAGCCATGCTTGTACTTACTGCCATGCCAAAGTCTGGTGAGAAAACTTGGGCAAATCAGCAGTGCAGTTTTTAGGGATTTTGAACTTAGTATCAGGGTTTGAGGACAGTATGAGTTGCATTAACAATCCAGAAGAAAGTTGCACTAAATCTGGTCCAGAATGTCTATAGATCTATAAAACTTTGTGTATACCTTTTAGAAATACTAAGAATATAAAGACTACTATAAAATGTTTTTAAGACAGTGGTAGTTATACTTTTGTCTTGTCTTAACATGGCTGACACCTTATCTAGCATTCTTTGCATACCTAGCACTGATGGAAAAATAGGTTTGACTTCAGCTATGTAAGTATGAAAACTATCTCAAACACCTCTATTTCAAGAAAAAATAATTTACTGTATTGTGCAAATTGACTAATATTTTGGTATCCACATGAGAAAGACCTTGTTTACAAGATGTGCTTTTGTCTCAATAAATAAAATAGATGCCTTCAAAGACATAAAAAGATTGAAACATTCATATCATCATATCTGTAATTTTTATTGCAGACATGTCTCCTATTGCATAATAAACATGCTGGAGAGGCTTGCAAAAGGTCATGCAAACTGTAGGCAATATTTTAAACACTAAAATAGAGAGAAAGATGTCAGGAATAAAGAAAGCTAAGATCCTAAATAGCAAAATAACACACTATGTAACTTTTTAGAGTGTATAAGGAGTGAATAGTGTAACATCTATTCAGACCACTAAATTCACTAATATTAAAATGTGTGACAATCAACAAACAGCTATAATCCACTTTGACAGAAATTAGTGCATCAAGCAAATCCTTACTTGAGAGTCCTGTCACTTTCTTAATTGGAACAGTAACTGGGTTTGTTTGAAAGAGTGAAATGCATTCCCCATATCAAATTACACCAACACATAACAGAAAAATCAGAGCAAAAAGACTGCAGAAATGACTGGAAAATAAATGCAGTTGAAGACAAGTTCCTGGTGAAAAAAATTATTTAATTGAAAGGAATCAGATCATGCAAGGAAAGTTGTGAGACCAGGCAAGAAGGATTGTAAGGCTTTTGTTTTAAAACTAAGTCAGAATATGCTGAGCTAGGACTTTAATATCTCATAGATATTAGAGAGTGAGGGTGAATAGGGTCATCCTCATGGTACACAGGGGAGGGAAATGGCAGAACAGTGTACCCTTTTCTCAGTCAATGTAAAGTTTCATGGTTCAATTTTCTTCAAAGTCATTACAATAATGCACACCAGGGGAGGAATGGCCCCCCAGCTCTGTGCAGGCCCTAACAGGGAAAACTTGGCTATCTGATGGTTACAGAAGAAACAAGTGCAATAGCACAAGATGGTATCTCTGTACCAGTGCAGACTGTTGCTCAGGATTATATGTGTATAGGCTGTATTTACATGTTGTGTAAATGTTGGCAGAGGTACAGCTGATTTTTTTCACAGCAACTGGTATGGGGCTGTGTTTTGGATTTGTGCTGTAAACAGAGCTGATAATACAGGGGTGTTTTTGTTATTGCTGAGCGGGCCTTGCTCACAGTCAAGACCTTTTCTGCTCCTCGCCTCACCCCACACCACTAGTGAGGAGGGTGTGGGTGCCACAAGGAGTCTGGAGGGGACACAGCTGGGACAGTTGATCCCAAATGATCCAAGGGATATCTCACATCATATGGTGTCATGACATAATGCTGGGGGAGGAAGAATGAAGGCAGGGGCATTTAGACGGTTGCTTTTTGTCTTCACAAGTCAGTGTTACACATGATGCTTCAGGACAGCTGAATGGAGAATGAATTCTTTGCTTCGCCTGTGTGTGCATCTTTTGCTTTACCTGTTAACCTGTCTTTTATCTCCATGCATGAGTTTTCTCACTTTCACCCTTTCAGTTCTCTCCCCTTGGAGAGAAAATTGGAGCCCTTGGAGGGCTGTGCCATGGGGTTAACCCATGAGTTTGGGTAAATGAAATGTGCCTTGAGGCCAGCTGTCACCACATTGTCAGCTCTTGTTTGTACCACTGAAATCCTTCATCCCCTCTTCCACTTCCACTAATAAGATGCCTGCATCCAGACTGTTTTTTGGGAAAGATGCATTGCCAGCCTAAGTCCCTGAAACACACCCAGGCACACACACAAGGAGTGCTTTGGCACTCAACTTTGTGGATGGCCACATGCCAGTGAGGGAACTCAGACTGCAGCTCACATCAGTTTATTGTGGCAGATGCAGTAACAGGCACCAGGCAGCACGATTCACTGGACTGGTGCAGCTGGGACTCAGACCAGATGTAAAAAATGGGATGACCTGGTCCTACAACAGATGAGGCTGGATAATTACAGACATGGAGGAAAGGAAGGTTTGATTAAAGAAAAGTGAGAGGAAAAACCATTTTTAATGACTACTTATATTTCCCTCTGTTACTGTGACAAAAATCCCAGAAATGACCCACTAAATGCTTGGCACACTGTGCAAGTCTTGTGTTAGTTGATGCCTTGTTTGCCCAAGGAATGTATTTGCTCTCTGATTTTTTGAGATGAAGATATTACAGCATCTGCATATTCCTAAAGAATTGCCTTCATCTTCTAATATTCAATTACCTTACTAGGATCACACGCTTAACATAAATATAGTGTAAATATAGTGTATAGGGAAAATTTCTTTTGCTTAGCTTGTTTTTGGTATCTTGCAGATAGATAGTTCTCTGTTTATTTAGCAACTACGTAATTTGATAAAATAATGGGGGAAATATGAGTTTCAAATTCCGGTCTCTGATTTCAAGACAAATACAGCACTCTTCTATTAAATAAGAAATATTAACAGTGGGTGCTTCTTACATGATGTGAAAAGTCTTATGAGAATGCAAGTAATTCTCTGCAGGAAGAAAACAAATGTTTGGCTATATTCAGTGAGAATGTTTTATAAGATGTAACAGGAAATGAAGTTTTATTCAAAACTTATGAGATCTTGGGTTTCATTTCTGAAGCCTGTTTTAATATTGAGGGTTTTTTGCTACATCTCAACTTAGAACAAAAAATTATATATAGGCAATACTGAAAGAAGGCAGGTAGAGTCTTAATATCAACACACAGAATAAACCATTTTTGCTTAAAATGATTTGCATTTTCCTGTAACTATATGTATTTAAAGCATCGGCAATGGATATAAAAATCAGATTTAAAGGTTGATAACTTCCTGATTATGTTGCAATTCAAAAATTGCCCAGTTAATTATGACAAAACATATTTCCATGGAATGGTATGTTATTTCAGCATTTGCTCTTGGAGATTGCTGCCCGATACCGCCATTAAAGTAAAGCAAAAATCTGATGATGGATAAAGTATAAATATTGTTTTTTAGATAAGATGTCATAAGTATTGTACCACAAGCACTTACATAAAAATTCATGAGCTACCATTTCCATAGCAACAGGCAACATAATTTAGCTAAGATAGCTGCTTTTCATTCTAGGGACTTCATTGTCATTGCAGTTTACAAAATACAGAAGTGTGTCTTCTAAGACTCTAATACGGTAAACAGACAAAATGCTAGAAATGCTGAGGAAGGCATAGATTTTATTAGAGATGCAGAACAATTGTTCTTTCTTTTCTCACCTGTATTTCATGGGATAATCTACTGTTTTCAACCCACCACATACTAATCTAGTTCCTCTTGTTGTGCAGGAGATGCAGTGAAAGGAATCTGAAGCTGGCCTGTCTCTCATGATAATCTGATTCTTTCTGGAATGTACAGAAGCAGCTTCTTCACTGGCCAATTACTTCTTTCTCTCCTTCCTCCTCTCAGTTACCAAAATAAAATTCACTTCAATGCAGAGAGTCAGCACAACATATCTGGGGCACCTGTTAAATCTCATGTTGAGCCTACACATAGTTACTAATTTAACACACTGCTGACACACTCCCATAGTTGTCTTCTGCTTCCCCAACGGTTCCATAAATCTTGTTATTAATCTGAATCACTTTAAAGTGCTTTTTAAAAACATCTGGCTCTATATTTTTAAATTTCAAAAGTCTGTGAAAAAAATTAAAATAAGAACCTAAAAAGACAGCAGAACTAATATTCTCACTAAAGATATTCTGAAATTTCACACTTGAGTAGCTGTGGTCTAAATGGAAAGATCATGGGGAGCACCATCAATTTCTACCTACTGGAAGTATAGGATTGCAGTCTGCTATCCTTGCCTTGCAAAGAATAATGCCTTATATTATTTTCTCAGTGAGGCTGGAAGAATTCCTTTTGAAGGAGAAACCTGATTGATGTCTGCAAGTGAATCACCACCTGTCCGTGGGAAATGGATGCTTTTGAAAGCAAGCTATATTGAACACTGCATTTGATAGACTCTGTAATGAAGTGATGGCTCTGTCTCTGAAGTTCTCCTGAGCTGAGCCCCTGACAGGAACCCTAAAGCACTCACCTCCTCACAGATTTTCCTTACTATAAAAATATGCAGAAGGTAAAAACGTTAGGTTTTTTACTTCACCACTGAGAATTAATTATACATGATTTTAGGATGCAGATAATTTATCTGACTTCCAAGTCATTTTCTCATTATTACAAGTGCACCAAAACCAGAAAATGCCACAACTGCAATGACTACATTGCATTGTAGCTGGAAAAGAAGCTGTAATGCTGGAGTACAATCATTTGTCCTGTGGATAGGTTACATGATTATTTGTCAGGAGCATTTCAGGGATCAAGAGTAAGATGTAATATATTCTACTTATGAACTTCACCTAAACAACATATAAAATGTAAATATGGCAGTTAGCTTGGTTTTTTTCCAGCTACAATACAATGCACGATTTCTTACAGCCGAAGATTCTGACACAGGGAAATAATCCTCTATTTCTACATCCATCCAAACAAATATGTACCACTTGACTACCATTTCATTCATACAAACTAATTATGTATGATCTAGCACTTTGATGAAGGCTTAAATGTTCAGCTGATAGAAAAAGAAAAACACTCTACACCTACCAGAGTAATTATTACAAGGGTATTTTTATCCTGCAGTTGAACATACGCAATAAATGAGTATTATATTATGCTACTGAAATAGTGCACGAGCCTTTATTATCCTACAGGACAAATTCTGTAATCCCCTCCGTCAGACTCAAAATCACAGCAATAACCAGTTCTTGACCTGCATGGCAAGTTGAATATCCCTGCCAAACTAGCAAGAATAGTAACCATTCTGTTTCAGAAAATTTGATTGTTAACCACCAGAACTGTAAAAAGTCATCTCCATATTAATTAACAGTGCCTAGTCTTGCATCAAAGTCACATATACAAGTCACTGAACTTGATAGATAAGTCTTACACTACCACCTTCAAAATTTATGATTAAAGGAAACACAGCCATATTTATTCAGAGGTAGAGACAACCAGCTCCTATCATCTCTGATCATTATGATCACTTCCTTGGCTGAAATCTGAATAAGGAAATAGTTCTAGGGTTATGTCAAAAATAAAATTTAAATTCTATCAGCAGGTTTACTTTGAAGTAGTAAAGACTGCTTGTGGCATTTTAGCTTTGAGAGTGTCATTTAATATTTTCATAGGAATGTGTTTATATAGCAGTATGATTTATTCTTGTCAAAAATCTTGTAAGAGCAAAGAAATACCTGACTTGTGATCTAAGCAATACATAAAACTTCTGGGCAGAATCTGTTGGCTTATAGAAAGTTATAAGGACATCTATTCTCCTTGGATAGTTTTTGTAATTCACAGCTCCAACTGCTCATTTCAAGAAAAGGAAAGAATTAAAGGTCTGAAATAAATATATATTTCAAAACTATAAATTTAAAAAACATTCTGAAGTCATATAATTTCAGGGGAAATTATATTTGCTAAATTAATACCTATAAAAATTACAACTAAAATAGAAAGAATTTTTTAAAAAATCTTTTTTTGCATACAGCAAACAACTAAAATTAATTAAAAAGTACTGCTGTATCACTTAATTGGCCACTGAGGATAAAAGTAGTCATTATTTATATCATGTGCTGTAAAAATTATGTATTTTAATATAAATATTAGAAGAATACATACCATTACAAACAACTTAGTTTGTAAAATATTCTAAGTACAATCTTCAGCTGCTACAAGCTGGCCTAAACATGTAGCCAAGGAGTAACATTGGACAGTACATAACCACAGTAAATAAAAACCCCATCAATACAATATATTTCATATTCATCTATTTAAGAAGCTACTACCCAACAAATTTAAAGTATTTTCTATATTTAGCTGTGAAAACAATCTACATTTAATCCATGCTATCAAAATGAGGAAATTAAAAGAGGCAGGTTTTAGATGACAAGTCAAAGCTTCCAAGAAGACAAGCTTTGACTGCCAACATGGTTGTTCTCTTTTCAATTCAAAAATTAAATTATCCCCCTTAAGGATTTGCTTTTGGCTCAAATTCCAATTTGATATCTTTCTTCATATGAGTCCTCATGGACTATAGACTCAGTAAAAAATATCTGAATATATTTCTTTTAGGAGACTTTAACATTTCAGAGTCATTCTTTGACCTGTTTCTCTTAACATTATGTAGTACTGCAACAACCTCCAGCAGTAGCACAGTCTAAATACAGAGCTAAGACTAAGAATAGATGAATGACAATTTGGAAAAGTTGCTCCCTTGATTGAACATTGGGGATAATTTGACAAACCCAATATTGTAAATACTGTAGCCCATTCCACTCAAATACTTACATTTCAGATATTTCTAAAAAGATATCCTTAATTAAAAAAGAATCAAGCCATGACTTCATGCATTTGCAGATCAGAGATATACCATATAGCTCTGCAGTATCTGGTAGAGTCCAAATATTTTTTTTATTTATTTTAGTTCCTTTAAATTCTGTTTGGTGGTAATGAATAAGGTATATAATTACTCTGATTCATCCTGTACCCTTAACATAAAATACCCCAGAGCACTTAAAAACAATAATTAATAAAATATCAAAAAAGAATTAATTAAAAGCACAACTAAAAATTAATCATTAACTTCACATTAAACAAGATCAGGAATTGTGTAGAACTCATTAAGAAGTTGTATAACTCATGTTATATAAATGGCTAAGAAATTAGTAGTAGTACCTGCGATACCTCTATATCAACAGCTCTTTACACAGTTCTTGTTAAACAGGTTTGAATCATAGCTAAGAGCCAAAGAAAAGAGACCAAGTAATTCTAAAGAGTGAAATAAACTCATGTGGCAAAGCACCAATACCATATGTCTCTAATTTCAAAGGAGTATATAGTTCCTTCATTTCTGAAATTGCCACATTTTCAAGAAAAGTTTATATTCCTTTCATTTTTGCTTTCNAATTTCAAAGGAGTATATAGTTCCCTCACTTCTGAAATTGCCACATTTTCAATTTTTGCTTTTTGCATATATTTAGATATAAACTAAACAGGTGAAATTATGGATATATAAATAAACATTGAAATACAGGAATGAATTGCACAACTGTCAAGTTCCTGCATGATTAGGCAGTTTCATTTGTTTTCCCATCTTTGTAACTCCATGATTGGGTTGCACTCCAGAGCAAGGACACACCAGCATGCTGTGCATGCCCAGCTCAGCTTCCCCAGAACACATCCATATCCCCACCCCAGGAAAGGTTTGCTCAGTGACATGCAATCCTCATTGCTCAATGACCCAGAAGAGGCAGGCTCCAGAGCAACCCAGACTGAAAACATATGAGTGCTATTTTGGACCAGGAGCCTGAAGAAACTGAGAAACAAAATTTATTATTGCATAAATTTCAATCAATTTGAAATCATATTTTACTATTCCCCCCTCCCCCATGTGCAAATTCCCAGAGAAGACTTTTCATGTTGGTACATAATCAATGTTTTTTTACCTGCAGGTTCATCTGGAAAACTGATATTTTGAACAGCAGGACCATGCACAGTTACATCCCAACTAAGACTCTAAAGGCAAGATTTGTTTGTACACACAAACTTTCTCCTCATGGTTTTTACTTGAGACAAAAGAGTCAAGGGGCAAACACAAAATTGGAAGAAATTAACAGAACTAAAAAAGTTATGAATTTGGATAAAATCTGTACTAGATGAATAATACATGAGTACAATAAATGCAAGATAACATTTTTAGTTTGTGATTCTGTCCATTAAATTCAACAGAAGCTCAAAAGAAGCTCAGCTTTAAGTGAACTTTGTAGTTTTTTTTTTACTAGCTCATCATACTCCACCCTCTTATGGTTTGATGACATTAATTTTATCTTTTGGTTTACTTTTTTTACCTTTTTTTTTACTCAAGCTTGTGTTCAGCCTAAGCTGACAGATCTTTTGTAGTTTGAACGTTAAAAATTCAGTAGAAAGATTAAAAAAAAGATTAAAAAAAAACCTCTAACACTTAGCAGACTCAATTCACTAGGAAAGCATTTCCCCATATAAAATCAAGATGACAGTTAGCCAAAACCAGTTGCAAAATAGTATTTTCTCCAAAATTGTTCTTTAAAAATCTGTCAGCTCTAATCAAATAACACTGACTTTTGATATTCTGTTGTTGATATTCTTGAACTAAATTCCACTCAGTGTTGTTTGCCTTAAGCCATCCAATCTTCACTTTCTACCCAACATTACACATACTTTAGGCAAAAACAGAGAAAAAGGATAAAGATGAGACTTTCTGTGCTTCTGACTCAATGCTACGGTAACTGCAAATAATATGGCTGAGAAGACACTCTCAGATAATACCCAAGTACCACAATACCCAGTACTGGTGTACTGAATGAAATGTCCAGTTAAATTTTTGACCTAGCAGATCTGTGAAAAGGAAAGTGCACACTTCAACAGACCATTATCTAATTCATGAAATGATGCTCATTATATGGGCAAAGTTTTATTTCTTCTGGAAAATGAGCAGGTCACTGACCAACTGCCTTGATTGGATACACCCAGGAGTTAGAATAGATATTTTGACTTCATATTTGATTGGAATTTGAGACATTCTTTCTCTAAACACTCCCCACAGGATTGCACATGCCAGGTTCCTAGCATAGCTCAAGCAATTATTGAAAGACCTGAGAATGCTCGTTCCACTTGGTGCTTAGTTTTATTGACAACAGTCTGTTCCCTAGACTATTAAGGGACTTTCATAAATTAAAAAAAATATATATATTAAAGTTGAAATCTAGCATTACATTGCCAACAGTGAAGTCTTTGAAAAAAATAATATCTTTGTCCCTGAGGTATTTCAGAAAACCTCAAGCCTATTTAGATGAATTGCAGCAAAACAGCATTCATCCTTAACACAATGAAAAACACAATCTTTTGATCTTACCAATCAGTTGGGTACTTTGGGATGGTAGCAGGGAAAAGAGAAAACACTACACGCTAAAGCTGAATTAAAAGAAAAGTCAACAGAGATGCAGAAGGTGCATTTGGATTACCTACAGTAGATTCCTAGCTCAAGTGGCACCTAACTAATTTTTATGTGATCCAGATTCATAGGCATGCTTCACAGCCTGTGGAAATCAAAGCAGACAACTGCTATTAACTATCTTCACCAAGGAGTTCTCCTGTGTTAAAGGTACATTCTTAATCTAAGTGAGCTAATACAAGAGATTAGTTACAGGGACGCCGTCTGAGGAATGCATTTAAATGGGGCCATAAAGTCTCTAACCTTTTTTTCATCCGACTCCTTAGAGACACATCCTGGCTAAGTCTTCTTCTTCTTCAGACTAATGATCACCCAAAACTCAGTGCCCACCCAGATTTCACCAGATTGAGACTGCTAGATTTCATACATTACCATAAGAGCATTTCTCTCCACCTCAAATCTCATGTTAGGCACATCAAACTGAGGAAAAAATACTCATTCCTATTCTTAAACCTTTTAGGATAACCACTTGGTTTGCTAGACACAGACAAACACTAACCTGAACTGTAGCTACATCCTTAAAAAGGGAGAATTAAGAAGGAAGTGTTATGTACAAATAAAAAAGTACTTTACTTCTATAGACAGCATTTACAAAATACTACATGAATATATTCTCATAGATTTTGAAAAATCAAGGTTCCTAGGGCAGCTGTCAGAAAACCAGTCTTACAGTGTGAGCCTTAAAGAGCACAACACATCAAATTTACCAGAACAAAAGTTGAAAGGTATCTTGACTACTGTATAAAAGTTTTGAGTAGTCATAGGGCTGATAAAATTGTGATGGTCTATGACAGAGGCCAGGTTTGCAGATCAAGGCAATAAGTTCATTGGGCCTGGTGGCACAGCTTCTCTGCACAGAGACCTTTCAACAGGTCACTGCAGTTTGCCATAGACAATTGTTCAGAAAACATACCTGAAAAAGGGGGAATTTCCAGAGTTGCTGACAAAGGCATAGCAAAAGGAAGACTGGCAGCTGAAATTAGACAAATTCAACCTTTCCACAACATTTCAATTTCCTAGCACTAAGGGTAATTAAATATTGGAATGGCTTACCAGGGGAGCTGGTGGACTCGCCATTGCTTGGAGCTTTAGGACGAGATTAGATATCATTGTAAAAGAGATGCTTTAATCCAGCTTCTGGAAGTTCTCAACATGCCCATAACACTTGCAGCTCTGCATTGAGACAATGACTATAATCAAATCTCATACTTTCGGGTTTCAGCTGATCAACTGCAAGGGTTATATATAATTTTTTTTTTCCCTTCACATAGAAACCAGACAGATACTTTGATGTGGTTTATATTCTGATCTGTCTCTGAAGTAGCAGAGATTGCCCAAATCTATAGAAAACTTGGGGCAGCTGGTGCAGTTGCCAGTGGTGATAGGGAAAATGCTTCCTCTTAGCCTGAAATTCACTAAGCATTCATTTCCAAATGGTAACTCACATGAATTTAAAGTCATCGAGATGGATGCAAACCCCTTCTGCTCTGGAACCTGTGTGATTAGGTCAGTGCAGAAGCAAGTTTGGTCTGTCTGCCCTGCTAAGGGTCTGACAGTAGCCTCCACTCAGCGTTTCACTGACACTGCTACTTGACTTAAGGAAAGGAGTCATTTCATGCTCTGCTCCTGGAGAGCACTGGCCAAGGGTCAAGTGAAAAACTATTGGATCACCATACCCTTAGAGGTCTCATTAATGAATCCTGCTGGATTAGCCCAAAGGACGGGCTTTTTTTCCAAGGTGAGATAAATAGAAATCTCAAATGAGTTTGTTTTGTGTTTGCTCAGTGTGAGATACAAATCACCTGTTAACACACAAATCTCAGCTAATTAACTAATTGCTATTAAAGATGCATAAGTAACACCTTGATCTCTCCTCTCTGCTGGAAGTTAACGTGCTTTAGCCTAACTAGAGTAATGATGTTAACACATAGGTATCAGGATTTACTGTTCTGTGTTTTCCAGCATATATACATAAGCATCTCTTTTGGTTTTTAGTTTAGCTACATCTGCAACTATACATTCTGCACTATTTTAGCAGAATACTATAATGACTTGATTATTAAATGTAAGTAAAGCTGAAGGCAAAAAAGAACATTCTGCTACTTTTACCCTTTTATGTGAAAAGAATATGTCTTAACTCTGTCAAATAGAACATAAAATGAGGGATGGTTCTTCTAGTGATTTCTGTGAGCTGCACAGTAAGTAGCATGTTCATATTGTGAGTCTCCAAATAAATATCTATTTAAGTGAAGTCCACACCAGGCTTTTATGCTTATTGCCTGCCTATACTCCTCTCCTACATCCCTTTGACAGTTTCCTAGATTCCAAGATATTTCTGTGCTAAATAACGAGCCATTTGATGGATTTGTGCCCAGCTACACCTGGAATGTAATTCAGGCATGTAAATCACCTGTTGTGCAGTTCAGGACATTTTCCATGCAGAATAAGGATGATTTCTCTTTGCCATAATTCTGAAGCATACACATCAATATAAGGCTCTGTTGTCGGTATTGCTCATTATGATTATGTTGTCATATTACAAAGTAAGAATGGGACACACCATGACAGCACCATCTAGTAACATAAAATATTCATGCAAAACAAAAAGCAGACTCAACCTTTAAAAAGTAGAGTTAAAAATAAAAGATACACTGATCTTGCTTGTCTCAATGTCTATTATGGTGACACATGCATATATTTGACAGCACTTATGAGGATCAAATTTACGAGAAGGCCCTAATTAAGCTGTATGTTATTCCATGGGTATCCTTGCTCAAACCAACCAAAATACTCAGAATAAGAGTTTCCTCATCTGGGATGAAAATGACAAAATCTGCACTAACAATCTTCTGACTTCTCAAGCAGCCTTCACTTATTATGCTGCTGTATTTAAGTACAAATAACTCTGACAGAATCTGTACCCAGATCTGCTCCATACTGCACATAAATTTCATTATAATCAACTTCTAAAATTTTTTGATCTATATCTTACAGCATATCTAATGCCTACAGTGCAGGAATGCTTGGAAAACCTCAAATGAATCTAGTGCCCCATAATTTTTAAAGAATGATCTTTAAGGAAAAACTGAAGGAGGAATATTATACTATGCACTAAACATTTTAGAAGCCGATGATATAATAAATACTAATATCATTTTATTGTTGTAATGATGAGGACCATCACAGTTTTTGACTATATCTCTTTGTTATACAAATATTATGCCATAGTTTTCACAGCATGTTCAACTGAAGGATTATTCAAGAAAATTTTGAGTACAGAAAGAGTCTGCATATTTGCAGCAGAGATTTACTATATTTCACAAAGTGGTCATTTATATTCCTTCTGTGCCAAAATCTCTTCCCAAGTAACACAGAAGTTCACGATTACTTAGCATCAAATTCTCTGCTTTTGTATTTCTTCTAAAAAATTCACAACTCAAAATGTTTGAATTGTATAGTTGTAAAATTATAAAATTTTTAATTGAATGTACTACTCTTAAATTTAATTTCCACACAGCGTAAAAAATGTGTGTTTACAGTAAAATCCAGAGCATTAATGCAATTGTGTATCATTCTTGATTTCCTACTGAAAATGTTCTTTTTACCTGCCTTACAGAATCACATGCAAGTTTGAATAACTTAAAATATTATAATTAGGACTTGTTTTGGAATAATTCTTCTCTCTCATTGGATTGTTTACATTAATTATATAATAAATAACATTTAATGCAATTTTTTAATTCTGTTCTTTAAACTAGTGCATGTAGTAGCTACCTTTTCTTGATTTATGTGAAATCTAAAAAAACCCAACTAAGAGTACAATTTTGACACGTAACAAAATACTGTCAGAAGCACATCAAATAAATTTTACAACACCCCTTTCCCCCCACCCTCCAAGAAAACTCAATAAACTGAATATAAAACAAACAAATAACATAATCTAATCTAACTGTCCACTTTACCTGGAAATGCATGCCCTGTTAGAGAATCCAAATCTGAAATTAAAACAGTGAAAAAATAATCTTTAACACTAATTTAATATTAAAAAGCACAAAAAGTCAAAAGCAAACCTGGCACCAAATATCACATTATCATCAATATAAAATTTTAATCATATATATAGAAAAGCAAAACCAGAAAAATTAATATTATATTATGAAGGTTTTCTTCATAGTTTTGTAAAGAGGTAAAATATAATCTAAAGATAAAAGCTTTGAACACTATCAGAAGCTAATTTATTTTACTGTTTAAGACAGATATACCACAATTAAATAGGAATTTTACAATACTTTGGAAATGAAACTCTGATTTCAGAAACACATATCTTGAGTATAAACTTTTGTTCTACCTTTGTACATAAGAACAATTATTTGAAAAGTGCTGAATGCTTTTTAGATTTTACCCTTTTTAAAAGATTTTCTTTCTCAATCACAATAAATAAGAGACCTAATTTTGTCTATTCTAGTGTTCACACTACCCCCCTCCCCCGTCTATCTGTTTTAAAAAAGAGAAAAGAGCTGGAATTATTCCTGCTGACACCATAAAGCACAAATGAGGGCTTCACTGGTGACTCTCATCTGAAGAGACAGCAGGAAGGCACATCAGTGATGCTGGAGGCATCAGAATGGCCCCTTCTAAATGTGCAGTGAGACCAGAACTCAGAATTCCATCTCTGAAGTGCTTTGCACCTTTGGAAATTCCATGCTCTTAACAAGGATTTATTTGGTAACTTTGAGGAGTTACACTACAGCCAGAGGAATAGTGGAGGCTGATAAAGTACAGTCAATACCAGCTGGGATTGCTGTTGCATTGCCAGGGTAAAAGGCTGATTCTCAGACACACACGGCCAAAAGAAACCCCTCCCTAGACAGGGTTCTGTCACAGGACAGTGACATGAGCCCATTTGGAGAACATGTCCTGCTGTTAGGGGCAGTCCAAAGGGTCCCAGTTAGCTCACCAAGAAAGTGTGAGACCCTCAGACTCTCCTCCCTCCCTTCATGTGACAAGTGGGATCACCGAGGGGTGCAACAGCTACACTCTCTTGGAAAAACACAACAGACAGATGGTGGCTGACCAATCCACCCTCCTATATGTTTATAAATGAGCTGTCTTGTCATTTTTAGGAATTGATTGTATTTAGTAGCAGTTCCTGGAAAAAATCTTTTAGTACTATTTATAAACTACTTCATCTTCAAAAAAAAAGTTGTTTTCCTACTGCAACAGTCAACAGATACAAGATTCTAAGTTAATGGTTTAGGCTACAGAAATTCTGAACTTTTTATAATGCAGTAACTAATTCAAAAAGTCATTGAGAAAATATTTACCAATTAACACCTCTAAGTGCAGAAGGAACTCTTTAGACAGGAGGAAAAGCATTCCTGGCTCTAAAACTTATAACAGTTTAACTGAGACATTTCCTGATGACTGTGAACATGCTTAGTTTTGTAAGTGAACACAGGAGAAAACCAACCTAAAATGTGATAAATGCACTAGAGAGTATTGCTTTCTGAAATTCAAATTGCTTAACATAATGAATTGACTAACAATTCCAGTATGTGGGGTCTCAAGCTTTATCGTAAACTACAGAGAAAAAAAAAGCATCCTCAGGGTTTTTTCTTTCAGAGTCTGAGAGACAGAAGAATGTTGTTGCCCCACAGGAGTCCATAAAAACCACACCAAAACCAGATTATGCATAAATGGAGCACCTAGCTAGGCAGTGACTTCTCTCTCAAAGCACAGGGACAGCACATAGCTACCTTGCAAATCAGAAAAATATCAAATATTTGAATTGTCCAAACCGCTGTCACTGTGCACATCCTGTGGCACTTCCTGACACAGTAATAAGGTGTTTGAAAACATCTGTTCTATGTCATTGATAAAAATATTCTGATGCAAAACCTGAAGATCCAAGAAAAAGAACAGAAGAGGAAAAATTATCTTTTTCCTATAGCAGTGAAAAAATATCTACTCAGATACTGAGATTTTAAAAAATAAGAACAAACAAACAAAAAACCAACCAACCAACCAACCAAAATCCCAAACTAAAAATACAAAAACAAAACAAAACAAACCCACAACCAAACCAGAAAAGTGGGATTTGTATCTGGAAAGTTCATGTATGTATTGTAATTTGCAGCAGAAATCATCATTAAAAATGCTGTTCTGAAAGAAAAGTAGATAAGTTAATGCAAATTAATTAGGCTCTTGTCCCAGCATAAAACGATACAACTGTGTAATACTTTTTGTTAGGCTGATAATATAAATTGTGTGTTTATTTTCTTAAAAGTCAGCCTACACTAAGTGAAAACAAGGTAGTATGTCACACAAGTGTGTGCCCTGTGTGAACTGTTAAAGAAAATCAGACTTATTTTGCTAGCTGAAACCAGAAGATTTTATGGTATATTGAACCCACAAATCATGATCCTCATGCCCCAATTCCATCATTACATTTCACAAAGAATGATATGAGTTGACACTGCATAGGTAGGCAAGGTACGGTTTTCCATATAAACTCAGTGTGTAACTTTTCCCTGCCAGAGTTCCATACATGAAATTACTGCAGTTATAATGGAATTAAACTTTTTCTGAAACAACTAGAATATTTAGTCTCTGACATAAAATTTCTTCTACTCTTCTATAGACTACAAGGGCAGCAGAAAAATAATTTCCTGTTATTGTTAAGAGCATTTCTCAGTTTCCTGGACTGATTTTAAATTAAGTAAGCCTGAACAGGCAGAATCCAATTTTCCTCCATTCCACTTATTTAGCGAATTGCCCAGATTTGTTGCTATTCACTTTTATTTTCATACATAAGACTTTCTTAACAGCAGGAATTCGAGATGAAAGTGGAGTACATAAAAGTGGCACACTTTCATCCCCTTTTTAAGGCAACATAGGTAACATGTCCACATTAGCAGTTATCAAATAATTATATTATGAAACCCAGACCTGATTCATACCATAAGTCATTGATTTAGGTAATAAAACTGGTGATTTGACAATACAGCTGACTTTGAGTTATAATGTAAAGCATGATTTTTTAAAAAGGGAATGAATGTGCACTTTTTAGCAAGCGGTATCTCTAGTACACCACATTTTATTAGCTCAGTGCAAAACAGACATTGAAGATGGTACAAGATTTTCATGCCAATAAATGAATTATTTCTTCCTGAAGTTGATTAGCAAAGATGTAGTGCTCTCTGTATCTTGCCTCCAAGGCCCATTCCTCCTATTTCACAGCATTCACTGCACAATGCAGTGCTCAGCTTTTGACTTCACCTCTCATGGTACTCCTCGTACTGTGCTTACAGTAAAATATCAAAGCACTGTATGGCTGCCACTGACATGTGCTGGCAGAATGCCAACACAAAATGAGTGGAAAGAATGACTTTTACAGTGTACAGAAAAATACATTTAAGGTTCAGAGCACATTTAAGTCATTTAACATTAAAGGTTCTCCATGGCATTGGCAGCAAGATGATGTAATACCAAACTATCTCTGGGAGCTGGTACCCACTTAGAAAGGTTAGAAGAAGCTAATGAATGCTAAATCACGCTCTTTTGAAAATAAAAGATTTTGCCCTGCTTCTAAGTGTTTTAACAGTGATTGTCAGCAAGAAACAAGTCTCTCTGCTTTGCTAAATCTCCAGTTAGACTCAATCTTATTTTATTATAAACCCCCAACTGGGCAGCAGAACTCAGGACCCCTTGCAGATGTGCACAACAGCTGGACCATGAACTCTACAAAGCTCAAGCCTTCTTTAAAGAAGCTGACTGAAGTCCAGCTGCTCATAGTATTTGGAATATAAAGGGCTGGTTGCAAAAAAGAGAATGAAGAGTGACATAGAGCTGCAGTGGCTGAAGATAAAAGATGATTTGCACTAACTAGAATTTACAGCTGTAGTTCTGACAATCAAGTTAGTGAAAATTATTGGCATGTAACTCAGGATTGGATGGGGATTGGGAGTTTGACTGCACTAAGATTTGAGGGTTAATTTGGTACTACCCAAACCTAAAGCCAGAGGCTGAAGGAGAAATAGGTGAGAAATTCTTCTCATTAGCCTCTAGAGGGGGAGAGTTTCCCTCAACTCCAGAAATTATGTAAATTATTCACTGGAAAACTGTTTTTCAGTAGAATTAACTCTTGCACAGTCCTGTTCCTTCAACTTGGATCTCCTCTATCTATTATCTGTCACTATGATCCTAACTTACTGCAATAAATCTGTTTTCAGAGTCTCTCTTATTTTCATTTACAGGTTATTTGCATTCATTGGCCATCAATCCTTCAAACAGAACAATTACAATTTTAATGGAAATGTAAACATTTTCTATGAGATTTTCCCTGGCGAGAGGAAAAATAAATAAGTGTTAGCATAAAGGTTGCACTCAAGAATTCATAACAGTGCAGTCATCAGTCACTATCTTACTAACCTACTGCTCACTTGTGCAGGTATTTGGAATTTGTTTTAATTTTTGGAGATAATTCAAAGAAAAAAAAAATCCAGCTGAACAGTTAGTTATGAAGAATTATCAATATGACATTTCAAAGCCTATTTATTTCTCTGTTTCAATTTGATAGTATTATTTTTTTAAAAAAAATTACATCATATTGAGATAGATTACATTTAGGCTGCTTACCAGGGTTTCATTTAACCAGCATTCCTTCCTGTGATACCATTAAGAGTAAGAATCAAACTTAATTTTCTTCAGTAGATGTGTTTTGTTGTGAGCTACATCTGAGCTTCCATTAGCTCCAATAAAGAAGTAGTTGAAATTGAGTCAATTACATTGAAAAGTAGAAATTAAACTTGTACAGAAGAATAGTTAGAATAGCTCTTTCCATTGACAAGATCTCTAATAACTGCATGTGAGCTTAGACAGCTACATATCTACCAGGACCAGCTGCAAGTTGGATACAATTCCATTCACCACAACTCTCTTGGCCTGGTTAGCTAGACAGATTTTACCCAGTGAACAAACAGTGCACCATCCAAGCCATAGGCTCCATTTTATCCAATAGAATGCTTTGGGAATGGTGTCAAAGGCTTTTTATTTGTCCATGTAGACAATATCCATGAAGGAGATCAAGTTGGCCAAGCAGGATCTGCCTTTCATAAACTTGTTCTGGCTGGGCCCTTGTTGTCTTAGCCTCACATTTGCTACGTTCCAGTCCCCCAAGACCTCTCTGCTTAGCCAGGGCTGCTGATAACTGATGGAGAGTAGCTTGGTGAGCACTTGTAAGAGCTCCCTCAGTACCCTAGGGTGAATCCCATCCAGCCCCATAGATTTGAAGGTGTGTAAATTGTATAGCAGGTCACCATTTCCTCTTGGATTATGGGGGTTTCATTTCATTTCTCTGAACCTGTATTCCAGCTCAAGAGCCTGGAACCTGGAGAACAACTGGTCTTACTGTTCAAGACTGAGGTAAAGAAAGAAGGCTTTGAGTATCTCAGCCCTTTCCTCATCCTTTGTCACTGCATTCCATAAAGGGGATTAACTCCCTTTTTGTTGCTTACNCTGCAAGACTGAGGTAAAGAAAGAAGGCTCTTTGAGTATCTCAGCCCTTTCCTCATCCTTTGTCACTGCATTCCATAAAGGAATAACTCCCTTTTTGTTGCTTACGTGTTTATAGAAACACTTTAATTGTCTTTGCATCAGCAGTCAGACTAACTTCCAATTGGGCTTTGGCCCTTCTAACTTCCTCCCTTCTTAATCTCATGATGTCCTTATAGTATTTCCGAGTTTTCTGCCCCTTCTTCCAAAGGTCATAAACTTTCCAGTTTTTCCTGAGTTCCAGGAAAGGTTTTCTGTTCATCCAGGCCAGTCTTCTTCCCCATCAACCCATCTTACAACACAGGGGGACAACATGACACCTAAAGCTTTCTAGGTAGTTGTATTTCTAAATCGTTTTTTAAAGGACAGTTCTAAATTTATTCCAGTCCAGCCAGAATTTTAGCCTGGCCATATCTAGGATCTTTGGAGCTGTGGTTAGTACAGTACTGTTCTTGAGCTCACAACCTAAAGCATTAAATTTGGGCCAGAGCTTATTTCTATTCTCAAACAACAAGTGTAACTCTTCCCTATTTTTCTGAGTAATACCACAGAGAAAAAACAGTCTCCAAATTCAGGAGATGGCTAGCACAGGCAGCCATAGGCTATTTATACTTACTCAAAACTTATAAAAATAATTATTTGTACATAGAGTTTCCATATCTGACAGCAAATAGATGGTAGAAATTTGAGAGTCTACTTGTATCTGATCTATACATTCAATCACATTTTCTTGCCATATGAAATGTTAAAACTTCAATTTATCATACATTGTCATGGAGTATTTGCATTCCATGACTCAAGAAGTAAAGACATAATATACATCATAATAAGGTGATATCATGACTCTCAGAAATACCAAGCTATCAAATTTTTGAGGGCAGAAAACTAAAAAATATGCTAAATAAAATTCAAACTGTATATTTTATGTTGAGATATTTGTGCAACAGTGTGATGAAACTCTGAAGGTAGGCTCTGGGTAACCGTGGAGTCTCAAACAGAGGCTCCATAACATCACATCAAAAAAAGAAAAAAGAAAAAAAGCCCTGTTTCCTGAAAAGTGAACTTCAAGATATTATATCTGCTAAGTTTTACTGCTGTTCCTTTCTAAATATTCTTTCTTCATGAGAAAGGTAAGATATCCTGTGAAATTCAACTGTTTCACTTTATGCCATTAATCATGTCAAATACTATGACATGTCTTTCAGAAGCTGCTTCTTCATGGCAAATTCTTTCAGTATCTCATTCTTTCACTTTCGGAAAGGCCTTTTCTCTCTCACTTTCCCTGATTTTTAGTGACTTTGTTTTTTCCTTGAAAATTATAGAAATATAAGCTGTTGAATCAGAAGGCTTTTCTAAACAAAAGATTATTTTCTCTCATTTTTAACACAGTATCAGCTTCTCTTCCTCTAAGTCATGTGAGATTGCTTTCACATTTGTGTTCAGCCTAATCTCATCTTTCATATATCATTTATTATGTTCTGCTAACCAAGAGACAATACTTTTTCATATTCATTCTCCTGTCCATTTTTTTCCTTTTATCAGATAAAACAAAGCAATCTTTCAAGCCTTTCATGCCCTGCCTGGTTTCAGAAAGACAAATAAATAACTATGTTTGCACATTGACATATAAAGTACCAAGTCAAGCTTTATATTACAAAGCTGACTCAGTGATTTACTAAATATTAGGACAATTCTGGTTATACTAGACCAGCTGGGTCTTCTAAGGACTGTAGCTATGCAAAAGCTAAGGAGAAGGGGAAAAAATACAAACCAAAAAAAGCATCATCTGCTTAAGTAGCTGTGGCTTGATCCAAACCAGCAACTGCATGCCACACAGCCATGGTGGGTGGAGAATCAGAAGAAGGTAAAACCTGCAGACTCAGATAAGATCAATTTAATGACTGAAATAAAGGAAGGGAGATGATTAAAATCCCAGAAAGAAAAATGATGTAATATGCAGTTGTACCTGCTGACCAATGCAGCAATTGGTCCTGCCCATACAGTTTCCCCCAGTTTATACACTGAGCATGACATTGTGTGGTCTGGAATATCCCTTTGGTCACTTTGGGTCATCCACCCTGGCCATGCTCCCTCCCAGCTTTTTGTGCACTTGCTCACTGGCAGAGTGAAAACTCCTTGACTTAGGGTAAACACTGTTAGCAACAACTAAAAATCAGAGTGTTATCGGTAACATTCTCAAACTAAATGCAAAACACAGCACTGTACCAGATAATAATAAGAAAATTAACTCTATCCTAGTTGAAACCAGGATAGTATCCACTTTTATTCCATATAATTTATGCCAGGACCATGTCCTACACTTTCCAGTACATCTCAGTAAACCAACATCACTCTCCAGTGCCTTGATATATATATTTATACACACATTCATTTCACTTAATTTATAGACCATCCCTAAAAATCTGTTGAGTTCATTTACTCCCTGCTTTTGGACTTCATCTGTTGTTGCAACTTTTTATCAGGGTAGGAAAAAATAATGTTGAATTGTTGCATACTGCATCCAGCCAGTTGTCCCTCTTCTCCACCTGCTTGGAGTCAGGACTCCTCTACCACTGGTAGCAGGATTCTCCACTTTTTCTAAAAATGTATTGGAATCTATTTCATTGGATCAGGAGTATAAAGCCCTAACAGTTACCAGTGCACAGTGTACCCTGATGCCATCAGACTAAAGGCAGAACCTATTTATATTTCTGGAGTGACAGGAGCTAATGGTATTACAGGCTGAAATAAGAAATAATAATAAGGAACAAGTGGCAAAAGCACCACATGCACCTGGCCAGGAGATGCTGTGCATCCATGCACACGAGGTGTGGTTCACTCCCATTTATTAACAATGGCCAATCTCTGAAGTAACTTAGGAAAACTGTCAGCGTTTTCAGTGATAAACACCAGAGTTCAGAAACATCAGAAATGCCTGCAAGACACCCTTTAATTTCAGAGAGGTAAGAATTGCACTGAATTCAGAAGGAAAAGACTATGAAACAGGAGAAGGAATTTTATGGGGGAAAGTTTGTGATAATGTAATTAAAATCTCTGTGCACAAGGGAATGAAGTAAAGGCTGAATTGGCTTTTGCCCACAGGCATTTACAGATTTGATTGCTTCACTTGGTTGGTTTAGTGTTCTTTCAACACAGTTTTGTGCTTTCAGCATTGTTCATGTGGAATATAACCGGAGGAGAAAAGTTATTTCATGTTATAACTCACTGGAGTCAATGGAATTATTCCAGTACAGAATATGATTCACCACCCAAAGTAGTTGATTTGTTAGATTTTAAATATTCAACTATTAGATAACACCTATTTATTCATAACCTAAATCCTAGGTATGATTCTTCTGAAGGTTGTTGTAAAATACATGAATGTACAGTTAAAACAGAGTGAACAAGTCAATTACCATCCCTGAATCCAGGATATATATCTGAGCTACAAGCTAATTCTGGACTCTGGCATGCAAATAGGCAAGCAGCCAAATTGTTCTGGGTCTCTTTCACTTTGACCAACTTTGGCTTTGAAAAACTTTTCAAAAGAAACTACTTTGTTCTCTGGAAAGACTCAGTTTTGAAAAATCAGCAATTTTAAGTGGAAGAAAAAGAAAATATCAGAAAAATTTAAAAATAACTGTATTTGAAGCCAAATCTAGCCTATATATACAATTTCTAAATGAAAAAGACATCCTTTCAAATTTTAGCATTTCAACATATGATATGTTCTGGAGTCTACCTTAACAAAATCTGTAACAATAGGAAAGTTGCATTAATTTACTTTCTTTTTAAGCCTGCTTTAATACAGATTTAGATCTGCCTCAAAAATTAACTGGTTGAACTTCGTAGAAACAATGTTTTCCCATCTGGGTATATTATGAATATGAACCTCAATGCAACTTTAATATTTATATCACAAACTCCCCAAGACCACAACCTCGCAACTCTGGAGATCACCCACAAATAAAATAAAATAAAATAAAATAAAATAAAATAAAATAAAATAAAATAAAATAAAATAAAATAAAATCAAATAAAATAAAATAAAATAAAATAAAATAAAATAAATAATGCAACTTAGAAAATTAAAAATCCCTGCCAGTAATGCACGTTTCTAATTGCAATCTTAATTTGCCTTTGTAGCATTGCTTGGGCAGCTTATTTCATGGCATGCCTGTCAGAAAATTTGGTTATGATATTTAAAAATCATCTAACCAACCAACCAAAAAACCCAAGAAAAGTAGTCCAAATAGATTCTGATTTTTGTCTTTTTGTTCTACTTAGCATTTATCCTGAGACAATTGAATATTGTGAGAGGATGTGTTATAAAAATAATAAGATACATAATTTTTAATACTGTTGCTTAAAAAGTAAGATACAATTGTTTTCAGGCATTTATTACCAATAAGAAAAGGGAGCTCTTTTCTGTGTCCTACATATCTTGCAGTGATTTAGTTGTTAGAAGAACTATTTCACTGACATAAAGTGGAGAGGATAATATCTATCTTTCATATTTCTTAGTTTAATTGTCTTACTGCAACTGAATGTGGCACACAGTGTAAGAAAGTTGAATTATGTGATAAAACTGAAGTCAGCAGCCTCAGGCAAGACAGTTTCTTAGAAATGGCTTTATAATCTCAGTAGTGATACCATTAAATTTTAATTAATTTGGATTTTATACCTTTTTCTTTCTTTTCTGAGACAGCATTAAAAAACATGTTATTGAAGTCCATCTGTATTCTTAGCAAAAAATATCTTTCTAGTACCTGAACAGATTTTTAAAAAATTCAAGCAGCATTTCACCCAAATTTATTGCATAGAGACAAGAATCTGCTAACACTGAGAAGTTTCTGAATGTGATTGAAGGTGTCCCTGTCAAATCCACCCTAAGTTTCTTCAGGAGGTTCAGCTCTGTACTAAGACAAGCAGACAGAGTAGGTTCTAAGCAATTAAGGCAGCAGAGGTGAAGTGCTGTTTGCTTCTGTCCCTAAAGGTCCCAAAGACATGAACTGTCTGCCCTCACATTTCCTGTTGCCGTTCTACTGCTCCTCTTCCCTGTGGGATCTTGGCCTCTTCATCTTCTCCTCACACATTATGTATACAAAAATATCCTTTTTTTCTCATCAAAGAGATGTTGGACGTTGACAACCCATCATCTCTCCTCTTCCTCTGCTCTGTGGGCAGCCATCCCTAGGGAGCAGCAGGAAGTTTTGGCAATGCGAGCGGCAGGCGAGTTAAACCAGCGGAGCAATGGCTTCTGCTGGCCACTGCTGTGTGCTCTGCCTGAGATGGATTCCACATTCTGAGTCACCTCTCTTCTGTCCCTACAGTCAACCACAGGATATGCATGTGCCCTAATTCTCTTCACCATCAGGTTTCCTAATTTTTCACAATGTCTTCAGTATGGCACAAGTACCTTTGGGTGGAAGAGACTCCATTATCTTATTGTTGTTATTTTATTGCTGAAGGAGACTCACACCACTCTTCTGCCTAAGGGCCAGCTGAATGAGTTTGAGCTCCCAGATAAATCTCAGATTCTAAACGACAAGGACCAGGCACCAGCAATGAAAGCATCACTGCTGCTGATTTTATACAGAGATCAAGATATATAAATTGATCTTTGCATCTAGGTTGATGCATATTCTACATCTGATATGCTGTCTCCTCAGAGAAGTGAAAAAATAGTCAGGCATCACCAAACAGAGAGTCCTCTGCCCTTCTGATCACATGTCAAGGGATTCACTCCATTTAACTAATTATTTTACTACAGTTTTCTTTTGACACAAGATATGAAAAATTCATATAAAAAACTTGAAAATATGAAGAAGTTGTGTAAATATTCTGCCAAACTTCATCTCTGACCCAGGAAACTAGATGCNGGGGGGGAGAGAGGAAAATACGCGTCACGTTTGCTTTAAATTTTCTCTCTAATAAACTTATGCCGTGTTGGCCAAAGGTAAAACTGTATGATCATATGATCAGTAATATAAAATCCTTCAAAAAGCTGACATCACATCAATCTCCATTACTATCATTAAAGTATACTGTATCAAACCCTAACTGTGAGGGCAGTTTTCACAATGATACCTGATAATTTGGTGCATAGTACTTAAACTAAGTACTGGAATTAAAAATAGATTTAAAAAATAAATTTTAAATTTTGCATTGCATTCACCAATGCCTATATTGAAAGAGTTCTCAGAGTCTCAAGTAAAAAAGAAATTATTTTCTGTCATAGCAAAAGTTGGCCTTTCTATATTTTAGCTGCATGTTAAAGTTCTCTTTTGTAATACAATGTACAAAGGCAGCAATTAGAGATGCAGAGAAGCCAAAAAAAGGAGTTCAGAAGCATTGGACTATTCCCAGCTCTACTACTGCCCTGCCAAGTAAGTTCAGAAAATTTCCTTTATAAACATGCCTGCATATAGCCTATGAAAAATTAGTTATTTAGTATATGCTGTTTGTTTAGTTTCCTTCTATAACCAACAGAAAAACACATTTGCAGGGGGTGATTTATGTCACCTGGAGATAGGTATGAAAACAGACTAATCCTAGCGCACAACTCTGGAAAACTTGTGCAACAAGTACTTATAGCATATTTATAAGTAGATGGAGGACAAAAACAGTTGTTAGTTACAGACCATTTTTCATTTTAGTTCAAGGTTCTTTAAATGACTTTCTATATTTGGCTTTGCACTGAGTGTGTTTATTCTGGTCTATCTGAGCAGAGCCCAGGGTAACTAAAGACAGGTACCTGGAGCAGCAGGCTCCCACCTTTCTGCTGTGACAGAAAAATACTGCTTTTTGCTAGCTGTGGCTTGTAGGACAAGTAGGAATATTTATTTCACTAATTCTATTAAATTATCTTTGTCTTGTGGAGAATGGATAAGGTATTAAGAGATTACAGAGCTTAAACCTTTAAAGAGAAGGGGTAGGAAACAAAAGTCGACTAGTCCTAAAGCTCTAGAAATTAGAAAATCTGGGGAAAGGAAAAAATTTAAAACAAATAACTACATATAAGCACTTGGAAGAACACAAGCAAAGGAGTGGCAGGCCACATTTTGTCTGTCTAGAATAGAATGATTTCTTTTTATGTTAGAGAAGAAAATCTTATATATGAGGATGAACCTTAGGTGCCTCTTAATTGACTTTCCTATGTCTTTTGACACTGGCCCACATGACAAAGGCAGCAATTTCACAGACAATGGAAAGTGTACATTCTAGATAAAATTACTTTTAATTGAACTGATGGAAAGTCAAAAACTTGTATCCTAACCAGTCATTCGCAGTTGAAGTCACAGAATCATCAAGGCCAGAAGAGAACTTCAGGATCATCCAGTTCATCCGTCAGTCCAGCACCACCACAATCACCCCCAGACCATATCCCTAAGTGCCACCAGACACCTCCTGAACCTTGCAGAGACAGTGACTCCACCACCCCCTTGAGCAACTTATTCCAATGTCTGACCACTTTCAGTGATTTTTTTTTCTGATACCTAATCTGAACCTCCCCTGGCACAAGTTAAGGTCATTTCCTTATGTTATGCTGAATGGGGTGTCTCCACTTAAAGATGAATAAGTAATGGCAATTAGATGTTTTTTTAATCAGATGGGATTGCTTGACTGACTGGGTACATCACTGGGACAGCATAAGGGCAGGCTTGCAATTACTTTGTAAAACTAAACAAATTTCTTAAAGAAAAAATAAAATAGGATTTGATTTAATAAGGACAAGTACAAAATACTGAACTCATCAGGGAAAAATTAATTGTAAGATACCAGCTGGAGGACAAATTGTCATGTGTCTGCTCTAGACATACAAGTGTCCACTGTTACAGTTTAGCATGCTTCAGATAGACAATATCAGGTTATTTGGGAAAAGAAATAAGGATCGTTGGGGAACACATAGGCAAGGGCAGAAACCGCAAGACATGGAAAGTTGTTGTCTTTCCACATTCAGTACAGGTTAGGGCCTCAGCTGTCTGCAGATTTGACAAGAGAGAGTGTACAGAGGAGACACTTACCAGAACTCTGGAATACATGACCTGTGAGAAAAGACTGAAAGCGTATTTGCTTTAAAGTCAAAGAGATACAGAAGCAACAGAGTACAATACTGGTCTTCAAATGTGGGAAAGGTTGTTGCCAAAGGGAAGGAATAATCTATTTCTATTTGCATATGCAGAAAAAGAAAAAAAAAAAAAAAAAAAAAAAGGGGGCTTTTTTTAAAACAGGGGG